>JAQQZR010000038.1:2925762-2996497 GCA_030068235.1 Notoglanidium macrostoma | reverse complement strand
GAGAGAGAGAGAGAGAGCGAGAGAGAGAGAGAGAGAGAGAGAGAGAGAGAGAGAGAGAGAGAGAGAGAGAGAGCGAGGTGATGTGATGTGATGTGATGTGATGAAGCCGATGAGATTTTGGACCCAGCGTGTAAAAGAAATGAAAAAGAGCAGAATCCTTGAGTTACTCTGGAACATTTCATCATCCCTAAAATTAACAATGAAATCTTCATTCTCGTTTTTAATGAGCGAGGAATAATTTTTTAACATGGTTTTACATTTCGTAAGCTATTATTTTAACTTTAAATCTTTAATACATTTTGAAATTTGGGATTTGCCGTAAATAAAGAAGAGAAGTGGTGTGAAATTAAAGACGTATATTTCAATTCCTTCATAATTTCCCTCAGTGGGGAGAATACCCTTAAAGGTACATCGTTAATCATTTTAATGTACCTTTCATATGGATCTTTCACCGGGAAATGCGGGTAAAAAAAAATTGTAAAAATGATTTAATATACATTAATGGAATGAAAATTGCTTTTTAAGATTTAAAGGTGCTTTTTTTTCTGAGAGTGTACTCTCTTCTTCTTCGAAGTTACTAAACCGGAATTACTAAACATTGTTGTGCATAATAATAATAATAATAATAATAATAATAATAATAATAATCCATCATGTTGAATCAGGTAAATGTAACCTTTTGCGGTTTCCTCTCTAATAAAATACAAAACACAAGCCAACTTAAAGTATTAGGAGTGCCATGCTACTAACCATGAGCTAAAACCCCACACACGTCCTTTCCATCAGAAGTGTGTGATGCTACACCATTAGCCAGAGCTCATTTCTCCTTCTGATAAGCCCCTTTAATTAAGCAGCCATTTCATTGGGCAATAATGTAATTTCCAATAACAGCGACTTCAAAGTAGTAATGAGGTTTAAACTGTACAGGCGACTGTTGATTTTTATCTCTTACTCATTAAAAAAGTTTCAACTTGTGGCTTCACAACTGCGTGTAGATGTTCTTTAGATGTTTCATTAGAGTCAGTGATTATACGGTTTGATCTTCTAAGAAGGCGATTTCAGAGTGTGGTTTTATGCGTGAACCAAAAGACATTTAATGTCAAAATGCTTTGGTCTAAACAAGCAACATGGAATTAGAATCCACTCTGAGCTGGGGTTTGTTTGGTGAGGGTCAGACATCCACTAGGTGGCGATAGAAACCCCTTAAACACAGACAAACACTGAGCTGCCTGGAAAGTCAGACAGAACAGCAGGACAGCAGGGCCGCTATTTCAATATGTAGAGGACACAATTAAAAAAACAGCAGTATTACAGTTACTGAGTCACACAGAGGAGACAGAATGATTTATCTTTTTATCGTTCATCAACCATTCATTCATTTCCCTTCAAGCTGTTTTATTAGGCAATGTGTCATGTAGGCCCCCCTCCTCCACTATTTGGCTTCTCTCTCTCTCTCTCTTTCTCTCTCTCTCTCTCTCACACACACACACACACACACACACACACAGCAGTTATATCAGTTCATACCACATATTCTCTCTCTCTCTCAGTCATTATATAAGTTTAAGGGACATATCCCCCCCTCTCGCTCTTCAGCAGTTGCTAGTCAGTGCAGTATTCCCTCTGTCTGTCTGTCTGTCTGTCTGTCTCACTATCTCTCTCTTACTGTCTCTTTCTCACTTTTTAATTTCTCCGTTTGACAGGATGATGCATTCAGAGTTCAAAACTGCAACCTGATCTTAGCAATGCTAGTATACAAACTGTTACCATCATCATCACCATCATCATCATCATCTTTATACTCATAACCAAGTGCTCCATTTCACTTCTTCAAAAAACAATACATGTTGATCAAATGTCCCTTGAGCACTAAGTACAATCAAGCCAAGACATGTTTGGTGTCTGAAGTTTGCTTTGGTGTCTTTAGATTTGCTCTGGAGCTCCGAGGCTAAAGCAGCCAACAAGTCAGGAGATTTAACATGGAGACTCCTTTATGGAAGGAGTCTCCAGTGTCAGTGAACAGTAAAGCTTTAACTTTTCCAACTTCGAGGGAAAGAAAAAAGAGAGTGAGAACAGGAGCTAATGACATTAAATGTAACTGTAAGTGAATAAGTGGTAGTAATTGCAATCATTGGCTAATTGTTTGGCTGTAAGAGGAATAAAACACTTCGGTGCATGTGGTTATAGGAAAATAATCAACAATACCTGTAACCCTACTTTCATGACACCACAATGTAACTGATTATTTTCATATAACAGCACTAGGATTTTGGTGAAGCTAGCTTTCAGTGAGTTCAAAGTGACACTCCAAAGCCACACCCTGACAATCTGCCTACACTCAACACCTGAACACTGGCGCAAGAGGAGACGCAGTATGCATCATTTATCAGGCAACATGACTGACAGGTGAGCAGAACATCCCGCTTATCCTCCTCCTTAAAGTAATGTCATGCATAATCTGAATTTGAATTTCTAGATATGGGCTTTTCCTGTATTTTTTCTTCATTTCTATCACAGCTCTGATGAACTCTCGATTCTGATTGGTCAGATGGTGCAGAATCATTTTCTGTAATAGCATGTTATTCTGATTACATCATGCCAATTTGCCAGTGATGTGGTAACAGTAACTCCGCTTCCTGTAGGGCCATATCACACCACCCTGTCATTGATTATTTTCCTTTAACACCACTTCTCCCAAGCATTTTATTCCTTACTTTACTTCCTTATCTAACACTATCGGTTGAAGGAAGTGTATGAGGCTCTGAGCATCAATTTTTTTTGGGTGGGACAAACTTACATTAGTTATTTCTACTTATTTCCTAAATACCCTCTTCTTAACACTCTTCTATTTTGTTTCTCGTACCTTGTTCAGGAAGTATTTTTATTTACTCTGCACTTGTGAAGTGATCTATCCATCTGTCGGTCTCTCTGCCTAGAAGCCATTTTGTACCAAATAATGCTGCAGAATTTTAAATCTCACATCTGCCCCACCATGTAAGGATAATAAATAACATTCCTCACTTGCCCACGATTAAAATTGTGAATACAATATTGACCAAGTCTCTGTGCGCTCCCAATTGAATTCACTTTAATAAAAAGACCAAATTTCGACAATTAGGTCACTTATTTTTTGACAGGCGACAAAATATCTTTGCAATAATGTTGCGTATAGCATCAATCATTCTCGGGTTTCAGTGGCCGCAATTTTATGGCTGCTATAGACAGGGCACTCAGAAGTTAAAAGTAAAGCTCTGTACCTGGATTATGTACCCTTTTGATGTCTCTGCCCCTACTATGGTCGGTCTTGGGTGAAGAAAAAAAAAAAGCAGGGACCATCATTGGAAAGGGCAAAGAGAGAGAGCGAGAGAGAGAGCGAGAGAGAGACCACCAACAGCCAGAGCAGAGGCCGTGGGGTTTTTATGAGCCTGGCTGGTCCAGCTAGTAGCCCAGAATCCATTTCAGTTTTCTTGGGAAGGGTAGAGGGGGGCAGTAAGATGTATAATATGGCCTCTTAGCCCCTTAGGGGGACGCCATGGATTGTAAATCCTGCACGTCTTTTTTTACTACATAGTACCTTGTGAATGAGAAGCGGGTCGGCTTTCAATCTGGACTGAAACACGGTGGGAAGATAAAACAAATTGGATCCGAGGCGCTCTCAGAAGACCAGGGTTCTTTTGTTTTTTCCTGTCAAACACAAAAGCTTCAAAGAAAGGCACAGACGACGTGGAAAAGAACGTCTCTTAATCTGCCTATTGTGCAGATCTGCTCTGAGACAATCGGACATCGCTCGGGTGAGTTCATGGCGGGGAAAAAAGGAGACAGGACGGAGAGACAGGAAGAGCAGAGGAGGGCGACGCTTTGAAATGGGAGAAGTAGAATCAGACAAGTTTTAGGAAGGAGGAAGCAAAGGGATGAGAGAAAGAAAGATAGGAGTCAAACCCACCCAAATCAGCCTGTCCATTACTGTGGCCTTTATGCTGTAGGTCTTTCCCTGCAAGCTGGTAGGGTGTGATATGTGGACCAGAGGCCCCCAGAGCAACAGGGTGCCCAATCACAGACCTGAGCCGTCCCCTTGGGTTAGCATTGGCACGGTGTGAGAGAAAACAGACGCTGGTCTGAGTTTACCAGGCTGCTCAGATGGGGGAGGCAGCCGGTTTTCTCATGCGCTCAGAGCTGGTTTGTCCTTCCGCCCAAGTTTAGTTTCACTACATATCATAAACAAAACCTGGCATCACATGACATGGCATGGCGTGAGGAAGCGGCGCACCTCATCGGGAACAATCTTTACATTTACGCTCGCTGGACGTAAGTCTGCCGAGAACTACATTTCCCAGAAGTCTCAGGAAGCTGTTGAAAGGCGCAGAGGAACCGTCAAAGCTAAGCAGAGCAGCGAAGCAGCGTGTTAGCACGTGGGTGGCGAGGTGACTTTCCCATGTCATAACGGCTCTGGCAAGTTCACTCACACCGATTACGTAGCTGTAAAAATACTCAAGGACTACAGAGCAGATCAGATCACATTCACTAGCCACATTAGCATCATCACACGGCACCAGAGTGACAGCTATAAGTACGAACCGTTATTGAAGAACAAAAGAGATGTTAGCAGCATGTTTGCTTGAACCTAAACACACCTCTCTGGATCAATCAAGGTGACTCAGTGCCAGTCCACGCCATTTTGACTTGCTATCCCTAAATCTTAATAGCATAGCCCTAGGGAAGGGCTTAAAAAAAAAAAAAGATAGTGGATGTGACTTTGTGGAGGAGCCATGTGGTCCTAATGAGAAAGCATCTCTCAGTAATGACCTGGGTTAATGGCTGCTGCTGCTGCTGCTGCTGCTGCTAAAGGGGCCCCAATGTCTGCCAGACACACACAGACAGACAGAATAAAAATTCACGGAGGCCACAGGCGACAGGATTCAGCCACCGTGAGTAAAATCCTCAAACAACAAAACCCAACACTAAGAAACACAAGTTACGTCTGAGGTGTTTCTGAGTTGTCAGAAAGTTACACGATCGTATTACTGCTTTTAATCTAACAAATGTGTGTTCATGTGTAACGCCAACAGGCCCCGGTCACATTCAGTGGAAATAGGTGAGACATAAAGTCCTAATTCTTCCCAAACAAGCTGTTCCTCATGTCGCTTTATGGGCAGAACCACACACACACTCCATGCTACACTTCACACCTCATTAGCTGAAATAATGAAAAAAAAAAAAAAAAAATCCCCTCTACATGATTCTGGGACCGAGCACTAAGGTTGTTTAGTGTAGTGTGAATTTGACCTAGTTTAAATGAGCACTTGGCTAATTATAAACTTTAATTTGTAGCCCTGTATAAATTCTTAACCAAACACTTCAATGGCTACAGCAACAAACCCTGTTCTCAATTCTGATTGGTCGGATGATTATCTACGGCACGGGTTTATATCAATGCGCTCATCTGAATGTGTTATTATTCAACTTTTGTACACCTGTACGGCAGATACTCCATACAAACGCACAAAAAAAGTCTGCAGTTTATAAAAGACTGAACATTTCCGGAAGGAGTCTCCAGTGTCAGTGCTTTGCGACCTTGAAACTGTAACCTCACGCTTTGCGGCTTCTCTGTCACGTGAACACAAGCTGCGTTCTTTAAACAATGATGAACTTCGGGGGGGGAGGAAAGAGACGGCGCTGAAGAAACAACTGTTTATAGCTTCTAACTTGTCTTGTCGACGTTCCCCAACATTACTAACTGTAAAAGGATCAAATGGATAGCAGTTCCTTAATAAATAAAACGTGCTAAAAGTTGGCAAAGTGCTGTAGTATAAGAGATATAAAACACTTCAAGATGTGTAGTTATAGGAAAATAATAACCTTTGGGGTAGTTGGGCTGTCTCACACCCCTCAGTTATTGATTATTTTCGTAAAACAGGACACCCAAAAGTCTTTTATTTCTTAGTTAAAGTTGTTACGTTTGTGCATATTTAAAGCCAGGACTCTTTAAGCTGTTTTTGAACAGTGAGGACGAATAAAAGGGAGAAATGGACGAGTAACTAGATGGAAAAAATGAACAAAATAAACACAGCAAACAATTTTAATGAGTATAATTTGCCAGTTTGACTTAGTCATTAATTATATCAATCTTGTTCGACTACGTTCTCCATCTGTGGAAATTTCCGAGCGTGGGATCAGCTGGCAGATAGCCGCTTCATTACGACCTCTAAATATCTTACATTCATTTTTTTTTTCCCCTTCTCTGTACATGTTTGTAATTTCCTGCAGCTACACAGCCTCTGTGTTAAAACCCCTTTCCTGCTGCGACCAGCTCGTCTGCTGCTTACTCCATGTTTACCTTCGTGAGCAGAGGAAGCTGCGAGATCTTTCCATACTGGAAAAGAGGAAACTGTGTGTTTTCAGGCCTGATTAACATTAATTACAAGCTACGAGCTGAGCTGACGTGCGGAGACGAAGAGAGCGCACCAGAGACACTGTATCACCAAACCTCGCTTTCATTTCCTCGCAGCCTTCACCTGCGTTGCCATGCTTACCATTTTATAGCTGTTTAGTCTTTCTCTGGGAGATTCAGGTGCAGATACGCAGACAGTGAGGGGGTCAGGGACAGTGTGTGTGTGTGTGGGGGGGGGACAGGAGACAAACTACCGGTGCTCTGATAGGAGACGCAACGGACAGGCCTCTTCCCCTCACCTCTGCCAACCTCCACACTGAGGATAGACTTCTCACCCGACGTGTCTAATGCTACACGCGTTCACGTCCTCCATTTATTTTTTTAAGATATACGTAATAAAATCATGAATACATCTGTGTATACAGTATATCTGTGTGTTTAATGATACAGATCATTTTTAGCTAATTACTTCTTCATCAGTACTTTATTTATTAGAAATTTAGAGATTTAATTTAACCAAGTTGGATGCAATTTATATTTAGCAAAACCTGGTGGCGAATTATCGGGTCGGTCGTTGCATTTTTATTAAAATTATAAGAATATGAGCATTTTGTTAAGATTTTGCCCCACAAAGGCTACTTTATTTAACTACTATTTTAGTACACCGGCAACTGTGTTTACATCATGAATGTAAATTGTTCTTCGTAAAATATAACGTTTTGCCGTGGACGGAGAGCTATGTATAATTGATTTAGCTTTTAGTCTTCTTTTTTTTTTTTTTTTTTTAAATTCACTTCTTTTTATATTCTGGTTTTAAAAGCAAACAAACCCTCAACCAGTTTTAGAATCCAAGTTAAATTCGGTTTATTTGTTTCGGTATTATTAAATTGATTTGGATCATGTATCCGTATCAGACGGGTGTCAATGTTTCTCCAGTCGCGTCATTCAAGTCTCATGTTTTCATGAGTGATTAGCTCAAGCTCTCCTCTAAACCAGTTTTTAATTTTCGTCTTCGGGTGAAAACCTCCAAGATCCGATTTTAGTGAAATAAAAGAAAGCTTTCTTCTTTTACCATGACGGAATGGCACCTCCACCAGAGGCCAGGCGGCGCTCGTCCCGCGGTGACGGAGTCCAGGCCGCCCCGCATAGGTAGAGTGCCGAGATAAGGCTCGTCTGATAAGTCAGCGGGTCTGATGTGGATCTGTAGTGGAGCTCTGCTCTTTGATTACGGAGCGGAGAGGGCGTCTGGTGCTGAACGCTAACGTGATTAGACCTTTACGCCACCGCAGCATTGATGTCACGCTCTCTAAATCAGGAGCGCTAGTGGCCGTGAGGGCCAGCTGGGCAACGCAGGCCAGACCCGGGCCGCTCAGCCATGAGGCACAGGGGGACGATCTGAGCGACTTATCACAGACGAAGCCCTGAGGGGGTTCCATGATGAAAGCACTAACATGATGCTTATGGATTAGAGGTGAATGGACAGAGAAAGCTCAATGTCTGTAAGACTTCCTTATTTTGCTCCTATTTTTACACATTAGCCTTACAGTGACTATTTGTTTCATATCCTTACATGTTCAGGCATGAGTATTCCCTGTGAGTCCCGAGTCCTTCCCGAATATAATCGCATTATTCCCTGTGGACCAGAAGACGAAGGGTTCCTCTCGGGTTCTCGTCTTCGTAATGTGCGTAGGAGTTTATTCTGGACTCTGTAGCTCCATTAAAGGGGTTATAGATGCAGTGTTTGTTTGTTTGTTTAACTCGTTTACGGACAGTATTCGTTTATATGCTGTATAAGACGTCGCCCGGATGTGTTGCGTATTTCTCAGCGATCGAATATTAACCAGACAACTGTCAGATCATTTACTTTTACATAGAAGAACAAAACGCATCTTTTTTTAAATGATTGTTCATAAACTGCATTGCTATTTAATGGATACAACTGCATGCACTTATTATTAGGATTACTATGATTATTATTATTATTATTTACTTTTTACCCCCCAAAAAATGTGGGTTAATGTTCAACATCAAACGCCTTCCCAGAAAAAAACCAAACAATCCCTGCTCTATTTCAAAAAAGCACTGGAGTGTCTCAGCCCGCTAATCAGATGTGACGTTTTTACACACCACACAACACAATCAAAAGTGCTGCAGCTGATACAGTTTGCAAACAGTCTGAACCACAGTGCGTCTCACGAAAATCTAACTCTTATACCAGTTTATAACATCTGTACGATTTCAGACAAGAGCCATTAAGAGTTTTTAGCGAGACAGCAGATTATGAAAGGCGTCTTGTGGAGACGGAAGGAACTTTGGAAGAAAGAAACACTTTTGCACGTCGGAGCACTGTGTATCCAAATCGTGCAGTTTGTAAATAGTTCAAATCAAATTGCAGATCAGAAGCGTGTGTGTGTGTGTGTGTGTGTGTGTGATATTAAAGACAAAACGCATTATGTTTGCCTTCTACACACTACAAGGACCGGAATGGCGCATATTTAGAAGCTCTTTCATCGTAGTGCCCTCGGTTGCACGCTTCCGTGGCGTCCTCTGAACCCCCTGTGTCCCCCGTGCCGTCTCAAGGCGCTTTTGTGCGACTGTGTGTGTGTGGGCATACACACACAGAGACATGGCAGATTACAGACTGACCACAACTGTGACCATCTTCATGACTCCACGCCAGTCAGAAGTTATTAGCGGAGCCATCTCTCTCCGGCGCTAAAGGTTAGCCGCATGCCAGCTTTCATCTCGGCTGTCGCCCTGCTGGTGGCACGGCTCAAAGGAGCTCTTTATGCCCGTTCAGAAATAAATGACGCTGTCGTGCACAGAGACGCCGGCCTTCGGCTCTTTTTCTGTCCCGGTTGACGGAGGAGCGCTCGGGCCGGAGGGCCATTGAGGATTTCCCTAATTGCTCTGGGGAGGCAATGCTCCATGTTTAAATAAATACAGTTAGCGCTGACCCTGGCTGCTGATAAGGACTCAGTGTGTGTGTGTGTGTGTGTGTGTGTGTGTGTTTTGGTCAGTGTGTACCCCCCATCACTATACAGTATGTGAGAAGGCAGGAGTGAGGAGCAGAAGGGAAACAGGAAGTTATAAATCAGAGAAACTGCCTGACTGATTGCCCCCGCTAAATCAAATCAGCAAACCACTGATCGACGCTCTCTCTCTCTCTCTCGCTCTCTCTCTCGCTCTTTCTCCCCCTTCTTTCCAACCCTAAGCAGATTTCAGTCCAAGTTTCGAAAAGCAGACAGTCAAACAGGGGACTGTAGTGAGAGAGTGCGTGTGCATCCTCGTCCCTTGTTCTCTGGACTCTTGTTGTATGAACTTCACACACACACACACACACACACACACACACATACACATATACAAGCGTGCGCATTTGACACACACCAGATACCCAGAAGCCTCGTTGCTAATCGGTTTAGCTGCAGCGCAGTTGTGGCTCTGCGCAGCCATCGGCTTTTGTTTCGGCTTCGTAAGAAGAAGAGTTAACCGGATTTTGGGGTTGTAATTGATGCTCGTACGTACGGTTGTTCTTGGAACAGGAGAAGGGAGCCGGTCGATAACATGGTTATATATCGAATATGCGGTGAATAATCGTAATGTTGAACAGACACGGCATCATGGAAGACTTTGTTATTTGTCCATCGTGACATTGTGTAATGTGGTCTGTCTGCGAATGATTAAATTTATGACATAATGTTTCTTTTACCAATTTTATTTGTTCGCTTTTAGTCCTCCAAGCCCCTCGTTTAACTATTATAACAATATGTGGACGCAGCTGAAGATGGGTCGTCTTGTTCCAAGTTAAAGGAAAAAAAAGTAAAAGAAAGAGAGAGAGAGAGAGAGAGAGAGAGAGAGAGAGAGAGAATGTAGGTTTAGTGGTCTGGATTTATCAATGGTTTTGGGGAGCCGTGGCTCTTAACTCATATCTATGTGAAGTGAGGGTCAAAGTTCAGCTTGTAGTTCCTAAAAGTGATGATAGGGCCAGTGGAGAGCAGATAAGAAGGAGCCACAGAGCTCTGCTTGATAAAAGGGTCGACGTGAACGTACATCCTCATTGGGAAAACAGAAAGAAAGCAAAAAAAGAGTACACGGATTAACTTGTTTCTACACCGAAACCACAATAATAGTATTTTGAAGTCGTCGAATGTTTACTTTGATTACGGGGAATTCCCTGGACGTGATGTTAATGATGTAACTGTTTATGCATCCATCTAAATGAATTTGTCATCGTAAACCAACGTTGTCTGATCAAATGTAATGCGATACAGAAAGGCAACATTTCGATCTAAATCCATTTCTTTCATTTAGATTGATGCAAGTTGTTGTTTTGATTTGATTGTTTTTGCAAAATGCCGTTGCAAAACCTTAGGACTGGTTCTTCGTGTCATCTGGCTGTCGGTGCTGGTTTCCAGCTCTCGGTTTATGAAAGTGATGACTGTGGAGTTTCGACCCGTGGCAGTTTTTCTGAAACTTCTTTAGTGCTTTATAAAAGTGAAAAGCGGTAAAGTACTGCTTTATATTTCATACCGAGATCAGTTTTCCGAAAATCCATGAACGTGACTTTTTAACGATGTCACTGTTTTAAAAGGTTTGTCCTTGTTGAAACAGTCACCATGGCAACGTTTTAATGAATTTTTAGTTTGGTGTAAAGTTGGACTGAGTGATCTAATGACTGAAGTGATTTCCTCATCATCCTCTGTGATTTTGTTGTGTGTGTATATACTAAAATATAATATACTATAATAATAATAATAATAATAATAATAACAACATGCTGTTATAGGAGTTATAATTGGTGTGTTTTATTCCCGTTAATACCACAGCAATTTACCAACAATAACCATTTTTATTTATTACACCGTTACAGAGTCTATAACACTGGAGACTCCTTCCATTAATGTTAAATAAACTTCTCCTTAGAAAGAACATCAACATATCAACAGCCTGAATGTTTTGTTAAAAACAATAGAAAAATTCTTCCTCTTCTTCTTCTTCTTATTATTATTTACATTTTGTATTTGATGTCACTACTCAGTGCATTAATTGTCCCTAAATGTAGTTTTTGTGACGCTGCAATGACTTTGCATTTGTGTAGACATTTAGCATTTGATCAGGTGACTAATAAATGCTAATAAACGTAGCGGTAACACGCTCACGGTGTAGCGCACAGGGCGTACAGAGGAACAGGATCTTGAAGGTGATGCAGTTAATACTGTAAATTATTAGACATGATGTTCGCTACAGCCGTTGGGATGTCTCATTTCCAGCTTCAAGAGAAATAGACATCATGTCGAGGATGTATTGTAGTCGCTATGGCAACAATGAAGTACAACTACCATGCAAATGTCATTACCCGTGTACTGTACGTGTTTCCGTTATGGTCAGAACACGAGTCCGTGCACGTACGCCTGTGCATGTTACAGCAAATTAGCAGCGCACGTATTTGTCTCGGAGTCTTCCATTCACATTTTCTATTTACTAACTGTTTTGATGATAATGTAAATATGGAAATAATCCATGGATCTGCCCGAGGGGTAACTAGGGAAATATTTACACGCAGATGGCACTAATAGGCCGAGAGGCAGCGTGCCAGTCATCATGCCCCAGGTGCTGCGCTCGTGCCCTGCGTTAACCTTCCAGAAAAACTCGCTTGGTACAGAGAGCAGAGACCAGCGCGCTGCTGAACAATGTGTACAGCTCGAATCTGGTACATGCTCGGTCATACACTAAAAATAGCTCTGAGGAAGAGCCGGGATACGACAATGGGCATGTTTTCGATTTGGCTTTCTAATTTTTTTCCCTATCAAAAAAATTCATTTCATGATGTATCAAAAGTAGAAAAAAAAAACCAAACAAAAACAAAGAAAAATGCTTTCTGTGTGGATCTGTTATCCAATCAGGATGTTGGGTTTTTTTTATGTGTCAACTCATTTACGACACAACAGTATTTGTTCATTTTAATGACTTTGACATTTCACTACAAATATAAGTTGTGCATATATTATGCCAGTTCTTATATCTGCTATAAGACAATGTTTACATTTTTTTCTACCATCTACCAACATGCATAAATACCGCAGATCTGATTACAGGTGTGTATACTGACGGGAGGTGAAATGCTTGGGAATAATAGCTAAAAATAGCTTTAAAGAAGACAAGATGTGTGTATTTTTTCAGTTAAAAGTTTCCTCAAAAGGCCTTCTTGGTTTTTTTCCCCATCAAAAAACCTCAAAATGTCTTTAAGTGGGAAAAAAAAAAAAAACCAGAGAGAAAAATCCTTGTTATTTTTCTATTATTTTCTTGATTTCTGTGTAGCGCCGTTCTCCAGTCTGGATGTGAATTGTTACCTAATAAACTGGCGACTGTGTGTTTGATTGATGTGTTTGTTCCAGCATGAAATCTGAGCATTAGTGTGTCTGTGTGTGTGTGTAGGCTTTAATATCAGGATGTTGGTTATTGCAATACTGAGTCATGAAGACTTTAATACGCAGCACTAAAGTCACATTCATTCCCCTAATGAAAAGACAAATATGGAAAGGATTCCGTTATGCATTTGCACATCATCTCTCTCTCTCTCTCTGTCTCACACACACACACACACACACACACACTCCAACACTGTGTTCGAGGGATTATGCTGAAAGCCAATATGGTTCCGATTTGAGATTTGCTCATTGGCTTTTTCGTTTCTGCGGAGGGTGAGAAGGTGGGGGAGAAGGAAAAAAAAAAGGTTTAGAGCAAAGAAGTTCAGGTGTGCAGGCTTTGAACTAGAAATAGTGAGAGAGGATGGAAAAATTACAAGGATAAAAAGAAAAAAGTAAGAGAGACTGAGCGAGGAAGAAAGTGAAGGTATGTGCAGCAAAAGATGAAGAGAGGGGGTGCGACAGAGAGAGAGGTTTTAAGTTTTGGGATAAAAGCTTAGAACACCCTGTATCCCCCGACGTTTTTACGGCTGCCTTTCAAGATTACTGTGCAGAAATACCGCGGCTCATTTGGAAATCAATTAGTCGGCAGGGTGATGAGGTGTAGGCCTCTAGCAGCGTGACACCCGCTGTCCCTGTATTACTGTCAGCGCTAGCCAGGATCAAGCCCCCCTCCGCTTTTGGGCATCTGGACTACACATGTGAACGCTCTCTCTTTCTCTTTCTTTCTCTCTCTTTCTCTCTTTCTTTCACTCTCAAGCCCCTCACACTCCCCCATCCCAAGTGCTTTCAAACGTATGCAGCTAAACCCCACTCCGCCCACAGTGGATGCCTATCAAGGCTATTGAGGCCAGATTGGATGTCAATCGGATGAAGGATGTAGCTTTGATCGCTTGCCACATCGTACATAATGGAGGAAAGAGATTAAAGCCCTATAGATGACACAACTTCTAGATCCATAAGGAGGTCGCTGTGAATTTTTGATGGGGGACGGGAATTTTCAAATACGTCAAGAAAAGCGCTCATTGAACGTGTGCGAAAACATTGATGCAGGCTGAGAGAATAACGACTCTTGGAAATCGCCGCTCTTATCGGTGACGTCGGGATGAACACGAGGCCTGAGAGCTGTGAACAGAACCCAATAAAAGCATTTTGATGCAGCTTCAGAGAGCATAGCAGCGCAGCGCCTCCGTGTTGGGACTGAAGACTCAGGATCTCCAGGCTGATAAGTAATAAATAATCACCCTGGCTGTGTTTCCAGCATGGTGAGGTCAGTGGAGCCGGGGTCCCCAAACACCGCGAGCTCACTGTTTAGAATAATTCTCCCTCCCCCGTGCCGGGCACTGCGTAGAGATTAGAGCCCAGCCAGGGTGCCAGTGTTATCTGTGTTAGTGAAGAAAAGGTTACACTACACTAACAAGAATGTCCCTGGTCACACATGACAAACTCCAGCTGCCTGCTATCCAACGATCCGCTCAGAAGGTTCCACTTAAAAGCCGCGGGCGGAGTGCGGGGTGGGGGGTGTCCGAGCCTGAGGCGTCTCTGGAGATTACGCGCCTCTAACTAGCCGTTTCCACCTCCAGAGGAAAATGGACCGGCTCATCGGGCCGCCATTGGTCCAGGTCTGCTGGCGTAGTTAGTTCGAGCCTGGCAGATGAAATCATTTACCTTTATAACCTCTCGAACTTTTATGGCAAGTTTTTTTTCCCCCTTAAGTTTTGGTTTTTTTAAGCGCTTCACGTTTGTGCTGTTTTTATCATCTTTTAGGCAGGATGACAAAATGTAGCACACCGTACATTTATAAACAGAGTGAAATTCATAGACCTTCCCAGGAAGCTCTTACTGTGGCAACCCGGCAGGCGAATTTTATCCTTTGAGTTTGTCAGTTATTAAATCGTTAGGTCGTATCAGCCGTGCAACCCGGCATCATCTCCAAGCAGCCCACTCCGCTAAGATACTGATACGGACCTCTCAGACACTTAAATGATAGATGTCGGTCTTTTGTCACTGCGCCGCTGGTCACATGACCAGTTGTACTCTATTATCCTGTCGGCCTGTTGATAATAGAGAAGATTGCTTGTTTAGACTGCGTAGTGCCTGCCTCTAATTCACCGTGGCTCCAGAGTGACACCTTTAAATGGCCCATCATCGGAAAATCCACATTTTCCAGAAGGACTAAAAACAACAGGAGCCCGGCCCGACTGAAATTAGCTCCTCTTTAGGTGTAATTACCTCCTCACATTTAAGCTGCAATCTGGCCAGAGCCCTTTCCATTTTCGACCGCAGCCAGGCCATTGATTGGTGAGTGCCACAGTCAAGGAGAGAGACCTGCCCCAGAGAGGGAGAAAGGAAAAAAAAAAAAAATCTCCAAACGTCAAAAACGTACAAACACGAGAAAAAAAACAACCATCCTAGAATGCTCTAGAGACCACAACGCACAGCTCTGGAATGCGCTCAGGGTCAGTGTCTGCAGTCAAATCATGATAGGCGCCACGTTCTTGGATAAGGTCCGAAGATAACCTGAGGTCTAAATGAGTATTAAAAATGTTTACGTTCTAAATCAGTAAACTAGCATGCCTCGAAATTGCAGAAGTAATATTTCTTCCCCCGTAGATTTGTGCGCGGTGCTCCGCCTCTCTTGGCCGCTCCCCTCGGTAAGGTTGCTGCATGAGCAGGAGAGCAGTGTATGGAGAAATGTATTGGTTCTGTAATACATTTAAAAGCGATCAGAGCCAATAAGCAGAGCTGCAGTACAGTGCTCCATTGTCTGAGCTGAAACAGCAACTTGTCTCCCTGAGGGCCCTTTGGAGTCCACCATTCCCCTCTCATAAGATCATCTGGGTGGAAATTGCAAAAACTGACAATTTTCCCCTGGAAGTATAAATCACATTCAATTTAGTGAATCTTAAAGAGCATCGTGGGCACTGATCTCCTGCTGCGAGCAACCAGAGAAAAGAACCATGTCTACACAACAGCTGTAGTTCAGGAAGTGATGCGTGTTTGGGACTGGATTTACTGCACATCTACAATGGCTAGAAAGTCTTCAATTTATGATGGATTTGTAGCTACGCTGGTATTCAATGCTGTAAATAAAGGCCAGGTATCGCAAGTTAAAATGAAAGGACTACATTCTGTGCTAGTGATTTAATATGTATAGGAATGAGAATTAAACCCTTAGTGTAGTAAAAAATAATCAACCGTATTTGAGTGGTTTGATGAAGCAGAGATACCGTTATATCCCGGGTCTCTTACACTACAGCACAATTCCAATGAGTTATTTATTTAACCATTTTATTAGATTTTTCTTATAATTACATTTCATGTTCTTGAACGTTCACAAAACAAGAGCTACAAAGCTATAAACTTACTTCTTTACCCCTGACCGCTACAACGCGCCGACCCCGGAGACCCATTAGACCATGTTAAGCATCCGCGATACAAGTTAAGCTGTTACTATAGAAGCGATAACTTATTTCAACAAGCGCTTTATCATAAACCTGTGATTAGTAGCTGCACTACTGTCACAGCTGCTGTTGGAGAAAAATAACCAACATCTTCGGAAGAATCAGAATCTGACTAGCCGTCAGTGTTTACAAGCTGATTTAGCGTTTAGATTGCCAACAAGCTAACGATAGGTAGCATGTTAGCGTTCCGTAGCTAGCTAAGATTAATCACGGAACTAATTCTGGTGATTTGAGGACGATGGTTTATCAAGATAATAAAGAAAAGGTTAGTTGTGAGTCAAGTCTTGTTCAGTAAACAGAATTATGGCGCTTTCCTCCTTTATTACTGAGAGTTATACTACAGCAAAATAATAACGTCTTGGGCAACAGTGTTGAATTTTTTTTTTCCGCTGTGTGTGAAGACTTTCAGGTCGGCGTGCTGAACGTATCGAGAACGTGTTAAACCGTCCACCAGCTAAGAAAGGTCTGCCATCATCTGACAGAGGTTGAAATGTTTATACGGTAACTAATATCTTCCAAGGCATTTTATCAGGTAATATTAAATTGTACAGTATTCTACCATGTCTGTAATACATGTACAAGTTTCAACAATGTTGTGATATAATGCTGACTGCTACCTGAGGGGGGTTTCTATTCGTTTTTAGAGCTTAATCTATGAAACGTCTCACAGATATTCCCTCTTTTATGCCCCGTGTTATTCATGTGTGTACAATATACTGCAGGGCCACTACAGGCGTGATAAAACTTTTACGGGATGTTTTGGGTGTACGACATCAGGGATACGCAAGATTGTAAATTTTACAACGAGTACTCCAAACAAGGTGAATGACATCCAGGTCGTGAGGTCGCCAACGTGGTGCACTCCTTGAGAAAACACAAGCATGAAAGTAAGTATGCCTTCACTTCCTATTTCTGCGTTTCTCCATTTCCTCGGCGATTTCACCGGCTTGTGGACAGCTCGTGTTTTCTCACAATTATAATCATTTGTATTACTAGCAACTTTTCTGTGACAGGCTGTTAAAGGGCAAGCTTGTTCGGAGTTCAAGGGGAATTAGAAGGACTTCTTTATAATTCTATTATTTCACTGACGAATCGTTCCATCGGAAAGCAGTGAAGTCCGAGGATCCTGCCACACAATGAGTAATAATTACTTCCTGAGCTGTAATATTGTCCTTTTGCACTTTTCTTTTTAGCTTTCTAGTCAAGGTCTGCTTTAAAGTCCCAGATCTACAGAACGGTAAATCCCTGTAATAAAACGCTGGAGCTGGAGCTGGTTTTTATAAAGCTCCTTAGAGCATTAAACCTTAAAGGACACGTCGCATCATTATAACACTATAGGTTGTTTTTCATACTGATGTTAAACTGACATTTTAGTTTCGGTTTATAACAGCGTAATCGTTGTGTTTTGAGAATCGAGAAGTGTTCTCGGGGACTCGACTGGCTTCTGTCTAAAGTACTTCAAAAATAATGAAATTAAATCTTTCTACTTAAAAGGAAAATATTACAACGTGCAGTAAGCAGTAATAAACTAAAAGTCAATATATGGTCCGACAACCCTTTTCTTAAATAGTAGTGCTAGGTACAATTTGTGCAGTTTTATAAGAATATGAAATCTTAGAGAGTCTGCCCCAGCTCTTCGGGAGACTTTCTAAATTGCTTCTTTCTTTTTTTGCCACGAAACCCAGAAGGCTTCATTATGCTTTTTGCCTGAAACGTGCTCTCTGAAAGTGTAGCACGCAGCTTTCTTTTTCTGACACGCAAACTTAGACGTTTTCTTTTTTTTTTGCGTTGACTCGGTGATGCAGAGTTCCTCAAATAAATATATATCTTTCGCATTGTACACTGAATGTCATGATTTATTTTTTAGACACTTTCAGGGTTGAAACCAAAGGTCTGGAAGAAAGAAACCGGCCAGGTGCATGATTTAAAATAATATATGACTATGCAAGATGCTCGGAATGACAAAGAGGTGTTATGTAAGAAATAAACAACTCAGCTATTACAGGAAAACAATCAACAATGGGGTGGGGGGCGATGAAGCAGAGTTACTGTAATCAATCTGCAGCTGATTGTTTTCAGTTTGCGTTGTGTTCAACACTGTGGTCATGAGCTTATTGTAGCTTTAGCACTGTAAACGGTCATGTAGTTGCTGTCATTATGCTTTTGTATTACGATAGGTCTGCATGGTAGGGTCACTGTAAACCGGCAACGAAATCAAAGCTTCTGATTATCTGAGTTTCCAAAAACAGCAGACTTTTTATCCTGTTATCACTTACGTTATAGCAGCTATAAACAGTCTAATGAACAGTTTCTAATGAACTGCATGACATAAAGCAAAATCTTAAAACGTAAAAGCTACAGCTGTAACTCTGACACTGGAGCGTCCTTCCATAAATGTTAAACATCTGACAGAAAACGTACTTCATTCTTGAAAGAAAATCCATTGAGCCGTTTGAGCTGTTACTATGGAAACGATAATGTATCCGAGCAAGCGCGTTAATATAAGCCTGTGATTTGCAGCTGTGATCAACATAATGAAAGATATGACATAATAAATGTCATAATAAAGGAACGGTAATATCAGCCTTAAGTAAAGCAGGTAGCTAATGCAGTGATGTCACTTTCTAGGTCTGCTGTGCGATGACCACAGCGTATTTATAGCTTAATTTCATGAAAAAGACATTAAGAGAAGCGCAGAGACAGACCGCTGCCTGCCAGTGTGGTTCAGTTTGTGCCAAAGCACATAAATCGCAGTGAACTGTCCTGGATGGCCTCCTCGGCGTGTCTGATATAACCTCAACTGTGTACATACAGTAGATGGCAGCTGCTTCCTGTAGCATTGAAACCAAATAAACCGTGCAACATTTGGGAGCTGTAATTCTTCTGCTTGTTAACCTTCAAAAAGGCTCTGTGGTGTGTTTGAGACAGGAGAAACTGCTCCAGACATTCTTCTCTTCCCACTGCTCACGCTTACCGCTTACTCAGGCTGACTCCCAGACGAATACGCCGAGCCAAAACACAAAACGCGCATGCGTGGCTGAGTTCACGTCGGTTCTATCTTTCGTTTCGAACAAATTTCTTCACAACTTACGCACAACTGCGCCGTAGCCGGGTTCACAAAGCGTGCTTGTTGTCTGAGCTGCAACATTCCTGCGTCATGAAAGCAAGTGTCTCTCGGCTTGCACTCACTATTTCATTCCCAAGGCTCCTATGAGAAAAGTCCAGATGGATCCAGCGATCGTTCATGGAGTGCTCGAGAGCGGATCAGGTGCCGCACAACAAAGCGAGGCTGAGTCACGGCCTCCGATACACTCCGAGATCAATGAGACCTGGGCAGAGGAGCCTAGTCATAACCTTAAATCACACACACTTCAAAGAGCCCTATACGGTGCTGGAGATCCAGCGAGGACGCAGGGCGGGGGCCGTGCCCTGCAAAATGCCATGGCTTATCTGACCTGGCTACTCTGACCCCTAAAACCGAGCCCGCTTGGCCTCGCCATAATTCGTGTCACGCCATAAATTCAGGACGCACTCCGTTAAAGGGGCTCGCTGAACGCCGAAGGCTTCAGCCGTCACTGCACAAGCGCCCATAAAGCTCCCGGTGGAATGCTAGCTATGTGCTAATCGGGGCCGGGGCGCTTCTGGAGGTGTTAACACGCAGAGGAACGAAGGGAGATGTGATACCAATAACGCACCAGCAGAAAGATGCTGCTCGTTAGTGTTTACGTGAGCGGTTAGTCAGTGTTGGGGAAAGAGCGCAGTATCAGTCCTGAACTACGGCGAGATGAGCGCGAACACGGAACCTGGATTCAGAAACGCTTTGATTCGAAGACGAAGCCGAAAACATTTCACAAGTCAGGGTACATTTCGTTTGTTCAAATCAGAGGAAGAGAAATTTTAAGGAGAATAATTAGTAATAAAATACTTAGAATTGTGTAATAAGTCGAACAGGAATCATTCACAAATTCCCTTTAACATTTCAGAGAAAGGTGTGCCTAAATGTATTTACATGTTCGTGTGTGCGTGTGTTCGTCGGGCAATTGCGTGCTTTTTCGTGACTTCTATTTATACCGGAAAACATCTGTATAATTTGTATTAAAATTCATGTTACACGAGAGATTTGTACACACATCTGAATTAAAGCGCACACATTTATTTGTATGTCTTTTTCTGTAAAAAAAATAAACACTACACGTTATATTGTTATTATATGATGTATATATTTTTACACTCATCTAAATGTTTGTTTGTTTGTTTGCTTACTGCACTCTCGTTTTATTTTCAATATGTTGCATTAATACATTGTTACATTGGTATTACAGGACAGATGTAAATATATTTACGCAAATCTGAACCGGTTGTTTGTTTGTTTGTTCTATTCATACTTTTGCAACATTTAATAGCTTGGTATTACATAACAGATGTAAATATTTTTACACACATATCGACTTTATTTGTTTGTTTGTTTGTTTGTTTGTTTGTTTATTGTTTTGCAGGACCTACTTTTTTTCAATACATCGTTTTATGCTTTGCAACGTTTAATACTTTGGCGTTACAGGACGTTCGTTAGTATTTTTTTTTTTTTAACTTTCTTTGTTTGGACCATATTGTACTCTTATTTTATTTTTTTTTTATATTTCCTTTTAATACTTGGTTACATTCGCTGCACTGGTATTACAGGACAGATTTAACGCTTTAACGCATTTGCGGTTGTTTATGTCTTTGTTTCTTTGCTTTTTAATAGTGTGCTTTTACATTTCTTCGATGTTTGATTCATACTTTGCTACATTTATTACACTGGTATCACAGGACATAGGTAACTTTTTTTTTTTTTTTTTTTTTACACCTATCCGTAGTTTATTCCACGTATCAGAATTCCACACTTGAATAGAACTCTCTCTGCGATCCGAGCGCCTGTGTGTGCGTGTGAGTCTCTGTGACATAACGTGAGAAAACCCAAACAGAGATAGCGGCGTAAGCCGGTGTCAGACTCTCGCCTGGACCGTGGGGCCCCTCTTCTCCACAATATCACATCCTAATGACCGCTCTCAGCATTCCTCCTCCTCCTCCTCGACTCTGTGGCTCCGACGTGTTCTGGTGCCCAGAGAGAGGCGCCATAGAGCAGCGTGGAGAGACGGACATCTCACTTCTCCCCTAACTGAAGCTGCACCTCAGAAAGCCTTAAAGATCCAATCAGAAGCATCAACAATCAGAGCTTGAACTCCTTCAGCTCGCTGCAGAGTCATGAGCATTTATACTGCAGGTGTTTGGAAGTGCATTTCAAAATCTCTTGTGCATTTAAGAGTCCTCTGATCGTGCTCTCTGGCTAATCTCACATTTGGTTTCATTTGGGTTTTTGTTTGTTTGTTTGCTCTCAAAACGGATAAAGCAGTATTGTGTTAAAAATGGCAGAACATTTGTCCAGTTCGTATGTTGTACTATAACCTAACCAGTTAGGGGTCGACCATATTTTGAGGAAGAAAAAAAAATCCGGAAACTGAAATTAATCATTAGAAACCATTTAATAGGTAAGTAAGTAAGTAAATAAATAAATAAATAAATAAATAAATGCTACTACTAAATAAGGAAAAATTCATAGACAATAAGTTATAGATAGATAATAAGTAATTAATTAATAGGTTATATGTTATATATATACACACACATACAAACAAATGAATGAATGAGTGAATAAATAAATAAATACTATTACTCCTATTACTAACTAGAAGAAGAAGAAGAAGAAGAAGGAAAAAATAGTAAATATTTTCAATCATACGTATATTCAACACACATTATGAAGTGCATAGAGTTCTTTATTTTATTATTAAATGATGAAGTATTTTATTTTTGATTAAACTACGTCGCAAATGTGAGTAAATAAGTAAATCTCCTCTTTATGTCTTTCATACTAGATGGCACTATTTCCTACCAGAGATTGTTTGAGATATCAGAGATTATCTCGATTATTGGTAAAGGTTTAGGCAGAATATTCCTGATGACATAAACATTCTTTAACAGGTTCATCCATGGAGAACATAATAATGACTAAAATGCTGCCCCGATCTGTCCCTCCTGCATTGGTTTTCAGGTGGAGTTAGAGACATAATGATATAATACAACTCCAGGTAAGCATCGAGTTCCTCATGTAACGTATAAGAGTACAGAGAGAATGAAACAAGAGGAGAGAGAGAGAGAGAGCTGCTCTGATATCAGGCACACAGAGTGGATGCTGGGAAATAAAGGCTTGTCAGCTGGATTAAGTATTTTATCTTTTATCAATAGAATGTCTCTGATTGCTGATTAGAGAAAAGGGAACGTGTTTCAGCGGTAAGTGGTCAATCAAACAAACAGACACGAAGAGATTAGATTCGGTGCCTTCTTCCGTCATGCGGGGTTCATGCGGCTAATCAAACTCGCTCCTCTCACTTCCATAGCTAAACTGTTCCGGATCCAGACGTCAATGCAGAGCTCCTAATGGCCGTGACCAGGACAAGCTTGACATATCCGATCAGCCGATTCTTCCAGTGAGTCCGGGAAAAGAAACAGGTGGTGATTTATGACTGTCAGGATTCTCCCGGTGTTTAACATGATCACGACTGATAAGGTTCACTCCATCCGATTCTACAGAGAAATTATACCTTTCACAAACATCGGAAGTCGACGCAGGCGGAATTTATACTCCTGACAACCCTTTACACTAGGTTCAGCCCTACTGAAATTACAGTCTCTTGTTCAGTCGAGGGGGTTCAGAGTGGAATCTCATCCACTCATTATTGTGAATCTGATGAGTTAAAACTGGGACTTTGACATTCGACGTAGCAGAAATACAACTGAAATGTCCATCATATCGAAACTTTTCCATTGCTTTCAAAAGGTTTTCTAGCAATGTTGATCCGATAGGAAGCTGCCTTCACTGGGAAGGTCACCTGAGCCTGGAAATTCCAACATTTCCAGGTTTTGAGGTAAAGCACATTGAGCTAAGATCAGAAAAAGGACTTTTTAATTGGATAGACGACCAGCAGTGAATGTACACTTACTGCTACGTCTCACACTCAGGAATGAAGCGTGTAGAAGAGGATTTGCGCATTCTCAGCAACATGACAAGATGCGTTTTTTGGGTTTCTTTTTTTGTCTTATTAACTTCAAGAGAGTAAAAAAAAGTGAAGCTAGTGAGCGAAC
Source organism: Notoglanidium macrostoma (assembly GCA_030068235.1). Classification (NCBI taxonomy): domain Eukaryota; kingdom Metazoa; phylum Chordata; class Actinopteri; order Siluriformes; family Auchenoglanididae; genus Notoglanidium; species Notoglanidium macrostoma. The sequence continues at coordinate 2,973,035 of JAQQZR010000038.1, read as the reverse complement.
AACTGCTTAAAGCTGCTATGACGTGAAGTGATAAAAGGAACAGGGAATAAACATTACGCAGGGATACAAAGTACAGCATGAAATTCTTTAATAAATAAAAAAGAAATCACATTGTTGGTGCTGTAATAAGAACAATGTGACCAACAAGACCACAACAAGACCAAATATGCATATGAAGATGCGCGTTGTTGTCTTCGAAGCGTACAGGCCTTGTCACGTCACTCCAGTCCTATCGCTCTACAGCAGGGGCTGTGCTTTAAAAAATACCCTGCAGCTCTGAGCTCCTGACTGATGATGACTTGCCCCTCAGATCTCGCTCTCTGCTCACGGGCAGAAGTGCTCGATCATAATTACCAATCAGTCACTTCCAGACAGAGAGAGAGAGAGAGAGAGAGACAGACAGACAGACAGACAGACAGACAGAGACAGCAAAGACATCACAACAGGGGACAGTCTAAACTGTTCATGCTGTCTGCTTTTGTTGTTCGTTTGTTGTTGCATGTGTGAAGCCCAGTTTCTGTGTGTGTGTGTGTGTGTGTGTGTGTGTGTGTGGGTGGGAGGGCAGCGAGGCTGTGATCTCAGGGCCGTGTCTGCAAACATGGGAGGCAGACAGGGCACAACCTTTGACCCCTGCCTTGTGCCTTGTCAAACGATCCCTCCTGTGGGGGGGTAATTAGGATTCTGAGAGGCCCCTATTTTAAGGTGCTGCCAGGCTTCAGAGTTATAAATAGCATCATGGCGAGACTGAGTGCAAAGTGGGCACCCCATACAGGAGACATGTGGATGCACAGAAATGCAGAAAACAAAACACACACGTCCTCACAGTGCAAAAATACTTTGTGTGTGTATGTGTGTGTGTGTGTGTGTGTGTGTGTGTGTGTGATCTTGCATTAGCCTTTGAGCCATCAAAGCCGGTGAACTGAGATACAGCCAAATTATTAATGGTTTTGGGCATCTGCTTTTTCAGGCAATGAGAAAAGGAAAAACAGGGCCATTAGAGTAATCCAGTTGTTCCTGGAACGTCTAATAAAAATGGCCATTTACTGTGTGTGTGTGTGTGTGTGTGTGTGTGTGTGTGTCTCAGTACTGTTCATCAATTTCAGCCAGGCCTCCTGTGATTCTGCGCCAGCTGTGTTCCAAACTGTTTATGTTCCTAAAAAGCTTCTCGGACAAACTTCTGAAAATACCCTCAAATCATCTGCACTTCTGTGCAGGGTTTTGTTTTTTTTGTTTTTGTTTTTTTTGCGATACAACTCAACCCAAACTAGTTCACATTGTAAAGAAAATGAAGAAAAATAGACTTTTAAGGAGAAAGATTACGACTAGAGCCGATCATGTGCAGTCTTTGCTGCAATTGACTCAAGTGCGCTCAATTAGCCATGCTAAGAGCTAACGTGTGACGGGGTTAATGCTCCATGAACAAAACTCCTTAAGCGCCTGCTGGGCTTCGAGCAGAGTCCAGGATGGACGTGTGGGGGGTCTGGAGGCTCCAATAAGGCCTCCCTTCTTCTTCTTCTTCTTTGTAATCAGTTTTAGGAGAAAGAAATGAACAAGATAAGTTAATTTGGCTCCGTGGCCTCTTTCTCCTAAAGCCCCGGGGGTTTCGAGGGACAGTGGACAAAAGGTCGACCCTCCCACTCCTGGTCCAGCTTGTTCTCCACGCGCCTACAGTCGGCCCCTGCCAGAAAACATCCTCATCCATAATCACATGAGGGATCATGCGACGAGGCGCTGTACAAGCTCAGGCTGATGAGCGAGAAGGCATCAGGAGCAGCGCAGGGACTGATAGGATCTCGGATTGTCTCATTAGCTTCAAGTCAGAGTGTCGTTTTACTGACACCTGTTTGCTGTAAGAGAATAAGAGAGAGATCATATGCATGCGTGTGTGTGTGTGTGTGTCCTACAGAGCACTCAGCTGGGAGAAACAGGGGCAGATGTTCTCATTAGCCCTTTAAGTGCTCCGTGACCAAGAGCATTTTTACTCAGATTTGCTGTAAAGACACACAGCCCGAGGACACGTCCGGCTCCGAAACAAGAACATGCACTGCAAATGTCCATGATCACGTTTCTGTCTTTCTGTCTCTCTCGGTCACCTGGCGAGCAGGTGATCATCAGCTAATAGACCAGCAGGTGGGAGATACTGCCTTTATATGCACATAGATACTCGGGTATTTCTTAATAGAAGCCGCATTACACTGTAGTGAGGACTAGCTCTAGAGGACATTAATACAGAGTTCAATAAAGTTAATCCTGTAGCTTCTTAATGTTCGTTGCAATCAAGGCATGCTTGGTTTGTGAACTAGTGTTGGTTTGTTTGGAACTGGACATATAAGGCTGATGCAAGCACCCCAAAATATTTTCCATAAATCCGTGCTCAAAACGTCATACAGGATACGTACACAGTGGTGCAGACTTACCGCCTCACAGCTCCAGTGTTCCCGGTTCAATCCTGATCTCAGGCTAACTGAGTCTGTCATCCTATCCACGATGTATTCCCACCTCGTGGCCAGTATTCCCGGGAATAGATTCCGGACCCACTGCCACTCTGACCAGGACTGAAGTGCTTACTAAAAACGGAATAATAACACGCTAATAACTATAGCGTGTGTACAGTTACAGCATTAAAAACACAACCTAGCTTAAAAAATAATAATAATAAAATGTAAAATATCCATAACATTCCAGTGTTCAGCTAAATATCGAGATTTTGTTTGTGTTTATAAACGACAGTAAGTCACATTGTGCCCTAAACCACGTCAGCAAATCTGTCAGCCCTTTCTCCACCAAGGCAGCTCATGGGCCAGTTCGGAGCCAGTGCATAATTCCGAACCAGTTCTTCATGTTTTGACAGCCAAAGAACGAGCTCTTGGTCAGGCACCAACACTTTGCTGGTCCAAGAACTTCTTACGTCAGGGGCTGGGAGCGGGATTATCGTGACCGACAAGGCCAACTAAAACTTTGTGACCTGGGAATGCGGAGACGTATACAGTGTGGAAAAACAAACTGGTTCTTAGAGGGTTCACATGTTAAACCAACTCTGAACTGGCACTAGCACCAGCCCAGAACTAACACCTAGTTCACGTTGGTGGAACAGGGGTTTGAGATGAACTTCCTTTACTTCTTTGCTACGCAATATGAACAAACGTATGTGAACACCCCGACCATCACACACTGAACATCCCATTCCAGAACCACAGGCATCGTCGCTTCCCTTGGCTCTTCTGCTTGGCTTTCCGCTAGCTGTTGGAGCGTGGCTGTGGGGATTTGTGTTCATCCAGCTGTGAGAGCATTAGTGAAGTCAGGCTCTGATGTTTGGGTCTCTTACTTCCAGTGAAGGGAAATTGTAATGCTACGGTGTATAAAGACATTCTACATAATTATGTGCTTCCAACTTTGTGGCAACGGTTTGGAGGAGAGCCACATGCAGTACGTGTTTGAAGGTCAGGCACTTTTGGCCATACAGTGTGCATAAGCCTCATAGCTTTGCAAGTAAAGACGCAAACATCAGACGCAAAGATCGATTAGCGAGACAATGTGTAAATATTTGTTTGCGCCAAAACATTATTGCAAACCGTGTCTACAATTTGTAACCCAAGTTACAAAATAAAAAGATGATGTAACCAGGTTGGTCCATTTAAAGGCGCAAACCCTAAAAAAGGAACTGCACACAGCACTACACTCTGAATACCAACAGGAACAGAGTGCGATATCACAGTTTGACTCATAGTTTCCTATCATGTCAATAGGAACAGGAATAAAATCTATGAGGCACAGCTGTGTACCCGTGGAAATCCTGCGAGCCTGTAGCACTGGCCTACACGTTATCTGTTGTTACAGACCTATTTATTTAACGATAGCAGGCAAAGCATTCGATCTAAATGCAGCACTCGGATATGGGGCGTTAGTTTGCCTCCCGTTCATCCTAGCGACGGTGTGTGATGTGGTTCGGTGCTGAGAAAACGGAGGAAGCCAAAGAGACATGGTGTAGTTAGTGGGGAAAACCTGAAATATGGGCTGAAAAATTGATGCTGTTACTCAAATAACCTCCTCCTTCATGATCATGGACACTGACATGGCTGCCTGCTTCACGCTGAAACAAATCAATCTCTCCAGCTCCCTTTTCCTCCCTCACTGGCATTGTTTCCTTTGCTCTCTCTCTCTCTCTCTCTCTCTCTCTCGCTCTCTTCTGAAAGGTGGATGTGAGTAATACCACATCTTTTTTCTTCGAGCTCGGAAACAGCTGGAACTCTGAGGTTTCGTCAACTAATAAACCCGGTTTCCCCTGTGCAGAAATATGTCTTTCTCGCGCGACCACGGCTCGGCTCGCCTGAAACCACAAGACTCTGAATGATAAATCAAATCTGAGTTTGCTTTGAGTCCGACTAAGATGAATGTTTCGGATGAATTGCATCGGAATAACACAGGAGCTTGTATTGCCATTAGTGCGTAACTATCATTGTGTGTGTGTGTGTGTGTGTGTGTGTGTGTGTGTGATGGACTGGACTGATGCGTATCCGATATTCCTGAGCCAGCGTGCTGAGTTAGGGTCAGTTTTGGCCTTTCAACTCGTAATGAATGAGATTAGAGAGAGACTGGAGGTGATCCTAAATCAGTGCTCAGGCCTGTTTGATGTGTGCGAGCCATGAGCTCAGGGATGAATGGGCTGCAGGCTGAGGAAAGCTGCAGCTGAACGTCATTCCTCCTTAGCCACCTTGGCTTTTCCTGATGAAATGTGTGACATATATATGAGGTGGAATGCACCTATATAATTTGCTCGAAAAATGCCCCCTATTTTCCCAGGGATCTAAAAAAAAAAAAATAACCCAAAAACAAAACAAAAAAAAAACGAAAGCAAGTTCGAGGTGCGTGTGAGAAGGAAATGAATGAACGAAATTCCTTAATGTAGCTCTTAAACAGCACCAGATTCCTCGGATAATATTTCACTACAACTTATTTTGACCTAATATATGATTTTCTAACACTGTTTAGATATAAGAAGATATAAAAAAGTTTTACACGACCTCTTTACAACACCGGGTTTTCCATTAATGTAAAGACTGAAATCACTCAGTGTTGCGCAATCATTGGCAAGAAAATGTCCAACTTCAAATCCCATGGTCACTGATTATTTTCCTAGAACATCATCTCCTGAAGTGTTCTGTTCCTCTTACACCACAACAACTTGCCAATGATCGCATTTTTTATTTTTTTTTTTAATAATGTTTTAAAGAATGACGTGACGGTCATAATTTTTATCCGTTTATAGTTACATTGTGGAAGTTAATTCACGTTTTCGTTCACGTTACAGCGGCTGTAAATGAAGTCATTTTCTCACCAGATGCTTTTTCCCCGCTGTATTGAAGTGAATAAAACGAACAACAGCAAAAAAAAAAAAAAAAAGGAACTTTTCTTTGAATAGTTCGTGCGCAGCGTCGGCCACAAATTGCTGCCATAGACATAACGATATTAGAACTAGCGCATTAATGCAAACCTGTGCTGTTCTAGGAAACTAATCAACACCTGCATGATCAGATTTGTGCATCAACGGCACTGTAATATAGATACAGTACAGTATAATCTGACTACACTCAACAAGTTATCTTTACGACAATACAAGGCTATAATTATTCACCATGCTGAATCACAAGATCTATTTTTTTTAGGAATATTCTAGCTTCGGTGTAAGACCCTCTTTCATGGCTGCATTAGCCCATTATAGCCGATGCCAGTGATTGCCTCATGGCGCTTGCATGCACAAACAAACCATTTTAAGTGTGACGGAGGCCACATCATAACTCATAGCTGGCGCACGCCGTTGACATTAGTAATAACAGAGACTGGAAAAATGCCGGTCCAGATAACAACGGCTCTGTAACTCGTTAGCTCATTACAAGGGCATTAAAAAGCAGTGAAGTAAGAAGAATTGCTCTGATAAGTACCTTTTACACTATCAGTATTATCACTGGCATGCGTAAACATATTTATAAGTAAATTAGCTGCACATTAAGCGTAGAAAGATTTTTATTTGAAGCAATTGCAGTAAGCAGTGGGCTATTTTGCAACAGCTAGGGAGAAATAATGCGTGACAGGAATATTGGCAATGCAAGAGGAGTCACATTAGTAGTGACAGAGCTGCTCTGAAATAATTATGTCACAACATGTGTGAGGGTGTGTGTGTGTGTGTGTGTGTGTGTGTGTGTGTGTGTGTGTGTGTGTGTGTGTGTGTGTGTGTGTGTGTGTGTGGCATACGGGTGGATCCCAGCCTTAAAGCCACAGATCAGTGTTTTTACAGCACAGCCTTTTTTTTTGCTCCATTACAGCTTTACTACATAAAACGAATGCCGTGGCCTTGAATGGAAACGCCGTCTCCTCCAATACGCAGCAGAAGGAGTGAGGTCAGGGAGTTGCACTTAAAAAAAAAAAAAAAAAAAACACAAAAGAGCACCCTTTTAAGGCTGTACACAGATCAGGGAGCTCCTGCAATTCCAGTTGTGCAGGAAGAGGGACAGAGGCGACAGGAAACAGTATAATGTAGCCTTAAATCACAGCAGTCTGAACTCTCACTCACTCACACACTCACTAACTCGCTTCAGCTCAGCCTGCTTTAGTCTTGCGAATGAAACAGAGCAATGTTAAGGTCCGCTAGGAGAGAGAATTAAAGCAGTGCTAACATTGCACCATGTAACATTTGCGCTTATTATGTTTACAAGGATTTCCTTTCTTTGTTTGAGGAGGCGTTAGCAAATAAAAGCCATATTGTACTCCTCCTTTTATCCATATTAATAATGAAATCATGATAATATAGCCTGTAACCAAGCACAGATACCATTGTAGTGCAAGAATGCGTGTTAGCTAACTGTTTATGAACAGTAAGAAGAGTTGCAGTAAATTAACTCAGTGCAAGGATAATGTTGCGCTGAAAAATGAGTTTCAGCAAAACGGAATAATTAATGTTTTAGACCCAGAGTCGCTATCTTTGTTCTCCTGCGACCAACATGGCCGACATGACCCACGGGGCTCCTCGCACGAGGAGACGGGGCCACAGGGAGGTGCAGGGGAGACCGAATCTCACCACTAGCACGTCGGATCATGCAATCGGAGTTGGAGTTCCTTTCAATCTCTCGCACCCGCTGGACAGAATCACCGGGGAAGAAAAGAGATGCTGGTGTAGGCTTTCTTATAGTAGTTAGTATTCTGTACTTAGAAGCTCCCGAGGCTGCCATCCACGGCGCCATCTTGAGAGAATGTGAAGCTTGTTGTCACTCAGAGTGCTTTCTAACACTTAAGCCTAATGCACACCGCATGATTTTAACCCAGATAATCCAGTTTCCGACTCATTTTGGTGCTCGGTGACAGCACCGCTGAGCTTGGCAACTACTCCTGCAGCCGGTCATGTAGCGCCATCCAATGAGACGATTCTGATCAGCGTGATCGCAGAGCCTCCATTTTTCTTCATTTTCTTGGTGATGAATTGTGAAGTGTGAACACATCTGCATTCTTCTGTTCTCATGCGCAGCAGATCCCTGAATCCAGTTCGTCTTCCATATACAGTATTTGGGATTCCTCAGATCGCTGCTTGCACAGGGCTACGTTTCTTGTCACGTTATACTGCCCGCATCTCCCCAACTAATATTTCCTCCACATTTTTTTTTCTTCTTGTCTCTATACAAAACAGTGATCATGCTCATGTAGTACCGCATGGGAGCCTTGTCGCTGAAAAGGTTTTTGAGCTTTTGAAATGTTTAAAAATTCTGGATTAGCCTGTACCGCATAGAGATGAAAGTGTGAAACTATAAATGGATGTGTTTCATTTCGGAGAATAGTGGAAACACGTTTAGGTGGCCTGCCTGCACTTTACCGTCACACTGTCAGAGTAAACACGGCTTAACCGGAACAGATGCGTGTTTTCCTTCCACTCGACACGGAATGACTACAACAAAGTGAAAAGGTGATTTTTACAGCACTATGACTGAACCTGAATGATTTTACCAGGTTAGGCGTACGTGCTGTTATTTGCGTCTCTTAATGGTCTGAAAAACCTCAGAGATTGCTATGGACGTAAAGCACTGTTTGCTCAAGCCTCAATCAACACTGTTGGACAGGATATGATGTCAGCGCGAATGACGATGATGTCACAGGCCGCTGTGCCAAAACCATGATGCCTTTTCCTCCCCCTGCAGCAGCTTCCTGAAATCCGAGCCATCAGACGTGACCTATATGTCCAGGTGTCGGCGGTATTAGCGCATATTTTACTAGCGAAGTGCTTTATATCTCCACCTTAGCCCATTCGCTTTATTATGAAATGTTATCAGGGGATTAGTAACACACATAAAAGTGACAGAGGTTTGCATTAACTCATTTTCATTTTCATATTCCAGCAGGGAGGAATTCTCTGATACAGCAGATGTGTTTACAAGTATCCTAGCAGTGAGAACGAAAGCTCAGTGTCTAGACACCTCCTTCTCTTTCTCTCTACAGATAAGTGGGGGGATGACTACATGACATTCTTCCACCTCAGCCGATCACCCCAATCTGCCCGAGAGTGATTCATTCGTCTCCGAAACACCTCCGCTTTCACGCAGCTGTCTAAAACGAGTGCACTTCGGAGCAACTCCCCCCTTTAATGATTCCTGCTAAAACAGCTCCCTCGTAAATGATTCAGTCTTCAAAAAAAAAAAATAGTTTCAATATCTCGATAAGCTTCATTTACACTCCGCATGCAAGTATTTAAAATTGGGTTTACACCAAGCGCTGTTGAATTCTCTGATTCTGATTGGTCAGCAGGGGTCGATTCATTTTCTAGAACAGCAGCTCTGGCAGTAGTGACGCTGCGCATCGCAGCGTTATATTCATGCGCCCGTTCTAATACGTTTTCGTTTCTATAGCGACAACGCAAACGGATTTCTTAAATGCGAGTTATTGTGATTTGTATTTGCCTTCGAGGTGAAAGTGGAGTGATAATACAGTGCTGGAACGTAACAAAAGGAACTAGCATGTTTCGCGAACGTTCCGCTCCATTACATGTAACAATAAATGGATAAAAAGTGTACTTCTTTAAGTCGTGATTGTTTGCCTATGCCAGCGACGTGTACAATATTATAAGAATCTTTCTCAGAAAGTCTTACAGATACAAGAAGTGTCCAGCGTGCCGCACACGAAGCCCACCACACACAAGACACCAACGGGACACGGACGTGTCTCTAATCGCTACCAAAATATGCTCTTGTCCTGTGAGATTTAGCGAGCTGGTCGGGTGTGATATGTAGAGAAGATGGCAGCACCAGTGACGGCGCGCCGTGTAATTTTCACTAATGACGCCTGTGGCAGCTACATGCAAAAGAATGCATGTCCCATTCCTCTGAAGTCCAAGTAGCAGCATCTTTAAGCTATTATAGCAGTTTTCGGCCCTGACTTTTTTTCTTTTCACCCAAGCAGGCCACGACCCAGGCTGACACTAAACCCTCCTGCATTTACACAAGTGTGATTTCCTATTTAATAACTGTACCGATATTTTTTACTACAAGTTGAAGAGGTGAAGTTAAAGACAAACAAACATATCTACTCCATTTCCGTGCGTTTGAGTTTCGCATCATTATTATTCTGTTCTGATTTTGTTTCATCCAGCAACTGTAACAGTAAAGCTCTTCGAGCAGTGCTGTTCTCTATTATTCCCACTCATAAATACTCATCCGTCCAATTCCTTCTGTAAATACTCCTGATTCATATGGGGCAGATGATTAGGAAGTGACAAATAAAAACGGCGTACGGGCCGCAGATTAAAGGCGCCCTTAATCTTCGAAGAAACTTTCTTTCTCCGTCCAAAGTTCCATGCTGAATTTTCCATGAGCAAGACACATCTAAGGAAGAGAAGAAAGAATGTAAACATGCATTGTTTACAAGGAGCTAACGCATGGATGGCAAAATGGATCCTTCAGCAAATACCACAAAAGAAAACACCAAGGGATTTATTTAGATCTGCCCTCTGACAACTGAAGCGCACGGATTTGCAACCTTTATAAAATTCTTCTCACGAACGTGTCTCTCGCTCCGACTGTCCGCCTGCTTGATTGTCCTCTAAGACCGCAAATGCACTTTAATCACGCTATTCTTCCCAACTTGTTACCTGATGCTAGTGCGCAATCCTCAGATGCATGTGGGTACAGATAAGGGAGGGAGAAAGGGGAAAAGGGGAGAGAGGGAGAGAGGGAGGGAACAGGGGGCTTGCTGGAGTTGGGGTGGTGAGGTCAGTGTGCCTGCTCCTGCTTTGATTGACAGATGGGAATAGCTTTATCAGTCTGGCTCCATGCTAGGTTTTGTCTCAGGATTGTTTGGCTCTGAGGCGTCTAGGTCAGCGTGTGTGTGTGTGTGTGAGTGTGTGAGTGTGTGAGAGAGAGAGAGAGAGAGAGAGAGAGATAGGGCTTACACATGGTGTTTGACAGTGTGGGAATCCGAGTCTAGTCAATAAGTCACTGTGGACAAGAGCATCTGCCCAACATACACATAAACACGCACCCACACACACGTTCCTAAGTCAAAAATAGACAGACAGACAGACAGACAGACACAGAGCAAAGGCTTTGTCATATACTCATCATATCCATAATCATATACACATTTTTTCATCCATGATATTTTTTCTCTTTATTTTTGCTCTTCATTTTGGCACATTTTTACACCCACACGTAATATTCAGTGTGTATGATTTCACACACACACACACACACACACACACGCTAATGTGATTTAGGACACAGTATGACTTACTGTCACGTATAAACATGAGCTAAATGTCACTGTAGCTGAACATTCTCCAGCAAGACTCCGCCCCTAATCTCCGCCTTTGGAAAGCTGGATTTAACCCTGGCGAAAGAGGCTTTCTTTTTTTTTTCTTTTTTTTTTTTTTACTTCAAAATGATATCATGCATTTTAGCAGTGCTGTTTATTGGAAGCATATGGAGATTTGTTAACATTTCAGCAAATGTCATTTGGTGTATTAATGCAGACGTTCATAGTTTGTTCATGTCAACTAATAATCTATTATAAATGTGATTTAAATCACATTGGAGCTTGGAAGGAAGTAGCAGAAATCAGGGAATGTCTGTATGCTTAGCTTGTTCTGCTAGCTTGCAAATAGCTAATGTGGAGCCTGGTATGTAATGTGCAAATCAATGATTAGTGTGTAATTTAATTTGTATTTAACTATACAAGAAGATCTATAGATATATAGGCACATGATGTTGTGTCTGGTGAGTGTATATACCTAGTACAGCTAGCATGAGAACGTGGGTCAAATTTCACCTGACTTGTCTCAGTAGGGTTCACGAGAGGAAGCCATCTAGATAGAGTTAACGTTTATCTGTCTACAGACTGTTAGAGAAAGATGGAGAGAAAGAAGGAGGACAGAGAGCGGTTCAAGTATAGCTTAGCATTCTCAGCTGCCTTCAGACGCGTTCGTGCTGAAACACAAGCAAGGCTTTACAGCTAGCCGGAGGCAATGAGGCGCTCAGGTTAAAGAAGGGACGGATAAGGGGGTACTTGGGTGTGCAAAGGGCTCTCAACACCAGATTAATCTCATTGTCTGTCTTCAAGACCCACCTCAAAACAAGGGCCCTCGCTTGATCTGTGTGTAAGCTGTCATTCAGTACAGCGTGAGTTATGCTTCAGCTACGAGACAGCAATACGATTACGTCTACATAACTTCCACTGGAACAGTGCTCTGCTTGTGTCTTCTCCATGACAGCATGCAATGTTTCTAAGTGAGGAGATAGTCATAGTTTTTTCAGTCATGAGCCACACGTCTGGGTGAATATAACACACACACACACACACAATTTTCTGATATTATTTATAGTTCTGAACTGAAGCTGAGTGCCAAATTATATGGTGTATAGAATAAACGTCTCAAAAACACACAAAGTATAAAACTGTACAGCACGATATATTTCCAGCAGGAAAGAAATCCAAGCGATGATCTGTGTCTTTTGTTTTCCCAGAGCTCAAGTAAGGTTCTTATTAATGGAATTATACAAGGAGCTTGTTTTTACGGTTCACAAACAGTGCAGCTGAGTGAAGTTCCTCCTCACCAGATGTCTCTGAATCAGCAAACAAATACAGACAATGTAGCTGAAGTACACACACACACACACACACACACACACACACACACACTGTGCTACATGTGGATTATATACAACAAAATGCATTTTTTTTTTTTTTTTTTTAAATAGTCTTTCACGGTCATTTTTTTGTTAAACCCTTAAACCACATCCAGTTCTTCCGGTTTCCATTGCAGTTTTGTACAAAATATTAGTGTTTATTTTAAAAAGTCGACAAAATACAGTTGTGATTGTCTGTGTTTCCACTGAGTCATGTTATCCGATTAAAGCTGGGTTTTCTCCTCTCCCGCTAATCATTCCAAATAACATGGCAAAGAATCTCAAAGATCTACTAATGTCTTGTCATGTGACATAAAAGAGAAAAATGTTTTCCCATTTCACTTCTTGCGTAATAACGCTTTGTCATATCGTCTGAAAAACCACCTCATGCGAGCGTATAAACTTGTCTTGCCATTACTCCATTACTTTCTAGTTCACAATTTCAAATTGCACATTAAACAGGTTAATTGAAACCCACCTAGTGTGACTTACTTTTACATATAAACATGAACAAAACTTCAGGACACTTGAACGTTATGATGGCGGCCATCTTGGACAATCCGCTGCAGTGCAATTTGGTATCATTCCGCCCCAGATTTTTTTAAAGCTAAGTTTGAAATCGGTATTGACGTTGAAATTGTATCATAAAGCTAAGCAATCAAGTCATGCAAAAAAACCATAACTGGCATAAGTGGATAATAATTTGGACACAGAACCTTGTTAACACAGATTCGTCCTACAAATAAAACGTCACTGATGAAGCTTTGTTCATGTATTTATAAAGATTTTGTAATAAATAGACTTCCATGATTAGTGCACTGCAGAACAAAATAAGTAGAACATCAGACAGACGTCTTAGCTGATTTGCAGTAAATGTAACAAAGCTCCATCTGGACTTACATCAAGCCTGAGGTGTTAATTCAATTACATGAACGTGTTAAATTATCACCTACAGTGTTAGCCTAACACGATTCGAGTCAACTTAATCCATTAGGTATTAATTCAACCCAGTATGCTCTTCTTGTCCTCATTACCCTCTAGTTATATGTCATTCAGTCTTCTGAAATCATTCTCATTTACACACTGCTAAATAAATAGCAATGAGACGACACTTCCTGTTTTGCATTCCTTTACTCTACATCATCTTCCTAACTAATGATCCAGAGTAATTATATTACTGAACATGTGATGTGTTTGTCAGAATGAACAAATGATACAAATTTGACACGTCATTAATATTATTATTATTTATTATATATTTTTTTTTAGAAAGCAATGCCAGATATTTTCATATGGCAGCTGGTTGAGATTAGAGGTGTGCATCAGGAGTAGGATTGCACAAGTAGGTGGTTTTTACACTCACGTGGGCATGGGAGAGCCGTCATGTATGAAACTTGGGAAATAAAGAAAGACCATGTTCATTAAAATGAATGTGCTTTCACTCGTTCGTCCTGAGTAACTGCTCGGTAAGGGTGGTGGTGGTGGTGGTTTAAATTAGGTGACTAGTATGGTTCTAGTTTAGGAAACAGAACAAGATTTTGGTAATGTCACAGACAGGAACAAATGGGAGACCAATGATGAACTGGGGTGATGTAGCTTAGGTTGAGGAACTGTCAGAGCGAGAATTCACACACCATGCTGACATTTCTACCTTTAAAAAAATTCAAAAAAAATTTTCAGTTGTTTTCACACTCATGCCAGGTGTAAATCCAAATACCGAGATGAATATTTGGAGTACCAACAAGATCCAAAGTTCTAGCACAAGCCCACCTTCTACTCTGAAGTCTCAGATGAGCCAGACGATCGATCCTCTCTCATCACCGACTCGTTATGGATCGGTCTTCGTGACTCTGTATCCAGTAGAACCTCCCTGAACAGACGCTCTCACCTCCACCCGTGCTTCTTCTCCATCTCTTCCCTCTAGCATGACCTCTACCAAATGGCACACGCAAATTTCAATAAATCACTCATTCAACTTGGCGAGTGAGTCATGAGCATCTGAAAACAGCCATTGTGGGAAAGGGGACGCGATTAGTTCCGCTGCAGGCGACGCGCCTATAAAGGGTCAGACAATAATTGGATTTGTTTGAGGACTGTAGATTTGTGCTAATGATGGAAGGGACCACCAAGAGGAACGCATGCCACCGGCAAAAACAGGGGAACCCCGGCTTTACCATCAACAAGCGTTTCTTCTACGCTCATCTCAGCTCTTCTGCACACATGGAAGTGCTCTGAACTCTGGAACACAGTGGTGCACACGCAAAATCTCCTAAATGCTTTTTCTGTCCAGGCCTTATATTCATTATTGCTAATTATAGTAATCATTACAAATATGCTGGCAATGTAACCCAAAGCTTTCAATGTAAATAATCTTGCTTACACAAAGATCTCAGAGTAAATTGTCTTAATTTAAAAAATCTACAGTCAGAGCCCTACCTCACTCAGAGGTCTCCGACACTACCAGGGTTCCGCTGGGATTTCTCATTGTTGCTGTGATCTCCCGAAGTTCAGGGTCAATTCAGGAGGTTGCTGGAACATCGCTTTGGAAATTCTGCTAAGCCTTTGATGAGCACTGACACATCGATCTGTTTACAAAGTCGCATAACCACCTGACCACATTTTCTTTTTTTTTCTTTTTTTCCGGAAAAATTACACCTCAAAGCATTCATGTAAAAGTCATACGCGGTCAGAATGCCTTTGTGGGGCAAAGGATAGGAATTCGTAGGCTTGGTAATGAGACGGAGACGCGTTAAATTAGTGTCTGAAGATTTCATTCAGTTTCTCAGGGTAGTGAGCTTATCTTCGTCTGTTTTTCTATCTGTCTCTTTCTCTCTCGTTCTCTTCTTTCAGGGCTCTTATCAGACAACCCCGAGGCACCCATAACTTACACTCCTCTCTGACAGTGCAGCTTAGCCGGCTAGCAAAAAAGCATGGTCAACATAGCATTTTCTCTCTCTCTCTCAACCCCCCCAGCTGTGCTTCTGAACTGTCAGGTCTGGTCAGATAAGAGTTGATCGATGAGTAGCTCGCTGGCTCCGTGCTGCCCCAGCCTCACCGTGAGCTCCATGCTCAGACAAGGCCGAGACTCTACAAGGTTAGGGAACCAAAGATTGACCCCTGCAGCACACCGTACATACAGTAGCTATGTTTCAAAAGCGCATCATACCTCTAATTTACTAAAGACCCTGACATACCAAGCTGAATGTCATCTGTCAGCAAGTTTGATGTCAGCAAGCCGGCCATGTTTTTAGGGCAAAAATATACAGCAGTCAAATTTGAATGTGTGTCAGAATGTTATGTAGGCTAGTTTGCTTGGCTGCCTCCCAAACCGCAGACAATTCCATTCACTTTTATGTCAAAATAGTGTTGCCGTAACGCACAGCTTCCCAGCTCTTGTCCTGCACATTTTAGATTTTTTTCCTTACTCTAACGTCAACTCCGAATATTTACCTGAACAGGTGTTAGCAGGGAAAACGCTAAAATGTCCAGGACCAGGAATGGGAACCTGTGTTGTACGAACTGTGATATTATTTCATCATTTTACCATTTCAATATTTTACTAATTCGCTATTTTCTGATATACTCTCTTGATTTTTGCCGTTTTTATCTCTTTCCATTTCAGTCTACTGCCCATTTCTGGTATGTAGAGATATAGTACCTGTCAAAAGTTTGCACACACCCATCATGAACAAGTTTTTCTTTCTTTTGACTATTTTCTACAATGGAGGACAATACTGATGACATCAAAACTATAAAATAGCACATAGGGAATTAGGTAGTGAGCAAAAAAGTGCTTAAAACTAAATATGTTCCATATTTTAGATTCTTCACAGTAGTCAGCGTTTACCTCGATTACAGCTTTGCACACTTTTGGCATTATCTTAATCAGCTTCATGAGCTAGTCACCTGGAATGCTTTTAACTGACAGGTGTGCCTTGTCCAACGTTAGTCAAAATTAGTGGAATTGCTTGCCTTCATAATGCATTTGAGATCATCAGTTGTGTTGGAATACAGTAAATAGCCCTGCTTCATAACTGGAGTAATCCATATTATGTCAAGAGCCGCTCAACTAAGTAAAGAGGAACAACAGTCCATCATTACTTTAAGACAGGAAGTGTCTTTTAAGTAGTAAAAAATTAAGAAAAAGTATCGAATTAGAAGGTGTGTCCAAACTTTGGCTTTACATAGGTGAGTGAAATGGAAACTTTGGAAGTGTGGCATGTACGTATATGTACAGTAAATTATTTTTGCGGACGATTAAAGACACTCGTTAAGTGCTGAAACACGAAATGGAGCTCAAGGACACATTTTTGTGCCACCTGCTTATTTGCAATAAACAATCGAGTGACGTGAATGGTGAAAAGAACAGGACTAAAAGCAAAGTCATAAAACTCTTAAACCTCACTGGTCACTTCCAACAGTTGTGTCAAATCCAGTTTGCGTTATGTCCTCACTGCGTTCGTGTTTGCTTGCGAAAGTTTCCTTTCAAAATACAAAATTACAATATAAATTATTCAGATCGTGTTTTAAGTTTTAAATTTTGTGCATAAAAGCAAGTTACACACATTGTTGTCTATTAACGTATAAAATCATTTGTATTACTGTACGTACAACGGGTTTGTAATCGCAGGCTATTCCAGCATGGGTCTTTTAATTGAGTGCTGTCACGATTGAAAACCTGTTTAGAAAAAAGCCACGCGGAAAGTGATTTATGTGTAAGAATATCTCTGGCATGACAAATGTGACAGGTGATGTGTAAATGTTTAAAGGCAGATAAAGATCTGCTGACTGTAGGGATTTGGGATCGGGGGCAAAAGTTTAACAATAAACCCATCATGCTGGCAAAATTGCCCGTGTTAAAAAAAGGAAGCTGATTAAGTGAACTCTTTGCCCGAGTATTGTTGGAATTAGAGCTGTATTGAGTATTTTGGTGATGAGTGTGAATGGAGGTGAGGTGACGATCTGGCCTGTGTGTGCAAGAATCCTTTCTTATGGTTTACGGGAGCTTTTTGTAAAACAAACATTGACGGGATGTAAATTGTAAATTTCCTTCTTCTTCATTTCACCTTACGAGAGCAGAGAACTTAAAAAGGCCAGGAAAGGCCATGCCAAAGTCCCAGAGACAGAGCAAGCTCCCAGGGCCATGAAAACTTTAGTTATGATGAATGTCGGGGCTGAGAGAGCGTGAGCACCATATTTGGAGATGGACAGATAAAACGTTAACCTTGCTCCCTCTCAGAATGAACATTCCCAAGCTGTAATAAAATGTGTGGATGATAGTCACTGGACTGCTCGTCATATACAAAATAAATCACCAGGCAGGTATGTAAACAGAGCGGGTGTGATTTTCCACATGGCATGCTGCCGATAGCGCAGCCACTTCCCTTTGCAGCCATCAGCTTCCTCTCGCAACCCAAAATTAGGTTCCATCACCTGCTGGACTGAGCTAATTTACTCCATTTGTACTCTGTTGTGCCACACTGTGGCTGTGCTGTGCTGATTTATGGCTCTCGTACACGCTCACACACACCCTTGCGAAATCCAACGGTTCCCGTGCAAAAAAGCTACAAATACGAACAGAGCAGCATTTCTGAACGGATTATAGCGATATTCAGCTCACCGTGTATGACCTATATGAGAGTCATCGGCAAGTGAAAACACCTTAAATCACTGACTGCTCCTCTTTCTCACTCTCATGTGGGAGAAAGCCCAGCACAAAGCTGACAAATCCTCCTCACAGCCTTTCAGCCTCCATAAGGCTGCGTAAGACCCGGCAAGGACACATTAGCGGAGTGCTAATGCACTTCAGTGCTTTCTAAGATCCAGAGTAGAGTCATGTTGCTTAGACAGTCACTGACTGGTACCATACAAGTGGTCCACCATGGGGGAGAGGGGGGGTGTGACAGAGAAAGAGAAAGTTAGAGAGAAAGAGAGAGTAAACCCAGAGATAGACAGAGAGAGGGATGGAGAGAAAATCCAACAGTGCAGCAGAAACAGAGAGAAGGAGACTGAGTGATAGATCAGGAGTTTGAGTGAGAGAGAGAAAAAGGCTACAAGAGAAAGAGACGAATAAAGAAAGAAATAGTGGAAGAGACACTGCAATAGTACAGATGGGGAAGGGCAAGACTGAGAAAGGAGTGGGAAAAGAGTGGGGGAGAGAGAGAAATTTTTAGTTAACATATGAGTCCTGTGTGTAATTTGCCAGGAATTATACTAGGGCTTGTTCTGATAGATTGTCACGTCAATCTTTCTGGGATTTTAACTCTACCTTACAGTCACACAAAACCCCTTCTCATCACAGATAAACAGAAACAGGGTGAGAAACAGAGAAAGAAAGACAGAGGGATAGAGTGAATTACTAACTAGGGAGAGACTGTGAGACAAAGAGACATAGAGAGAATGAGAGACAGAGAGAAAAAGAGTGAGAGAAAGGGTGAATTACTGTGTGTGTGTGTGTGTGTGTGAGTGAGTGAGAGAGAGAGCATGAAAGAGAGAGAGAGAGTGAGAGACAAGAAAGGTGAAACAAGAAATGGAAAGAAACAGATAGACAGAGACTGATCAAGCGAGAGGGGAGAGAGGTAAAACAGAGACATAGAGGCAAGCTATGAGAGAGAGAGACGGATGGAAACGGAAGGAGAGACAGAGAACGAAAGACAGAAGGAATGGAGTGAATTGCTAACTAGAGAGAGATGATGAGACAACGAGACATAGAGGGGAAAATAGAGAGAGAGAGAGAGAGAGAGAGAGAGACTGACAGAGAGAGAGGGAGACAGAGAGATAGGCAGACAGGGGAAGAGAGGGAAACAAAGAGAAACACAGAGACAGAGAGAGAGAGAGAGACAGAGACTTGAGGCAAGTGATAGAGTCAGAGTGAGAAAGAAAGACAGAGGGATAGAGTGAAGGATTATCTAAAGAGAGATGATGAGCCAAAAAGAGACAGTGAGAAAAAAAGAGAAAGATAGAGAGAGAAACAGTGAATTACTGTGTAAAAGAGAGAGAGAGTGAAACAATACATGCAAGATGGAGAAAGATAGAGAGACAGACCAACTTTGCCTTTTTCCGCAAACACTGTTCTTATAGTGCGTCTATATAGATGCTCCATATAGACGTATCTATGATACGTCATCCGTCTCATCAACACAACTGAATCTGACCTGCACATTAAAGGAATCTCAGAAAGGTTTCAGAGGACAAATATTTATGGTGTGATTTAAGGATGATATGATGTAAGACTGCTATATGAACTTTTGTAATTCATTTCATACTTTGATCTTCAATGCTGCAACAAAGTAATGTCGCATGACTTGGCCGTGGCTACTGAGCGTGTCCCGTTTAAAACCCCTCCTGGTGTCCTAACAGTTAGCATAAGCTTCACAGTGTAATGATTAAAAAAACAAACAAACCCTGGTTATCACAAGATACCATTGTAAGACTGAAACACTTTATCCTGGTCACGGTGGCGTTGGATCCGGAGTGGATCCTGGGAATGCTGGGTGTGTGGTGAGATTCCGGAAAACCCAGAGGAAACGTGACAGGGAGAACTCTTCTTTGGGAACCATGAAGCATCACTGTAAAACGATGACAGTGCCACGAATTAACACTTAAACATCGTAATCTCTTCCATGAAATCCATGGTGGTTAATTTACCTTCACCATTAAATGGCCAAACCACAGTGCATCAGTGAAACCACAGCTGTGTTGGGTTTAATACTCATTCACTAGCCACTTCAGATGCTTTTTTCCTCTTCGTGTATGAGAAAAGGGAGATCGAGATGAAGAGGCAGGAGGAAAAAAAGCATCTGAAGTGGATTTTCCGTTTCTAGTGGCTCTTTGCTAAAAATGAAAGTGACAAACGGATGCTCGTGCTCTGGCAGCTGACTCTGCTCTTCACAGCTGTTTCAAAATAAACAGAGACGCCAACCCTCGCAAAGTTTACATTCCGCCCCGAACTCTCCCTTTAATTATTTTGCAATCTGTCCGCTGAGCACTTTTTATCAATGGGATGTTTATGGGGCCGACAGATTAAACCCAACGCATGTTAAACATGGATAAGTACTGCTCCTTCCTGCACTGGCCTTTACAGTTCATTTCGGTTTGGGCAGCAATCAACAACGTTTGTACTGTCAAGATAGAAAAGAAAAAACGATTGCAGGATCAAAATGGTCCTAATGGTTAGGAAATAATGATTAATATTAACAAGTAAATCCAGCATTTAAAAAAAAAAATGTATTAAATGGGGATTTTAACCAACATACTTAAATATGTGTAAAAATACTTTTACACATTTTTACCCTCTTCATATGTGACAGAGAAATGTACCAAATGCTTTAGACATTATAATATGATGTGTCAACAATAATACATTTTAGTTTTAAAATGCATCCCTTTGGCTAGGTTTACGCCTGGTGTTTCATTTCAGAGCCGCTAAATTGGAGCGTTTTGGCCCCATTTTAGTTTGAGTTTTAGTGTGGACGAGGGAAAACGGAGACTTTTGGAAATGATGATGCAGACACCCACGTTTGCTTCCTGATTTGGTCTCATCAGTCACGATGTATTCTTCCCTGACGCCTCATGCTCATATCACATGACCCTTTTCCACAAGAAAACAAACAGCATCAGCCTCGACTACCAGTGGTGAATGCAGCATGGATAGCGCATTACAAGTGTTGCTGAGCTTGCTGTCTTTGCGAGCAGCTGTTGTGCAGTTAAATTCTGCATTTTATAATGCTACAACTGCCTACATGCGCAGGAGGCAAGCTGTCATTCGAGCGATATGCAACTAGGCACCCAACTGCAGAGTAGACAATCCGCTTCCTGTTTATTCCAGCACTGGTTTATAATGCGCGGTGTACGTGAATGGTCGTGTGATTTTTCTTTGCATGTTAGTAAGTAAGTAGATCGTTTCTGATACAAAGCAAATACGCTCTTCTGGACAGAGAACATTTTCTTTATAAAATGCCATTTTAGACCTAAAACCTAATAATGTGGCCGTAGCCTTATATTGAGAATTAGGTGACACACCATGTCATAGCCTTAATGCAGCTAGTTAGCAAAAAAATCCCTTACAAAGGTAAAAAATATATATATATATATGGTTACCTCATTTTTTAAAAATGGATCCAATTAAAGAGTTCAGGGTATTTTTTGGGATGTAAGTGAGAGAACGGCTTCATCTCCGGGCAAAAACTAAAGTCAAAGTGAGGAGGGGAAAAAAAAGGGAAAACCTGAATGAACTCATAAATATCAGGTGACAAATTATAAATGAATATGCTAGGGTCTCTGCCTATTCCTGTGTGTTTATTAAGAAGCAAATGTTTGAATAGATGTAAGAATTGTGTAGTATAAACAGTGGAACAGCCGCAGGAAAAATGATGGGTTCACATGACAGGTATTGGTGTAGTGTTTATGCGAGGCCACAGTTGAGAGTGGGACTAAACTATTCACGAAGCAAACCACTGCTTTACCCTCTCAGGGGCCCTGGGAAGAGAAAGACTCTTTAGAGAGAGACAGAGAGAGAGAGAGATAAACAAATCAACAATTAAATGAAAAATTGACGTTTAAGTGGAACTCCCATTAAATCATGACTCTGTGTATGCAGGTAGTCGCTGCCAACTGTGGGAAAAAAGCTAAAAGGGAGAGTTTGGATAATTTATACTGGACTTTCACTTCGGTTTAACCTGAAGTGTCTTGTGGGTGATTTACGGTGCTGGTGAAGCAGTGTGGAGTGAACTGTCCTGTAGGAATGTTAGGGATGCTGCAACCCAATGAGGGATTTTCTGTATTAACAAAGAAGGATACGTGGATGTGTACGAGCAGCATGGCATAAAAGTAGTGCATGCTGGGGATATGAATATATAACATGAAAAAATTAGAACAATATGCTGAAAAGGTATAACAATATCAGTACATGAAACACACATGGATATGAGGAGACATTGGGACTGTATTTATCATCTATAGACATACAGAAAGACAAATATATAGCCGGAAATACACATACAGTATGCACTGTGTACAGTAATAAGGAAATTAAATTGCATTTGTCTTTGCTTTCAAATTCCTACCGATGAATGGAGACCTTGTTGTGATTGTGTCAGTCAGTGACATCTTATGGGCAGACTTATAAGGAAATAGGAAACCTTTGAAATAGCGGTGGATTATGGGATGTCACTTCGCTTGCAGGGTCAGTGTGAAATGGAAAGGTATGAACTACACAGAGTCGGTCTTACATCCACACAGAGTACTGGCTGCAGGTAAGAGCCTGGTGACTGGAGGTCTTGCAGGAGATAGGCCTCAGGGTGTGTGCATACTGTCCGAATGGAGAGGAGCCATTTGAAGTGATTCAGGTATCTTAAACGATGCCCTCCGGAATGTCCCACTGGATGGAGAATCCCAAGGTTGATCCAGGGGAACGTGTTGCCACGAGTGGTGGAGGACAAATGAATAAATCAATGTACGATTGTTAACATTTATGCACTTGGCTGTTCTGCAACGTAACAGCTGGACAAGAGCTGGATATCCAAAAGTACAGTTTTAACAAGCCAATATATCTGTATGTTGACTGATCTAAAGCAAATACTTGTATATACAGTAAAACTCATTGAAAGGTAAGAAGTGCTACATTATTTATTGTGGATGCTGTGAGCAGCCATGTTGATTTGGCATCACCTGTGGAACTCAGGGTTGATGAGAGTGCTTTTAGTTTACAAGAAAGCATCACAAGTTGTTTTTCCTAGTAGGATGCTGGAAATTCCAAGTTACGAGGTTAAGTTTCGTCAAATGTTACTTAGTACACGTTACGAAAAGATCAATAAAAGCAGCAACTCAACACAATACCTAGATAAAGTGTCTGTATACGGTACAGTGCTACATCTATGTCATTTGGATAATTTTACAATTATAGTCATGATATCCAATATATTATACACACTAAGATCAATAATGTAACGGCATGAAAAACTGAGGTACGCTGAAATGTTCTCACTTTCTGAAATAACCACTACACGAACTCAAGATGTTGAAAGAACATGTTTTTTCGTTAAGCCAGAGAGCCAAGACGAAAGTTCTGGTCATTTCATCTTTAGACGACCGTTATGGCTACAATAACACAATGTGTCAGTATATGACCCTCTGAGTCTTGAGCTATTGGTGGAGTTAAGCATCTGGAAACACTTCACACATCATAGGCGAGTCCGAGGTGAGAGCCAACACTGAAAGTGAACTCCAAACCGGAAAAAGGATGTGATTGGGCAAAGGTTCTGTCATTACCACATGATACTAATACTGAGCAATTACAGCTCTTCATCATGTTTCTTCTGCTTTTAATTAAAATTGCTGGTTTGCCCTGAGAGACACTGTGGATGTGCTGCTGAAAACTGATACTGAACCAGTAGAAGTGATTTCATTTCTCTATAAACATGCTACTGATTTCTACAGTGCAGTGCACAGTTAATGTTTTATCGGCACTAAAACAACTGCTTAATTAATAAACCTAACACACGTATAAATAGACCATGAAATGGAAGGTTAACTGCACGGTTTACTATATATAGTAAATACGCTCTACAGAAGGTCATCACGGATGAAATATTTATCAACAGAAAACGGGCCGATATGTCAAATACGTAGGCTTCATTTTGGCCGGACTCATCTTCGACGTCAAATGGTTACGGAGTTAGGATTTTGCGAGCTAGTCGCAGTCCCAAAGGAGGATAATTGTTCCAAAATATCCCTTGACTTTTTTTGGAAATCAATTCACAAGATAGCAATATAAACAATAATAAATGACTCTACGCAATCAGTCTTTCAGTGTCTGTAGAGGCGTACGCTCTTCTTTGGAAAATTAAGCATTCTGTGCTTCCTAATAGGGTTAGGCAAATACTATTCAATGCACTTTTAAGAGTTCCCTCTGAGGGATAAACAAAAGAATCCATAAGAGTTCTTGACTTACCCTTGAACTGTTTTTCTAAGAGTGGAGTAATTATGAAAAGTCTTGCACAATTAGCTCATTTTTATTTTTGGCGAACATTCAGAGAGGCAGCCAAAGCAGCAGTTATGGTCAAATCCCCAGTAAGTCCAATAAGATCTCCTTTACAGGCCCATGGAGTAACAACACCTTGTTGGTCTGGTGGTTGAGAGCTGCAAGTTACATGGAGTTTGTAGCAGTATACAGAGCCGTGCTTTTAATTCATGGATTTTCACATGAAAACATTCAGCCCTGGGGTTTATAAAGGCACTGGAATGATGCCCGTTTTAGCTAACAATCCAAAGCGCTAACTCTTGCATGGCATTTCTAATTCACTTTTTTTTTTTTTACTTTAAAAGGATTAAACCAGGTAAAGAGAAATACTAAACACAAGAATGCAAGCCTGTTAACAATAAAAAACACAAGAGCATGACAGTGTACTAGGCTGAATCTAGCATCCATCTTCCCATAACCAGCACCGAGTTCCTGTTTCCAATGACTAGCTCACAAAATCCTAACTCTAGCCCTTTTTTTTTCCCACTTTGAAGATGAGTCAAGCCACAGATGGAACCCACATATTTTACAGATAGGCTGTTATCTTCCACTAATAAATATTTATCATGGGTGATAACCTTCTAGCCATGAGAGTGACAGAAATTCCTGATGATGTGATCTTGTGGTTAATTGCAACACAGTGTGAGCAGAGTGCTTCAGGTCTGAGCTATGAGGAGTCATTCTGAGGTCATTCAGTCTGTGTCCTCACCGCCCTCAGAGATGTTTATTACTGTAATATCTCGATACTGTAACATTTTCGGTAATGAAGGCAGAAGATACGGACGACGTGAATTAATCATAAATATCATTTTCTACGTTAATCACAGAATGTGAAAGAACACTTACCAAAGACAGAGCAACGGTGCTGCTGTAATGACGTGATTTTTGATTTAACGTTCCTAACTATGAAAAAAAAAAAAAAAAAAAAAAGTATAACTCTCACCATCTTTGCACATCCTCTACACTGGCCTTGCCAAGCAGAGGTGATAATGTAGACAAGGTGGCTAATTTGACAGCGTCAGTGTGAACAATTACACCTTGTGTTTGTGTAGTAGTTAGCGAGAGCAGGCTGCCTGTTTAACTTGTCGTAATGTGTCAAAACAGATACCTCAGCCTCTAATACAACCCCCCCCAAACTGCCCTGTCCCTGGTTCTTCTCTCTATCTTATCCTTATTATAAGGATGTGGCTGTGTGGTGGCACTAATGATGCCTTTGAAGGAGAATTTATGACTTTATGAGGCAAGGCAGTCATGCGGTCGAGCAGCAGGGTATCGCTAACTGTCCCAGCAGGAGGCTCAGAGCCCCCAGGATTCCCTGCTGTTCCCTGCAGGGACCCAGTGATGCTACAATCAACCCAGTGATACCAGACTGCAGCGGAACTGGAGCCTCACCTTCCATGCGTCACCTGCTTTCCTGATGTCTGAACACCCCGATATATCCGAGGAAGTCGTATAATGTCGCCGTGCGGCTGACGAGTATTTATGGAAATTATGGAATGACTAGACGGAAAGATGTCTACTTGGATCTGTGAGGAACCGAGAGATGAGGATTCCTGATGAGAACCTGAGTTAAGATCACGCTTCAGTCATCCTATCCTTCAGATAACAAGACAGAGACAGCCACCCAGATCAAGTGTCTTTATCAGCGAGTCTTGCTGGGCACCAGATCACGGAGGAGTCGTCCGCTGCAGTGTTAGGGAACATAGATCACACTGAGAGCCACAGCTGATCAGAATTCTCGTATCTACTGTGACAGCGTGTAAGATACGCACTGCGCTTTTGCTCCTCATTTTTCCTTTCCTCTGCAACAGCAACTGCTTAGCTACAGAATGCAGAAACATGCTCTTTCCAAACTTTTTCCAAAAGATGGTCTTTCCAAACAGCATGAATATAAGAAATTGTTGAGAAACATAATCATGCTTATTCACAACACAAACAAAGGACTGGGAAGGGAAAAAGAGACATCATTAAAGCAAATACAAACCAGAATCGTGTGAAACTGTGGCCAAGACGCGCAGTTCAAGGCCAAAGTTCTCTCCGCATTTTTGTCCTCCTCATCCTCACACAGGCAGCATGGCATCTCCAGCCAACGCTGTCCCTGATGCCCCAGCGGTCGCAGGCAACATGACGTGAGAGGGCTGTAAGTGAGCATGCTTTACAATTAGCTTAAATCAAGCACAGGCCTAACGTTCATTCCAAGCAGCATGGGACGGGGGAAAGTGCTGAGGTTGCGTACAAACAATCCTATCCACCATTTCACCCAGCATGGGTCAAGAGCAGACCAAGGACGGTAAGAGAGAGCGAGACAGAGAGAGAGAGAAAAAGATTAAAGCGCTCCTGTTTTACAATAAGTATTTATTATATCACTTGGTTGGGTACTTGAATCTCCTGGTGTGCTTTTTTTTCTTCCTCCATTTTGTTATATTGTAGCCTGGGGCCTAGAGGGCACAGAACATTTGTCATGCCGTGTTTTACCCTTAAAAGCCATCTGTGCATGGGCTAATTCATTTCCTCCTCTCACTGCAACTACTGCTCAATAAAGGCCAAGCAAATAAGTCATAAGAAATAAAATCTTCATAAAAAGTCTTTACCACCAGCACCAGAGCGCACACAATGTTTTAACATCACGGGACAGATGAACTGGTAGGGAGGAGAGCAACTACAGACAGACAGAGAAAGATTGCATAATGTTCCTTATGATGCTGCTGTCCATCCCAGATCATGGGAGAAAATTCATTCAAGTCCAAGTTGCACAACATTAGTAGGCTGAAATTCAGAAAGCTGCAGTTTCTAGTGTGTGTGTGTGTGTGCGCAGAACTCGTATACCAACACCGTGTTCATCATGGCTATCCTTCTTTCGGAAAGTGTTGTTAGATAACTGAAATCAGGGATCAGCTAAAGTCTTGGAAAGCCATAGGATCCCTTGGTCTTCAAGGCTAATCAGTGGCTCATCCTCTGGCTTTCATTAATATAAGCAGGAATAGTAATTCGTTATAGTATACAACGCACCATGTGACTCTGCAAACAAATAGAAATTCCACCATTCTATGTGGCATTAGGCTTTACACTGTTTTGCTTATCAGTCTTTTTTACTTTCTGTGGATTTTATTAGTTTATTTTTCTTTTATTAAATATGTTTATGCATACATGTTTATTTATTTATTCATGTTTGTTCAAAATTTTTCCAATTATATATTCTGCTTAACTGAATAACGGGAACATCATAATGTGTGTTTAATAAATAAATCAAGCAGACTTGATAGCAACATGTAAGAAATTAAAACACTTGGGGTTGTGCTGTTAAAGGAAATTAATCAATGACAATGTGGTGTGATGAAGTGGCGTTACCGAAGATAAGTATTTCCCCATAACAGCTCATGCAGTAGGGTTTAATTCCTCTTATATCACAGCAATTTCCAACAATTACAGTCATTTAAATTTATTAATAAATGACGTAGTGTGTTTTTTCCCATTTATAGTTGCACAGTTACAGCAATAACAGTCGTTACATGAACATCCTCTATTTTATCTCTCTCTGGAATCACGTTGATAGGATAAAAAAAAAAAAAACTTATTGAGCATTACAAAGTCCTTCATTAATCGTCTCCTTATCTACAATTAACACACTTAACTGTTGCTTACCAATCATATATTATACAGCACATCCAGCACACATGTCCGTTACTATGGAAACAATATCTTGGTATGGTCACATTTATAAAAACCTATTAACATGAATTAAAACCAGCACAACTGTCAGAGTTATTATAGAAAGTTATTCAACACCTTCAGCCCAATCAGATCTCAACATAACATATAACATATAAAGGTGCTAAGAGATGGCATGTTTTACTGTTTTAACATTGCAGACAGTTTTAATGTAAATGGTTTGTGAACAGGATATTCAGATACATTTCAATTGCATAAGAGTTCTCCGTGTACACAGAAAGTCCATTAGACGAGTCATTTCCACCGCAGTGGGGAATTTCTTTTTTTTTTTTTTAAGAAATTACTGTGCACAAAGGTCACTTTCGCCTCCGTCTCTCTGCTCTAAACTTTGCAAAGCATGAAAGCTTATCAGTTTTTTAAAAAAAATTAAAAATGCTGCCATCCATCAGCAGGACCAAGAGCGGTCCTTCAACCAGAGGCGGACCAGGCCTCGGTCCAGTTCTCCAGGGAGTGGAGGAAAGTTCAAATGCAGGGAGAGAAAAAAGAGGGAAGTGGGAAGGAGGGAGAGAGAGAGAGAGAGAGAGAGATGCATCCCCTTTTTACTCTCTAAAGTCATGTCTCGTTGTTTACTGCATATGAAGTGACTATCGCGCCATGCCAGAATGCTACACTCCTGTTTATCAGTGTAACCTTCTTCAAATGGCTTCCTGAGCGTCCATGTGAACATAAACATGATGTGGGAGAGAGGCTCTGGTAATTGGAGAGTGGAGAGTGCTTAGGCCTCATAAGCGATAGGAACCATGTGATCAGAGTCAGCAGGGGGTCACTGGGACTTTCTTATGATGAGGCAAAACCATCAGCCATTTTTATAATGATCACATTATATGTGTTCCATCAAAGTGTCAGTAATGAAACTAGTCTCAGTGTTTAACTTCGGCCTGTTATGACACGTTGTTCCAGATATACTGACCATTTAATGTAAACGTTTTGCATAATCCCAATAAACCGTATGACACCTGTCTGCAGGATCTTTCCATTTTATAAGTGTACATCTAAATGAAAAGTAGTTTCCATTGTATAAGAGATTTCAAGTCAAACAGCAGGTCATTCAACATTATAGCCTTTAGAGCAAAAAGAACAAGGTCAATGTGTGTGACATATACCGTCTCCCATACCATCTTTCAGCAGGGAAAACCCTCAGGCTAGATAAAACTTTACAGCTCCAGTCACGTCCTCTGATTCTTTGAACGAGGACTGCTCTTAAATCCCAGACGTTAGAAGTAGTAAGAAAAGAGTAAGAGTAAAACTGCACCAGCAATCACATGACGTTAAAAGAAAGCGTGGGGTTCAGCTTCAGTAAGGAAACCTCTGTTTTTTTCGGTAGCCACTTTTTATAGTAAAGCGCATGTATAGTCCTGCACGTGAGAATACTTAATTTGGTCATGCTGAACTTACAAATGGTGTGTTTGGACATTTTGTGAAACAGGAATGGGTGCCGTGTGAAACTGATGTATGATTTTATAATACGTCTCCATCCTTCTGTTGGGGAAAAGTATGTGAGTCTTGAGAGAATGCAGCGTGTGCTGTGCTCGTGTCAGCGGTGTGTATATAATAAGGCCTATCTTATTCTGCACGTGACTAATAAACTGTTACAAATCTGTTATATAAGACAAGCTGACCAAACATCATTGAATGATTATTAGTTTGGAATGGATTTCAAAGGCCAGTTCAAAATAGGAAAATAAACATGGAAAAGCCTATGGGTATGCACAAATGATCCAAAGAATGTTATAGGCTTGATAAACTTTGCATGAAGGCTGTTGATTGTTTCAGTGTCCGATGATAAACAATTCAAAGGTTTAAGGAGAGATTAGCACTCATGTATACTTCATAGGCTTTGTTTAGCTAACTGTGGTTAACCATCGCAACATCTGGAGCATTGACGGTTTGCGTTTATGTGGCGCTCTGACACTTTTGAAATGACATAGCGGGATCTGCTTTACTTTAAAGTTGCAATAAAAATCTTTTACTTCCATCACAATTGAATGCAGTTTTATGTTCGACTCGGACCCATAAAAACACACCGCTTTATCCATAGAGCTCATGTTATTTTAAGATTAGAGCTTTGTGTTCCATTCTGGACACAGAAATAAGTGGAGTCTGGAGCTCATCCTTAGTTGCACATCCTGATCTCTCTCGGGGCTTTTATGATGAGTGGCAAAACAAAAAATATATCTTCCCCCGGTTGTAACTGGCCAGCAGCCCCTGTACGTGCAGTTGGATCGAATCCTGGAAAAAAGGATTTGGATGTAAATACGGCAAGTGTTTGGACTTAAAGGACATTGGCGCAGTCTGAAAGATAAGTGGCTTTCATAAAACAGAAACATCAAACGGAATTGATTCATTTGCAGAGTGGCGAAGGCAGAGATTTGGAATAATTCGTGAACGGTTACGCTAAATCATTTGAAGCGGAGACAGCCATGAACTCATTTTACTGTTATGTAGATAGAAAGTGCTTATGTTTCCTTTCTTTCCTCAAAAAGAGCTGACTTGTAAACAGGCTGTTTTGATAAAGCTTTTAAGCTAATTATCTTGTAACAGTGAACAAATGGCTTCAACAAACTAATGCTTTGTTGATTCCTTGAAAATTCTTGAGATGTATTAAAAAATAAATCTATGGACAAAAGGTTAACGTCTAGCTAATGGGGAATCATGTGACCTAATTTACTCTTTCTCTCCATATTACTCCTTAAGATAAGATGAAGAAAAGGAGTTTTCAGTGGTAACATTTCCTCACAGATTATAGCTGTTGAAATGGCCACCGCAGCAAAAGACTGAATGATACAATAACCAGATGACCGTATCACTATACTATGTAATAGAGGCAGAACCTTTGGGTCCTTTGTGCAGTAACAATCAAAGTGGCCAACGGAAGTGACTAGACGTGTCTTATAATCTTGTAGATGTATCAAAACTCAGTTAAGGGGATACACCATTTGATAAAGACCCTAGAGCCCTAGACTGGAACACTTTCATAGATACGTTGGGCCAAATGTGCTGAGAATTTGGCTATGATACCTCACGATCATAACTTTCGTACAAAAAGACAAACTGTAGGTCTTATGAATGCTTTAGAGCGGCTGGCTCACCCTTCCCAGAATCCAATGCGTCGTATTTCTTTTGAAAGTACGTGACCACTACCTGCTAACTCTATCTGCTAGAAAAAACACCACAAATTCACCGGTGATCACTTCAAAACCCATCTTGAACTTTTTCTTTATTCACGTCATACATGGAAACTTTGAACAAAATATGCCTTCTCTTTTCTTTCTCTTCGGGTCCATTACATACAGAATAACCATACAAATAAAATTGGCTCGGTCAAAAGAGCATAATATATAGATACTTTAAATATCTTCAATTTCACACTACAACTTAATATCAATGGCCTAAGATGTCGCCGGATAGTTTTTCAAATTGATGGCATAGAAAATGGCAGCTCACTACTTGGCGCACAGGATTGTGGGACGGGTGAGCTGGCCTCTTTAACAGCAGTGCTAGTAACATTAAAAAAAAAAAAAAAAAAGCTAAAAATGAAAAGCAAACATAAATTGACTTCCACAAGACACCAGATCAGCTGGCACATATTCTATAAAAATCCACACACGAGATACTCCTCATTAAATAATTTTTTTTATTGATGCTCAAACAATGTTTCAACCTTCTTGGATCTTCATCGGGCTCTCTAATTGACAGATTGTACAAGCAGCAGGAACCGTACACGAAGTATTAAAAAAAAAACAATTAATCCAAAAGATATTCCCTTATTTTCCCCCATTTTATCCTCAATTTTGTCCCCAATTCCCACCCACTAGCCAGCTCTCCCCAACACACGAGAACTGCCAACCATAGAGGGTGAAGGCTAGCACAGATTCCTCTGAGCCATAGCGATCTACCCTCTTCCATATACATGAGCTCACAAGCCTGTGATTATCTAGTGTTGCTCTGATTGGCAAAGATGAGAGAGCATTCCCCTCCTACCCTGAGAGTATGGCCAATTTAGGTCTCATGACTCATGTCCACATATAGATGTATTATTATTGTCGGGGACTTTCTGACGATGATGGTGGTGAACACATGGCTAGGTGTTCCTCCATAGCTGTTCAGTTGAGTTGAGATGTGGTGAGTGTGATGGCTTTAGCATATTATTTACATCATTTTCATCCCCATCAGCCCATTCTGTTGGCCTTCTCTGGTTCATCCTGGAAGAGACCGCCCCACAGAATAAATTCAGAAGAACTTTGTATTGATTTGCTGTGATGTTTGCCCCTTAAAGGAACTGGTGGAGCCACACCATGGTAGCAAAATAAATAAATACCCCCACAGCATCAGAGCTAGTGTTACACTTTGTCACCTGCTTGGATATGCTTACAAAGTAAGCAGTATGAAACCCGATTTGGATCAGAATCTGGGTCCTGATGGAAGAGAGCTTAGTGCTTACTGTCAATGCTTTCTAAATATTCAGGTTTCACACAGTTGGGATCAAAAGAGCTCTTCCATCTCCAGTTCTGTAAAACACAACTTGTGCTCGTAATTCCCACAGCTGACAGTTCTCTTCTATTCCGACACATTCGAGTTCAGGCATCCTCTGGCTTCATCTCCCGCCTCAGTGTGATGCTTTTAGAGCCTTACTCAGAACTTGCGGTTCAAAGGCCTGAGAAAGAATGTCTAGCATGCTTGGAGGGGAAAAAAGGCTTTTCTAGGGTGTTGCTTAACTCCGCTGATGCATGCGTTTCTGTTAACAACATTTTTAGCCGTAGTGCTCTTGACGGCCCCGATTCAGGTTCATATCGTGAGAAATTATGATTAAGGAAACCGATTAGGGATTATTTTTATGTTACCATATCTTTAGGAGAGACATCTGCGTAAATACGCAGCCGATTTTTAGCACCACAGCCTAAGTTATGACAGTGACTGTAATTCACAGAGGCCAGATTTGTGTTCTCGGAAATGCGTGGGACTAGGGCATAAATTATTTCCTCTTGGTCATCTCAATAAATTTAAGGAACCCCTTCTTTCTGGAACCTTTCTCTGAATTCAGAGTAATTTGTCCTCGTTCACTTTTATTTATTTATTTATTTATTTATTTTGCAATGGACACCAGTACCATCTCTTGCTAAAGTCTGATTCCAAGAGGCCCTTTGTATGTACTATTGATGCTGGGCCAAAATGTTTCCTCCAACTTAATTTATCAGTTGTTCAGATTATGCCTGCCAAATTAGCACTAAGCCTAGTGTCATTTGTTAACGTGGTTTTGAAATGCCTCGGTGAGAAGGATTTCGGCTGCTGCTGAAGAACAGGAACATTGTTTCTCATCCTCGATGGGGGTGTTTCAGGTCTTTGCAGAGAACTAGGAGTGATGCGCTGTGGCTTTGCACTCCCTGGAGTGATGCCATGATTCCCATTACCGAATTTTCCAGGGCGCTAACTAGAGCCAGAGTTCTCGCCTTGCTTCTGACAGTTTTAGCCAATTAAGAAGGACGAATCAATGGCAAAGTGTAATTTGTTTCCTCTTGGCTTTGCAGGTGATGCCAGTTGAGGCTATGTTAAATTTATAGGAGAAACACTAAAACTGCCATGTGGGCTTAAACAAATGAAGCACATTTATCATGATCAACCTAAAGTGGGGATCATGGGCATGGAGTTCCAGTGCTTCCAAACCGAAGCCCCTGGCCAAATATAGCAAAGCTAGCTATTCCTCTAAGACATCAAATGGAAAGGACATCTTAGTTCACATTAAATATTGCCCTGAAAAATGACCTGGCAGTGGCTCAGCCGTAAGAAGTGTTAACGTTGGCACTTCCAGTGTGTACACTTGCGATAAATTGTTTTAGTGTTTATTTGACGGGATATGCACCAGGGATTGATGGATGAGAAATCAGACGTCTTCTCTCATCTCCTATCTTTCCTTTTTCAGTCATATTGACTGGGAACGCAACCGTGCAGAAGGAAGGCACGCTAACAGCTCATCATTGAAAATTTCCTCAAGTGCCAAGTGCAGCTAACTGTACGGTTCAATAAGACCTGTCTACTGTCCTACCCGGCCAACTGGGTGCCCTGAGCTTCTGGATGTCATCACTTTGACATGGTTTCTCTTCATTCATAGTCAACAAAGTGAACTTTTTCGAACATGTGGAAAGAAATTCCATTCCTAGCGCAAGCTTGGATGCATTATTCTGCATTTCTATGCACATCTACGTTTAAAAAAAAAAAAAAAAAAAAGCAATATCGTGAGACACGACTATAAACAACACAAGTCACACATGAATCATGTGCAGTAACAAGGAGAAATCCCTTTCTTTAAATAAAGTAAGCCATGGCAGGGGTTCTAGGAGGACATGACAGGATGACTAAAAACAGCACCATACATACTTGGCCTAATTTCCAGCACCACATAGCGCTGACCTAATCTGACCTGATGTTATAATCAGCTTCCCCTGTGCTGCTGTTCTGAAACTCATGGCTGCCATCTTAGCAAGGTAACAGGCCTTGTTTGTTTTAAAAAGAAATTACCACAGGAATGTGAAGGCAAATGCAGCTTTTTATAGCTTCGTGCTGGATGGTGTGTCCATGTTGTTCAATTTTTCAACTTTCTCAGCCAGTAGAGGAGCGTGCTCAAGTACAACTGGACCATTGTTTCTTTGATTGAAGGAGTATTCCAAAACCTTTTCCTTCAAGATGCCGTTGTTGTGGCAGTGCATGCTTTCCATCCATTTAGCATCCATTCATCAAGGTCCTCTGGACTCAGCTTCAGCACACGCTACTAAATACAGCATCTCTTTCACTGTATCACACTTAAAAACAAAAGAGTGTACAAGACTAAATGGTGAAACATACTCCCAACTCTTTTTGCCAGCTAGTTTCTTGGTCCTAAGAAGCTTCAGCTGTAAGCACTTTTCACCTAGATGCTTCCATTCTCACCACAGAAGAGTTCAAATTTATGACTTGTTATGCTTTTCTTAAATCTCCCTAACACCATTACATAACACGCCGAAGGAAATGTACACACTAATGGGTAGAATGGTGTAAATCCATCAGTGGACTGTAAATTAGAGCCAGGCACTTTTGTGTGTGTGGATTACATCGCTGGGGGGATAATGGCTGGCTGGAGAGTGCCGGATGATGGACGGTGGTTTTGACGCTACAATAAATCGGCCCTTGGCCACAAATTGCAGGCCAGTGACTCCCAAACAGACCGGTCCAAGATGTCACCAAATGCCTGAAGTCTGAATCGTATTTATATCTTTGGAACTCACAACACTGCACAATTGCTTTTTTCTCCAGTGAATAAATATTGGCTTGTGTGTGTTCAGACACATTACTTTCTGGAGGAGCTATTGTGCTGAGTTTAAAGATGACCGATCAAAGGTTAGATCTGTTCTTCAACACAAGAAGGCCTCAGAGAGCACCGTACCTTCTGACAGGACATTCAGACCCATTTCCAGCTGGATAGTACACTACAATGATCTGATGAAGAGCATTTTCTCTTTGAATCTGCAGGCCTATGATGTACAACTACTTTTTCAAACATCATAAATGGAACTCATTTAAAAACTCAGAAGGGTAAAAATGAAAAAAAAAAATAAACAAAACCCTCCGAGAGCCCACAATTCATGGCCTGACCTGCTGACGTTACTGCAAAACTGGAAGAAGTTGTTGTGATGTGGAATTAGACACATTAGAACCACATGTCTATCAATGAGCTGTGAAAGAACAAAATAACATGCTAATGACTCCCTGAGAGAGAGAGAGAGAGAGAGAGAGAGAGGGCGGGATCGATGCAAAAAAAGAGGGAGAGAGAAGAATTTTCTGGGAGGATATAACAATTCATCGGTTGTAATAAGAGCCAGAAAAGTGAGATCTCACGCATCAAAACAGAACTCAGTCACTTATTAGCCATGGCCCTTCATGGCACAGACTGTGTGATAATTTCACCAGCCACTTGACTATCCAAAAAGGAGGTACTGGAAATCCGAAAGGTATGACGCAGGGTCAGGTGCCGGGATGAATTCAGACATCGCTTTGAGCCAGACACCAAACACACTTCATCAGAGGCCGCCGACTTCCCTCCATCCATTGGCCGCTAGCGTGCTGGGATTTGGGTTAGCGGCCAGTGGAAAGCAGTGGTCAGCTCCAGATTCCTCTAACCATATTAACAGCCCATGCCCTGAAGATGGAACTAATTATGAGGAGGTCACTCTTCTGCTCGATGCTCCTCATCCATCATCAGCTGCACGCAGGAGAACTGGTGGTTTGGCTTTCGTTCTACCGGATGGTTTAATTCAACATTACAACACTTCAGCTCAACAAATGACCTTCAACATCTACACATCTATATTTTTAATATTTAAACCAGATGATGTCCACATCCAAAGCACACACTGTTTTGAAGACAATTAGGTGTGCAATTAGGTGTAATCCACAAGCATGTACCCCAGTTGAAGACCACGGATTCCCACACGTTTTCCCACACAGCTTTGCTGTGGTAGGGGTTCTTTCAGGAATTTTGGCTCAGAGAGTGGGACAGGTCGGAGTGGGAGCTGAGGAATCTGCAGGAGTGTGATTGATTGAGGGAGAGATATAAGAAATTCGATGCTGTCAACAGAGTACACTAATATTATGGTAAATTGTACAGGGAGGTACCGCGGTGAGCAACCACGTACATTGACTGAACTATGAGTCTATTTTTCCCTTTTCACTCCCCACTGAAAGTCACTGCCTGCAAACGTGGAGGAGCACCCGTATATTGGTGAAGTCATAACCGAGCCACGTTGTTGGACTGGTCCTAGCAGGTTCTGGTGCAAAAGGTGCACATCACAAACATGCATGAGAGCACTTTTTTTAATTACAGACCAAAGTCCTCTAATTCCTTTGGATTTTAATACACTCCAAAACCGGTTAGTAGTGTTGCGAGTTACACTACTAGTCAAAGTAGTTGGACGCATCTGCTCACAGGTCTTCATTTGCTACTAGTTGAAAACAATAACAAAGGCCTTAACACTATATCTTAAATAAATGAATAAATAAATAAATAAATATAATTTATTGATACAACTACTTTATATTTTAAATATTTAAATAGTATTCCTGCTAAAGCTTTGGCATTTTCTCAAGACGTTTCATGGGGAGCTTCAGCCAGAAGCCCGAGCACTCCTACATTCAAGTTTCAGTAAAAATGACTCATTTAAAACACATTTAGACAAGCATATCGACTTATGATTCGCTTACTATTATTATTATTACGTGCATCAACACGTTTGTCCTAGAAACAATTTCAACCATAAGCCTTTATCCGAACCTCCTTAATAGAAGAAACGTTTGTCTAGTAGTGTATAAGAATCAGTTGTCCAGGAGATGGCCCTAAAGTGGACCTAAAAATGATCCAGGCTTGCAATAAAGGCCTAATAAAGAGCATCAGATAGATTAGCATTTCTGCAGAGGGTGTGTGTTTGTGTTCTTGGCATTGCTGTAGAGGATGCGTCTTTATTACAGTGACAGGTTGCTGTTGGCTGGATGGATGATTATTAAAGGGAAAAAAATCAGACTCAAGACCAAGCTGCTCATTAGTGTAATGATTTTTTTCCCCATTTTATTTCTAGGAGAGATTGATTGCTGATAACATGTAATGAAGCGCTAGCGATGACTGAGAAGAGGAAATAGCTAATCAGGTTGTCACTGCTGATTAAAGCCTAAAGTGTCTGCCGTCTCATATGTGTGTGCATGTGTGTATGTGTTTTCTGGGTTCTGTTTGGGTGCATGTGTGTATGTGTTTTCTGGGTTCTGTTTTGTTATTCATTGAAGCCTGCGTCTATTGTCGGGTGTGTGTGTTTTACTGGATGCATCAGGTCTTGTGTCTTAGTGTGTCCATGCTTTCTGTGCTGCACATAATTGGCATGTTAATCCTCTGTTACACAATCAGGAAGTAAATTGAAAGAGCAGAACAGAATGAGAGATTTAACTCTGTGTGTGTTTGTGTGTGTAAGTATACACTGTTGTGTATCTGTGTGTTTGCAGACGTATGCTCTAGTAAAGGAGAGCTGAGCAGCACACTTTGATCTGTCAAAGCTAAAGTGCAAGAAGACATGGGGATGAGAGCACGAGTGGGCGGCGACGGGAGAAGAGAAGGAGAAAAAACGAGAAGTGATGCAGTGAGACGATCTACACACACACACACACACACACACACACACACACACACACACACAGAACAGGATGCCAGATAAAAAAGACAGGAGGGCAGATAACAATAACAGAGCAGGTTCAGATCAGACAGGAGTCATCCGGTCTCGTGCCAGCTAAACCCCAGTCAGATTTCTCCGTTCCGCCATCTCGTCCTATGCCCAGTCAGCGCAAGAGCAGCAAGGTGAGCCAGAGGGAATCGTGGGATATTCAGATGGGCGCAGAGTGCTGGTGAATAGGGAGGATGAGCTATTAGGTGTTGGAAGGGAGAACAGGTGCTATGGAACAAGGCTGAAGAAGTGATGAGCACTGGTGATAAGCATTATGGATGAGACAGAGAGAGGGGAAAAGAGTGACGGGAGAAAAGAGAAAGAGATGAGTGGAAGGAAAAACAACAGAGACCATCTAGAAGTAGGTGTGTTCCCTAAGGACATCAGAGATGTGCTGAGAGCAAATGGCTGAACCGTTTCACCCCCGGGTAGGCTGCAGCGTATATCCCATCATTTACATATAATACTGCAGCTAATGTTATACTGGGAAAGGTTTCAGTAGGAAGGAAATGTGTGTCTGATCAAACAGCAGAAATCACGGCAACTACTGGGTCAGCAGTAACTTTCAGCACATACTAAATACTGCAATAAAATATTAAAAAAAGAAAAGAAAAGAAGAAAAAAACAACACTCATTAAAAATTAGTAATCCACAGAAAAAAGTGCAGATCCGCCCTGTTCCGCCTTCTTGCTTTGTAAGTAGATGTAATAATGTTGAGTTCTGTTTTGTGGCTATTTTCTGATCAGCAAACTGACAAATAATGACAATAATGACAATTCAGGGCGAATTTCAACATTGTTTATTTAATTTCACAGTTCTCAAAGTAGGGTCCACCCATGATTTATCCCTGTACTGATAGTTTTAATCAAAAAAATAGTTTATGATTAGAACGTTCAGAGAAAAAGGCTCCAAAATATAATTCTACATGCTCAGATAGTGTGGCTCATTATTTTTTAATAGTTTGCCTGTAAGATAAATCTCTAGGAAACAGGGGCATCAGTTTTATTTTACAGTTAACAGGGTCCACGACTGTAAAAAGTCAGAGTGCCACTGGTTTTATTGGTTTGCCTTGCTGGTAATAATTCCTTGAGCGATCTGTGTTCAGCAGTTTAAGCTCTGCACTTCCAGCTAGAAGACTGATAATTGAATCCCAACACCACCAAACCCACCACCATTGCTGGTCTTTTGAGCAAGAGCCTTAACTGGATAAAATCCTCTGCACAATAAACGATAATAAATGTTGAATTAAAACTACAACAATATAACCATTGTGTATTTCTTTTCTTTTTCTTAGCCTAAAGAAAAGTGGTGCAGGGACTGTGGAGTATGTCATTTAGAGCTTTGTATACATATTAGAAAGGAAAAGGAAAGAAAAGAAAGTTCTTTTGAGCTATACAAATAAAACTGAATTAACTGAATCTTCTGTGTGTTAACTCTAAGCAGACGCGCTTTATCTTCTAAATTCTTGTAAATGTCTTTTAAATCTGGGCTTTTTTTATCCTGGTCCATATCAGTTGACATATCAGATAGACTTTATTACCCTCGCTTGTTAAGACTCTACCTGTCTACACATTTCTTTGGTGAGGTGAGCTGAAAGAAAAAGAAAAAACAGTAGGCCAGGTTTTGGGAAACTATCAGTTATCACAAAAATGTCTGGTGGACGTGAAATCCAGGCCAAAAAAAAAATAGAGAGAGAAGGGGGGTGGCATAAAGAGAGCCAGGTTGCTTTAACGAGTCTTGCAAAGGGAAAGCAGAAGAAGAGGAGAGGAGGGGAGGAGGAGAGAAAGAGAGGAGGAGAATGTGCTATAGGAAAGGCGAGTGAAAGAAAGGAGAAGAGAGCCTCTCTGCTGCAGCACTTCTTATGACAGCAGGTAAGCCATGACAACTGTTGTTGTGGTCATAACTTACCACAATAACAGCCAACTATTGTTATATCATCAAAAATAAAATGATGTTCCATTACAGTTACAAGTTGTAGCTGCAATGTTTTCTCTTACATCATCAGCAGCAGCAGACGTTTCATAATCAATTTAATGGGCAAATTTTAGCAAACGAGCAGTTATTTTAGACTGCAATAAAATGCAGCTCACAAAAATCTATACCTAAACATCCCAGATGTGTGCATCTGTTAATTTAAAAAGATATTAAATAAA
This sequence comes from Notoglanidium macrostoma, assembly GCA_030068235.1. Classification (NCBI taxonomy): domain Eukaryota; kingdom Metazoa; phylum Chordata; class Actinopteri; order Siluriformes; family Auchenoglanididae; genus Notoglanidium; species Notoglanidium macrostoma. The sequence continues at coordinate 2,932,750 of JAQQZR010000038.1, read as the reverse complement.
AATAAAGATGATGAAACCATGACTTTTGACCATTTTTACGACCAGTGGGCTCTGGACCTGTTCTAATGGACTCAGTTCGTGACTTGTCTTTGGTTCATGGTGCATTTATGAAGTGTTTGAGTCAGGTTTAAATAGCAGCTTCTGCATAACTTTTTTTGATTTATGCAGAATTCGGTGTGAAAGGAGATGAGAAGCAGGGGGTAGATTTGGGGGGTGGTGGGTTGATTTGGGAGGGGGGTGGGTTGGGGCAGGGTGTGATGGTTTGGACCAGCAGTCTGACCAAGTGACCTACAGCCTGATTATGGGTCATTAACTGGAGCCTCAGAGTATTTCAATTACTCAAGAACTTCCAATCAGACAGATAAATTACACTGGCACCACACACACTTAGACATGAATAAATCATGAGCCTTCCATGAGGAAATTTGTGAATTTCACACACACACACACACACACACACACACACAAACACACACAGATAATGCACAAGGACGTTCACATAGCCTTGTTTAACATACATGTAACGTGTTGACTCTGGAGAAACTCTGCGAATATCCAAATAAAATAACTCACATGTCAGTGTTCAAATCCTCCCAAGAGCTCCACATAAACACAGACACACAGGGAAGAAATATGTAACATCAAACCTACACACACGCGCGCGCGCACGCGCGCACACGCACACACCTATATACCTACACAACTTGGCCTACATAACTCTGCTCCCATGTATGATGTAAATGCATATCTAGTGCGCAGGTCTGATGTCGCATTATTCCTGGGTGGAGTTGAGTTTTCTCTGTGAGATGTTTTACCTGCGCGTCACAACACATAAAGCACCTCAATAAATACAAAATGGTATAAAAAAAAGTATATCCATCGCTTTCGCCAGTAGCCTGTGTGAGTTCCTGATCCGGGATTACAGAACCGTAGCACAAACGACTAGAAAGAGAAAAAAAGAATGGAAAAAATACCACAATTACAAGGAACATGTCGCCTAATAATGTCAGTACATTTCTCATGTCCTTTCATTTTCTCCATTCGTAAATTAGCTACATTACATTTTAAACATTTTGTAGACCATACTCAAATTTATGAGCTTAATATCGTGTAATTGCAGCAGTAAAATCACAGCAGAGATTTAATAAAATGGATAAAAACAGGCTACACGGATCCCGCCGTGTAGCCTAACTTATAAATGATAGAAAGATTATTTGACTGGCTGCTTTTTTCTACGGACTTTACAGAAGCTTGATCTCAGAAGCATTATATACATTTTAATTAAAAACTGTAAATATTATACTGAGAAGTATGTGTTGAATTATTTACCAGTGAAGTAATGCAGAATTAAAGCCAAATAACGCAAATGAAAGCTAAACAGTTTGCGATGTTGAAAGACTTTATTTATGGAATTCATTTTTTCATTTGTGTTCTTGAACCATTTTTAAATCATTTAAGACACAAAAAAAGTTGGAATCTCTCATATGTAACTTCTGAAAGAACACCACCACCACGTTATGATTTATAATTTATCCATTTACGTACGTAAACAAATTAATCTTTTTGGTTTTTTTCCCCCCCCAAAATATTCTACTGAAGCGCCTTTAAATCCACGCAAGAGACACTTCCATTTGCATTTACGTTTATTACATGAATTGAATTGAATTGAAATGAAAATATACCCTATAAATTCCAGGCTAGTTTGGTAAAATTGCACTTAAATAGGCAAAAAAATGGCATTTTAGAATTTTTTTAACTAATTTTCTAACTTTTCACACACAAATACAAATTGTACTTCGGATATTTCCTGCGTTAAAACTGTGGCACTCGGACTTATTGATTTAAAAGTGTCTTAAGCTTGTCTCTTATTGCCAGTACAAGCTTCAGCCGTACAGCATAGGCTATGTTGTCATGGGACTTTTCAGGTTGAACGCAGAACAATGTCAATGTACGTTTTACACAAACATCAGTTTATTAGCATGCAATACCACGTGGAATTTTATCTGCAATAAGCGTTATGAATTTTAGGACATTTACCTTTGCAGAAAACATGACAAAAGATATTAAAAGAGACAGGGGTAAAAACAAAACTAGTGTTTTGCTTGTTTTGGTTTTTATTTTCTTTCAGGAAAAAAAAAATGAAAAAAAAAAAAAGCTTGTGTGTGTATATACTCATGGTTATGGAAAATCCTCAAACTCGGAATGTGAGATGTTTGAGGCAGCTTCTCACACAAACTGTAGAGATCACAGCAGAGCTGATCATATTTGAAACATGTCATTAATACTAAACTAAAATTCAATAACAATGCACTGCATCCCGACTCCACCCATGTAAGCAATTTAGAAATTAAATTGTTCCTCTACTTACAAATTTTACATTTCCATAAAAAACGTTTGCATTGATTTTTTTTTCCCTAAATGCTTAAAATATGTCCAATCAAAATACATGCCGCGTGCACTTCACGCGCATAAAACGCATAATAAATAATACACGAGTCGTATAGCTATTTGTGTATATTCCGCGATATTAAGAGTATTAATAATAAACGCTTCCAGAGCTTTAAGAGGGCTGTGGTGCAGTTTAGGAGTGTAATCACCCTGCGAAGCGGCTTCCTCCTCCTCCTCTGCACCCGGATTGGCCGAGGAACGCTTTTGTGTGCAGTATAAAGGAACTTCGAGCAGCACAACATGAAGCTGCGACTCACACATCAAACGGAGAAAAATCTACACGAGAGCTGCACAAACACAACTACAACAGTGTATGGAAACTTTCTCACTACATTTTTATATCCAGCAGGGATTTGTGGCTCGGACAGACTTGCATGAACGAGAGTTTGTTATAGATGAGTTTATAAACCTGCAGTGGTTTCTGATGGGACGTTTGCTCGTGCTCGTGCTGGGAGGTGCACTATGGAGCCTGCACGCGAGTAAGTAGGTGACTTTCAGAAGTTATAAATAGCCTACATTTCAGGTTCGTAGTTTAAAATATGTTGTGCTTGGTAGCAGTTCTACATTTGGTGATGGACAGATAGATTCATTTCACCGACCCAGGAAGAACCAGTGTTGCACGACCTCTCCTTTTTTATTTTCATCACAAGTCGATGATCACTACGAAAAAAATAGGTACCATCTGAGAGAGTGAGGGGGGGGAAATAAAATACAAAACAGCAAAAGCGCGCTCCGTTTTTGCAGGACACTATCATGAGTTTGGTAGGAGGCTTTCCTCACCACCCGGTCGTGCACCATGACGGCTACTCGTCCTCCTTCGCCGCGGCAGCAGCAGCCGCCGCTGCCGCGAGCCGCTGTCACGAGGAAAGCCCGTATTTCCACGGGTGGCTCATCGGGCACGCGGACATGTCGCCGCCGCCGGACTACGGCATGGCGCCTTCGTCCTACAGCCCCGAGTACACCGCCAATAACGCCGCCGGTGGTGTGTGCGCGCCCGGGCCTGGCTTGGAGCACGGGCCCTACGGAGCAGGAGGCGCGGGAGCACTCGTACCGGGCATGATGGTGGTGCCGCGCACCGTGAAGCGGAGGCCCACGGCGAACCGCAAGGAGAGACGCAGGACTCAGAGCATCAACAGCGCGTTCGCAGAGCTGCGCGAGTGCATCCCTAATGTCCCCGCAGACACCAAGCTGTCCAAGATTAAGACCTTGCGCCTCGCTACCAGCTACATCGCCTACCTCATGGACATCCTGGACAAACACGAGCAGCACGGCGGCGGCGAGACGGAGGCCTTCAAGGCCGAGTTCAGGAAGGCGGACTCCAAAGAGGAGAGGAGGAAGAAAGAAACGGTGCGTGTTTGTGTTAAGTTGTTTTTCTTATTAACTCTTCTTCCAGGATGCATAGGAACACACCAGATAATTTGCATGCAACTTTTTTTCACACGAAGTACTAATATGTAGCCTATTGATGCAAACGACTCAAAGCATGCACGGCATTATAGCTCCAGAATCATTTTAACAAATCTGGCGGTAGATTATGACTCTTCTTGCTGCAAACTTGAGTGTGTGTATACTATATTTTTATATATACACATATAAAAACAGCGTAAATATAAGAGCGCACAGGCCTTTGGCATTTCCTTCACAGATCTATAACATTGTTAAAAGGGCATCTCGTGAGAGCAATGTATTTTAAATAACGGAAACACTTTATGAAGCCCTGGGAAAGTATAGAAAAGAAATAGGACTATGTTGCAAACTTGTGGTGTTTTACTGCATATAGTACATTATTTCAATCATACAGGGCTAATTTATGCATCTTGACTAAGGTTCCCAAAATAACGCACTATAATAACCACTCTTAAATGGTAGGCTAAAGCAAGCATCCCAATTAACACTATCTACCAGTTTTAAAAATATTTTAATGTAATGTGTTCTCAGGAAAGTTTGCCCTGGTCAGATTACACACACATTCCACAAATTCTGCAGACTGTATTTTATACCTACGTATTTCATCTGACACTTATATTAATATTGCGTTTTCGTGTCGTTTCCATTTTTTCTGAAAAAAAAAACCCAACAAAAAAACATTTAGATTCACTAAGTTTAATCAGATTGTAATAATAATGCTAGTAATACCATTTCTACATTTGTATTAATCCGTACGCTAAAGTTACCATTTAGGATATTTAGGGCAACCGGTTTTCTTTACTTTTCTCTCTTTCTCTCGATTTTTTTAAACAAAAGAGGAAATTTTGCATTTTGTGTCATAAATAGTGAGTGAAAATTCTAGGTGGTAGATTTGCAATGTCTAATATTATAAAACGTTTTATGAATATAATATTTATGCAGGTCATTCGCTCATGTCGGCAGCATGAAGACTTTTCGGCCAGGCGTGTTTGAGGGGTTTTGCATCAGTTCATGTACATGACAATATATGAAATAACATTTCATTTAAAGTATAATTTAACTATAAAAATGTGAGAATTACTAGGAAGTATTTCCTACAGACTCTTATCCTTACAGGTCTGCTTTTTGCATTTTCCCACATTTCCATGACAGTAGCCTGTATTATATAGCACAAGCTGAAATTTAATAACAGATACATAATGAATACAGGACTTATATTACTGGAATAGGGGTTTGGTTTTGTTACGGGCTATGTCAATAAAAGGATGCTTTTTCTTGTGTTTGGAACAGAATGAAGTTTTGAAATGTTCAGGGAGCAGCAATGACAAGAAACCCAAAGGGAGAACTGGTTGGCCGCAACACGTCTGGGCTTTGGAACTGAAACAGTGAACTTAAAAAAAACTTGCATTGAGGCCTTTCCTGTCATGTTTTTTTACACTAACTTTATTTAATGGAATATTTATGTGCAATTTCTACGGACAGAGGATCCTTGAAGACAAAACAAACAAAAAAAAAAACATTCCATTTTTAAGAGGAGGATGCCCCTCTTGGTAAGGGATTGTGTTGTTGTTGTTGTTGTTGTTGTTGTTGCTATTGTTGTTGCTATTGTTGTCTAGTTTGTGGTGAATGTCTGCCACTAAAGTGAAAGTGTAGGTCTCTCTCGTTCCATTTCTCTGAATAGAAAAAAAATATATATCAAATAGGAGGTCGAGGAAGTTATGAAACAGTTTGAAATAACGTTTTATTTGGAGAAAGAAAAAAAAAACACATGTCATGAAGTGTTATGTTGTGATGTTTTGTTGTGGTCGTATATAGCCTATAGGAATCTCTCTGGTCGTATTTGAAACCTAATGTTGAGTCCACTCAAGTGCACTTCCGTCCAGACACCAGAAGTTTATTAAAAAGAATAAATAATAAATATCTGAAGATGTAAACGATGTAATTAATTCAATAAACCACTGTGTTTTAAATGAGCTTAATCTTCTGTTTGCATGGATAAACATATAGCTCAAGTAGACGTTTCATTTCTAAAAAAATAATATTATTAATAATAAGATATAAAAGCAAATAAATGTCAGGATGCAAGAATTACTAACACAGAAAAACAAGCAAAGAGTAAAGAGGGGAAAAAACGACCGTCGGACCAAGAGTGAATAAAAAATATATACATTTTCATAAAAACAGCACTCGTAGATAGAACCTAGAGCTGTAAAAGGCTTATGACGCCATCAGACGTTTGTTTAGTTGCAAAGGGTGATTTATAAATACAGAATTTACGTCCCTTGGTATAATGTAATGTTTAAATTCATTGTGATTGGTCTATCGTAGAATAGCAAGATTGCTAAGTTTTACAGGCGACATTTTTACACATGATGCGCATCCAATGCGTAGCCAATAAATACTGTTGCATTCTGTAGCCTGTTAATGAAATGCATTAACGCTTTGTAAAGGTATAATGCATCTGTAATACGTTTGCAATATATTATTTCAATGCTGGTGTGTGTTATAGCTAGATGATTTTCAACAATAATAGGATAACAACCATTCAAATGTTTACCGGCGTCCTGATTAAAAAAATATAGCTATATATATTCCAACAAAATGAAAGACTTCAACAATTTTCAAAAGATCTGTTCTGTCCGTGCATTATAAAAGGCAACTTGAAAATCTAATGCCAGGGTTGAAATTCACCCAGATAGTTTCTTTCCTCCAATCAGCTGAATGAAGCAGACACACTGGAGCCGGTGGGGTAAAAAAAATGCAGGATTGGCATTAGGAGTGAAATAAGTGCGGAGGGTCAGGCTGAGGTGGACTATCGGATGTGCAGGTGATTGATAACACGCCTATCAAAACTCAGTGCAGGACGAGGGGTTATCCCTGAATGAAGGGGCTTTGGCTATGAGAATAGCTCTATGCGTGTTTCAGTCATTCAGGCTAAATTAACGTGAATAAATCATTGATTAATGCATTGATAGAAATAATAAGCTAGAGCACCAAGTCAAATTTTTTCGGGTATTTCAGTACAACAAAGTCCATGGATGAATGGAAGAAAAATAAGTAGTAGTAATAATAATAATAATAATAATAATAATAATAATAATAATAATAATAATAATAATAATAATAATAATAA
>JAQQZR010000038.1:2905979-2920151 GCA_030068235.1 Notoglanidium macrostoma | reverse complement strand
TCCCAAAAATGTCCTCAGTCTGATGGTTAAATAGGTGTTTTGCTCCTCAATATGTAGCAAGTACACACACACACACACACACACACACACACACACACACACACACACACACGCATATGGATAGCATGCACACACAAATATTTGTATCGTGTAGTTTTTTTTAATGAAAATTGTAGTTTTTATTTAGAAAACAAACAAACAAACAAACAAACAAATAAATAAACACACACACATACTTGTACATATATCTTTGTGAGGACACTCGGTGGCATAATGCATTCCACAATTCCTTACCCTTACCTTAAACATCATAACTAAATGCCTAACCCCAACCCTAACCTAAACCTAATTCTAACTTAAATTGACCAACTTAAATATCCTCGCTCTGTTGTTGAAATATGTTTTTCGGCCCTCAGTATCATGTGTGAAAAAAAATCATAAATAAATGAATCTCTGTGAATCATTCCAGTCACTGGCAAATAGTTTATTTCTAATTATAAGCAGGCTGATACACGCTTCGACAAAATACGATTCTTTGATACTTCGGTAACAGTCTCAAACGCCGGCCTCTGTGTGTGTGCGTGTGTGTGTGAGAGGGAGTGAGAGAGAGAGTGAGTGAGTGAGAGTGAGAGAGAGAGAGAGAGAGAGAGAGAGAGAGAGAGAGTGAGAGAGAGAGAGAGAGAAGATTGATACTGCAGCAACAGACAATTTGTTGGAGAGGAGAGTTCACTTTGCCCATTACTTAGCGGTGTCATAAATATTTTTTTGTTTTAGATGGGTGACTTTTGCCATATTGTGTGTGTGTGTGTGTGTGTGTGTTGATAGTAGCCTTGACACGTAGCGTACTGCTCACTTCAATAAGCCTACAGTGCTATTTTGCGGTTATAATACTATTACTACTCCTACTCTTACTACTACTACTACTACTACTACTAATCAAAATCATAATAATAATAATAATAGTTTCACAGATAAATATTTAACAATGAGATATACGGATGCCAAAATATGGTTTCGTAACTGAAGATTTCTCATATTTTATTTTTCGCGACGGCTTCATAGCAAAATTAAGTATATATCTTGAAAGTGTAAATATCCTTAACTTATTTCAGCGACAATTAATTTGCTTACTAATCAATATCAATGTCATGACTTTCAGAGAATTGGAACAAATGGATGAAATTTTAGCTCCTTATTAATTAGCCCACTCAAGTGAAATGAAACAGTCCTAAAGGCGGAAACGTGAGTAATGTTGTCTCTCCTCAGCCTTTCCCACTCGTGTTCCTCTACAGACCAAAAGCTCTTCAACTGAGCTCAGGTTAAATCATTTCTTTTTGTCACAGGGCTACATGTACACAACAGTAAACGAAACAAACAAACATCGGAACAATTTTTGCGATTGACGATTTGTTAGGAAAGGCAGGGAGATCAGATGAACAGATATGAAACCAGAAGGACTTTTTATTATCTACAGTATTTCATTTTTATAAATGCAGTGTGGATTTAGTGTAATATTTATAGATCATTCACAAAACAATGTAAGTCGTTGTTTATGTCAAATGGCGTTGAACATTTTAGATTTAGCAGTCTATAGGCTATCGCATTAACAGGACTTAGGAAACCTTATTATTCTTGCCAAAACCTTTTCCTAAAGAGAGTCTTTTAAGAGCAGCAGTGAGCAAATAAATAAGTAATGCATTTGGATGGACAGGAAAAAAAAAAAAAGCTTAGCTTGGCTTTAAAGGTTTAATACAGCCTTAATGCGCGGTGTGTTTGATGGCTTTTTTTGCGTGATTTTGAGAAGTAACACAGTAATACTTGGACAAAAGGATCAAACTGCCATCGATCCATCGCCTTGAAAATAAATGAATGAGTGGACGCATGAGTGGAAATTGTAATTATTATTAATAATAATAATAATATTAATAATAATAATGTAACATGAATTAAGCAGATTTTTTGGTTATTGTTCTGATTCTCCTGCCTGCACACAGAGCTCGTTTTTGTTAAGAGCGCTTTACAGCCTCTCCTTTCAGCGTCCAGAACGCAGAAATATGAAGATGTATTATAAACGTTATGAAAGTTATGAACGTTAAACACGCCTTGAAAATGGAGCACGCGCCTCATGCGTGACTCAATAAAGTGAAATATAAAATAAAACACAATGAGTGAGTTACTTTATCAAACTTTAAGAACACTTTAACTAGGAGGGGGGCTGATCTTTGTGATCTTATTTAGGATCACTTATTTATTTATTTATTTATTTACTCTGAATGAATTTAAAAATTTGGTGAACATTATAAATATGCGACAGAAATACTCAGGGGAGGAAAAAATGGACAGCTCTTTGTGCATAATTTAAATTATTTCTATAGAAATGGCAGGACTATGTTTTAATTCAATGAATAAATGAATGTGTGCTTCTTTCTGCATTAGGCATGTGATGACCACGCGCACAAACTCTTAATGATGGCCACAACATCGCCCTCTCATTACGGCTAATAGTAATAGTAATAGTAATATAGGTGGGTTTTTTTTTTTTTTGCTCTAAACGCTAAAGCGGATTGACATTGACTGACCCTGACCAGCTTCAGGCCATTTTCTCCCATCGTTCAGACTAAAGTAAGAGGAGCCTTTGTGCAATAATAACCAGACTGCGACTATTAACAGCATTAACCTTTTATACTAACCCAGTTAAGCCAACTTAATCGCCTACATGCTCGTTCAACCAAGCTTTACATTATAATATATAGGCTATATGAGGTCGTATCAGTAATGCAAAAAAGATTATAAACCATAAAAATTATATAAAAGTTGTATTTATTTGATTTATTCTCAGTATGTAATTAAACGCTATTGAACAGGCTCTGACTTGTATATTTTAATTCCTTAAAGTTATCTAAACTCATGAATGCAAAATTGTTACATTATATAAGGATCAAAATGGTAAACTACAATATGCAATTGCTCTTTTTTCTACTTAGCTTGGATATTCCCTCAAAATTTTTGTATATTCTTTAAAATTATTATACATAATTGAGTTTTATTAATAATCATTAAGACTTGCATCCACATTGAAAACAAATATTCTGTAAAATTATAACTACTATTTATACTACTACTACTACTACTACTAATAATAATAATAATAATAATAATAATAATAAATTGTGATAAATTGCCATCATTAAGGAGGAATGAGAGATTTCATATGTGAGAAACCATTAACAGATAAAATACTGCCTTAGTGAAAATACATAGTGAAATAAGTAACAATGGGATCTTCTTTTATCCTCTGTTTATGTTTCCTGGGGAACAGTGGGGTAGCTACCAGTCACATGACACCTAGATTATTGCCAAAAGGGCAGCAGATGCTCTCCAGGATATCATAGCTCAAAAAGTGCAGTATATTCAGTCTATAGCAGTATACTGTATTCAAGGGCAATAAAGTAGGTGTCTTATGACTGGCCTCTACCCTGTTACCCTTCTGTAAGGATCGGAACTTAAATTCCTTCCATAAATATACAGAACGAATTGGAGGTTTTTCCAGCCATAAAAAAAAATAAATAAATAAAAAATAAAATGACTAGTACTTCCTTAATGTCAGGTTTAAGTAAGATTAGCAAATCTGAGAATCTGACACTAATAAAAAGGTTGATAATAATAAAACGGCTAATGTGGCAAAACAGTGAATATCCAACTCAGTGGATGATGATGTACTGCTGCATATCACTAAGTATTTCGATTAATGCATCACATCCAAATGTATAGAGACTTTCTGAAAAAGCATATCTATGCAGGGGCTCATTACGGCTTCACGAGATTTCACGTGGAACTGGCGTTCCACCTCCATGACTCACAGTGGCGAAGCAATGACCTTACATTCTAGTTCTTGATAACACAACCCAGAGGAGCGTATCAAACTATGCATGTCATGGTGTCTATCAGAGCTGTATAGCCATACATTAAATATTTACACAAATGGAGATGAGAGCTAAAAGTGGAGCATTCTTGAATAGCCATGCTTGCAATTCTTGTCCCTGATTTCTCTAATCTCTAATATCAGGCTTTCTCTTGGTCTGTATTAAACATATGGAGAGAAAAAAAAAAACCATCTGTTGATCCACGCCCGCCCCTCGGCCCTTGCGTTTGTGGCAGTGGGCGGTACAAAAATATCCTCATATGGCATGCAGTATAATGCAAAACATGCAGCGAACGCTTGTCACAGATACAATGAGGTATTGGAGACGCGTCTAATAAAAGCACAGGATGTGACCTTTTAGAAAGAAGAGCTAACAGAACGGGTCTAGTGAAGTAGGTTGAGTCACAGTCATGTTCACAATGTTATATCATCAGTAGAAAAGACCAAAAGGGGTGATACGTAAGCACGAGTTTCATTATTGAGAGGCATGTTCGGGTTTGGCAAGGGAAGTGGTGAGACCATGGCACGTCTCACATCCCCACGCCATTCAGAAGTCTTTCTGATCAAAATTCCTCAGCAATCCATCAATGGTGGTAATGAAGATTTTCCGAAACAGTCTGTGGTTGACTGTGTAAAACCACAGAGATGACAGCGATCTACTCTCCCTCTCCAGGTTAGCGTCACACTCTTTTTCGTTCTCTCTGTCTGTCAGATTTCAGTGGCTAGCACATAAACAATTTCCCTACTCATACATCCCAACCCCCTCTCCACCATCAACCATGGTGAATATGTTTCCAATCTGCATGCCCTCTCATGGTCAGAAACTTATACCTTTTCCAAATCAAACATATCAGATATTCACAAAACAGACATGACTGTCCTGATGATTAATAGCCTGTCCTAACTGTTTATTTAAAATATATCAATCATTGCACTGATTTGCATTTGTTTTTGTGTAAAAATAAAAGAAAATCCATAATTACGGAAATCACTCATACACCATATGCTCGGACCGAGTAATCAAGATGGTATATAATTCCAAACATTTAGGATTTAAGCCTTAAATGGCTAATAAGACAGCTAGGATACAATTTTAACACACACACACTGTTCTAGTGCACGATCCTGGGACATCCCACTTGTACAGGAAGTTTCAATTTTCTCTCTGCACCAACAACCAAAACATTCAGTGAAGAGGGTTAGGCAATAAAATGCTTGAGTAGACACCACACAGGCATGTAAGTGTTTGAGTTTATTGCCGTGCGCCAGCATCAGGTGTTACGTGTACTTATCTTGTTTCAGTTCTGCCAGACTGAAGGCTTAAGAACATGTTATGTGATAGAGAATAGGAGACTTGCTCCCCCAAACAAAACCCATCTGGTTAATCCTGAGGCTCAACACTGAGACTATTTAAAGGAGTTTGATTTAATAACAGCAAGAGAATCTAATTTCCATCTATAACTCCACAAGCACGTGATGGCGTATTGATAGTGCAGCTTGATTTAGGCCAGAGGTCTTCAGCTCCTCTGCTCCAACACATGTGATTCTCATGATGGAGGATTTAATCATTAGATAATCTCTTAGAGTAGAGAACATTAGAACAGGGGAAAAAGGAACTCCGTGAATGTATGTTTTTAATCTATATATACATATTTCTGGCTGTAATCTGTGTACATCTATCAATATGTCTACAACATTTAACGTTGATTAAATTGCTTAAAAATAACACGATCGATAAAATATTTAGCAGAATCCTAAATATATCAGTGCTGTCAGTTGATGAAGTCCATGCTTATGGTTTGTGTGTGTGGTGGGATTTTTTTGTTTGTTTGTTTTTTAATTTTGTGAGGATCAGATGTTGCCACAAGGACAGGAATATTTGACAGTTTTGGCCAGTACAAACTACCTTTGTACAAAAACCACAATTGTTTATTTAACCCTTTAACAGTCACACCAAGAAATACAGTTGCAAAAAATGTTTTTTTGGTAAATTTGTGTTCCTGGCTCCACATTTAGCAACATTTCAGATGACTCCAGAAGCAAATACACAAGTCAACCAGTTGGTTGACTTGCCCATTTAGGGTATTTCTAGGCATGAACTGACAAGTACTACACATCATTGGAAGTTTTTGAATTGAGAAAAAAAAAATTTCATATAAGAAACATAACAGGCAGTAGAATTAACATTATGTTAATGTTAGCAATAAGTAATGCGATAAACAAAACTTAACAATAATAATAATAATAATAATAATAATAATTAGATAGATAGATAGATAGATAGATAGATAGATAGATATAGCTATTCAATGCATAGTGTAATAATAAGGCTCAGCTACGATGGCTATGGCAGAAATAATGAGTACTACCAGCTCATATCTTATAATGTAAGGAGAAAAAAACTTTAAGTATATAAAACACATACAATTCAGTCTAGCAAAGAAATTGGCAGTATGACTAATACTGAGGTAGTTTACGGTTCAGTTTACCCTGACTGAGCAACATGACTGGGAGGGTAACATAGAGACACATTTTATTATCACATTTCTGCTATTCAACATAAATATAATCCTTAGGGGGTCTAGAACATGAAATTTGACAACGTTTTTTAATCTCAACTTTCAGTGTCACTTAAAGTCAGTGTCTGAAGAGCAACGTCATGCCAATACACTTCCATTTTTTTCTCAACTTTCAGACAATGATACTTTTTTACAGCATTGCAACACAGGGGACATAATCAGCCTTACACACACTATTCAGTGCTGGGAATAACAGCCAAAGATGGGATTTTATTACAGCAATTTGATTGTGAAAAAAGCTCAACCAGTTACCGCAGGTTAAAGGGTTAAAAAGCTAAAAGTGCCAAAACGTTTTATGTCAAAAGTAGGTGATTTTAGGGTTTAGGCATAGAATTACTTAGCTGTATTACTAATTATGTCAATGGAAGATTCCCGCAAGGATAGTAAGACAAATGCGTGTGTGTGTGTATGAGAGAGAGAGTGAGAGAGAGAGAGAGACAGACAGACAGAGAGAGAGAGAGAAGGGGTGTGAATGGGAGTTTGTAAATGAGAGAGAGAGAGAGAGAGAGAGAGAGAGACAGAAAGAGAGAGACAGAGAATGAGAGAGAGAGAGCAAGAGAGAGAGAAGGGATGTGTATGGGAGTTTGTAAATGAGTGAGAGAGAGAGAGAGAGACAGAGAGACAGAGAGATAGAGACAGAGCAACAGAGAGAGAGAGAGACAGAGAGAGAGACAGAGAGACAGAGATGTGTATGAGAGTTTGTAATTGAGTGAGAGTGAGAGAGAGAGACAGAAAGAGAGAGACAGAGAACGAGAGAGACAGAGAGAGAGAGAGAGAGAGAGAGAGAGAAGGGATGTGTATGGGAGTTTGTAAATGAGTGAGAGAGAGAGAGAGAGAGAGAGAGACAGAGAGAGAGAGAGAAGGGGAGGGGTTTGTCAACATTATCCGTTTGTCATTCCCAGGCGTTTAACATCACTACTTCACTAACAGTAAAGTAAATATAAAATTAAAAGTGATTTTCATTGAAAACGACTAATCTTTTGTATCTAAAACAAACTTGTCAACATTCAATTAAAACATAATCCAGATTTTAAAAAATTCCAAAGGGAATTACATGAAGTTTTTTTGGTGCTGGAATTAGCCAGGACTGCCAATTATTATTAATCACTAATATGAGAAGAATTTAAAACGGACTCTTACAAAGCAGCATGCGTTGCTGGTCTGCTGTTCAGGTACGTATTGATTTAGGAAGTGGGTGTCAGATTGATTTCGGACTCCGTGACCTCATGTTTATTGGTTACACGAAAGGCTCTGGCAGTGTTAGGGCCTCTCATGGGTGGCCTGGCTGCAGGCAGCTTATTGAGGTCCACCACACCCCACTGCTTTGATAGCTTTCCACTGAGTGGTTTTGATCATGTTCAGAGAGAAACACCGCACCTTGTTTAGATGTTGGCGAGGGTGGTCGATATGGTTGGCCTGGCCAGCGGACATTCATTCCAATTTAAATATTGCATTACACAACATGGAGTGCAGTCAGTAATGCAGATTAACAATGCAGCTATATCAGCGCTTTACAAATGGGAACAATTTAGGGCTAGATGTTGTAAAATCTGCACAATCATTGTTTTCCAGCCAAGCGCGATGATGGGGCGTTCTACACACGCCAATACGGTGCATCAACGCATGCCGCACGGTAAGCGACCCCAAGAGCAGACAAAATTAGAAAGTAAACTTTACGTTGGCCTGCCAAAGCCCATTACAAGAGAGAGGAAAATAACAACATGTGAGAAACTCTAGGCTGAAAATTTCAGGAATGTGAAAAAGTAGTTTTATGCAGCAGGGAAAGAATGACGCAAGGGATAACGTTGTTACAAAACCAGTGGTTTGTAATTATGAAATGAGGCTATGTATTTATAATCAATAGATAAAATCTTTGAACAAAAGTCTGTTTTTAAATGAATGCTGTCTTGCTTGTCCAGTTCATGCTTATTGCATTAGTGTTTCAAAAGAAAAAAAGAAAAAAAAGTTTTCCAAACTGTATTATTATTATTATTATTATTATTGTTATTATTATTATTATCTTTAATAATCTTACACAGAAATCTTTGTATTTTGTTACATCCTGGACAATATTTAGTAATAGCTCGTGTATATAATTTAAAAAGATCATTAAGGCTGTCTGGGACTTTTCCTCTAGAGAGAGAAGGACTGTATCCTGTTCTCCAACAAGCTTGGAACAACATACCAGACAATTTGTTTAGGAAACTGCACAGCAGCATAACCAAGACAATCCATGATGTTATAAAAACAATGGCAAATTATGATTTTTTTTTTTTTTAAACAGTTTTTTACAGTTTTTTTTTTACAAATACAAATAGTTGCAAGAAATGATGGGTTTAGTGATGCGAGTATTAAATGCAGGTAAATGTATTGGGGTGAATCCTTTTGACTAGTCTCATGGCTAAGTGAACAAACACAACAAGGACTAAAGAGGAGAAGAAGAGAAAAACTAATTTGTCTTTTATCAAAAGCATTCCGTGCTTTCAGAACAAATAAGCATATAAATATGAATTTATTTCAAGAGAAAAGGATGAACGTTATATTTGGACATCTTGGAAACTGAATGAAGAACAATATAGAGAATACAAAGAAGAGGAATAAACTAAAGAATATGTTGTTTTTGAAAATAGACTAACATGCTGTAGGCATCACACAGCTGCGTGGATAACTCTATGATATTAAGATCTTGAATAAGAATAAAGACTAATCTACTATTCTTCTGTGAAGAAGATTCGTCTTCATCCTGACTCGAGCCTCAGCCTCGCTGATGTCATTAAGTAAAAAATATGGCTCTCTTGATCCCTAGTGCAGTGTGGCTGGCTGAAACATGCTGTCCTGTGTGGGAGCGCTCCTCTTGTTTGATGGCTAAATGATAGAATTTCCTTCAACGGTTCAGTCAGAGAAGTTAAATGTAGACAGACGTGCATGATTTAAAAGTGCTTCAGGTTGATTATTTGCATGAATTTGTTTTGTTTTTTTTCACATTTGATAAATACTTTTTGGCTTAAAATGTCATCTTTTTTATATTGTTAGTCCATTCTTTACAAATCATAAATAATCTCAAGTGGACTGAAAAATGTGGGCAGTGAATGTTTCACAAAATGTCATATTTCAGTTAATCTGCTCTTTAAAAAAATAAATAATGTTGTGAAAAGATAAAAATCTTATTTTGAATCATTGTAAACCTGTCTCGGTTAAATTTCTACCCCCACCACACACACACACACACACACACACACACACACACACACACACACACACACACACACACACACACACACACACATCTGCCTTCATATCCTTGCGAGGACCTTCCATTGACATCATTAGAAGAACAGCTAATTAATGCTATGACTAAACTTAAATCTATCCTTAACCTCACCAACCAAAATAAAACCTTATGGCTCTTTCAGCTTTAAAAAAAAAAAAAAGTAGATCACTTACAAGGACCAGCCAGATGTCCCCACAAGGTCAAAACTGTCAAATATTCCTATCCTTGTGGGGACATCTGGTCCTCACCAACCCACATACACACACACACACACACACACACTTTATTCACCTCAACAACTGATAAGCAGCATTTTAAGATTCCAATGGTTTGAGTATTTATCAGTTCTTAGTAGTTGACTGAAAGAGGCCTCGGGCCATCACTCGTTCTACCAATGAAGGATTTTGGATAGAAGATAAAGATCTAGAATCACATCGTAGCTTCTACACCACTGCAGAAAAAAGATACCTAAGCAACTAAATATATCTTGAATATAATCAAATTAAGCTAAATTGATTATAATTTATGCATTTCAGGCTTGAGATCATTTTACTTATTTCTAGTGTTTATTTGTAGAAAGAAGCTAAATTATCTGCCAACACTTTGACGCAATTTTAAGCTTCAAAACCTAGAAATAGGTTAAATAGTCTTATATTTTCTATTCAATAAATTAAGTACAAGAAACATTAGATTACATTTTATTTATTCAAGATCTCTTTACTTGTTAAGCATTGTTTGCAATGCTGTCTTTGTCTCTACCTGATTTACACTGAGGTGGATTTACCCAATATTCTGCCAGATGTTCACAAATCAGGAGTAACCGCAAGAACTGCAAGTCAAAGAACAGAGTAAAAAGAGTCAAAGAGTCAATGTGTGTATAGGTGGTTACCACACTAGAGCTGGTAACTAACACCATCGCACAACAAAAGACACCTCGCAGTTAATCCATGCTTGTAAGAAGACTGAAAATCTCCCACAGACACGCTGTGCAGAAGCTTGGCGGGCAAGAAAGCAACGGTGACAGGTTCTCTAGTTACACAGTGAGATTACGCTATCATCAGAGAGCCTCACTGAGCTGATGTGATTCAGCAGTAGCTTAAGCACAGGGGGCCCACTCCACCTTTAAAGGGGATTGCTTTATGCCATTGATTCCTGTGTGCTGATAATGCAGAGCCTGTGGGAATGGGAATTGGAATGTAGATGCTGTCACTTTGCAGCTCCCTTAAACCGAATCTTCAACTACCTTCAATCACAGATGGTGCAGTTCCTCGTAAATCAAGAGCTGAGAATCACAAGTTACAATGGCAACAAACTTTTATTCCTTGTTTCTGCGTGTCGAGATAATGTGCCGTAGTTTAGTCTGTCTCCTCTTTACAGAGTGGCTCATCTGAGAGGCCTATAACAGCCTGGAGAGCTTATGGTGCGCTCAAGCACACCCAAGTATTGCAGCTGTGTTTTGGCCTTGTCTGTCAGCGAAACAGCAGAGAATGGAACTCAAGAGGCCACTTTGTGACGGCTGTTGCTGTGGAAATGAGGAACCCGTTCAGATTTTGTACAGTGATTCATGGTGTGTTTTCACGTGCCTGCGGCCCATACTTTTCCCCGTCACGATCGGCGCACTTACACTACATTGTTGTCCGTAAATAAAAGGCTTAATAACACTTATACATTTCCGCTTACAGACCGGACATTAGCTATATTGCCCGAATGATCTGAAATGCTAATGCTGACATGGATTTAACAGTCGCTGAACCAGACTGTTTATTGTTTTTTCCCCTGACTTCCATCTGTAAGCACTTCAAATCTGCAAATGCAGCTCAATTAAAAACGGAAGCAATATGTGCATATGATGCAATCATAATCATAGCCTCTGTTGTCTGATTAGCTTGGTGCGTGAACTGAGTGATCCTTTACTAACAGCGCCATCTTGTGTTCAACGGAGGTAAATTACACATGCTTCCTGAGGAAGGATGGTTCTCTATTCTCATCTAAAAAAAAATCAAAAATCAGGCTTACAGTGAAGAAGTATAGGTCTTTAACATTTCGTCTGTGAAATAACAGACGTTTGTATTATTGATAACAGTTTTTTTGCTCTTTGCGGAATATGAAATGTCTTACACTGTAATTATAATCATAATAAAGTTTTGCTTTTGTATTCTATTAATATGCAGCATTTTACCCCAAGCGGTCTCTAATATTACTAAACATTTATTTTCTTGAACTCACTGATGATGAATATATATATATATATATATATATATATATATATATATATATATATATATCTTTCCCCTTTTCTCATTCTCCTCCAATTTTATCCTTTTTTCCACCTTTGTTATTTTAACATCATTCTGTCTGTCTGTTCCGTTTCCGTCTGTCTCTCACTATTTCTCTCGCTCTGCCTCTCTCTCTCCTCCTTCTTTCTCTCTTTATCTTCACCATATCCCATTTCTTTTATCTTTCTGTATTTCAGTTTTCCTCTTTTTTCTTTTCTTCCTCCCCCACCGTTTTTCTTTTTTCTTCCTACCTCTAACTTTCTTTATCTCTTTGCATTTCTTATTTCTTACAGCACTGAGCTCAGCTCCAGCTGTGTGAGTGCGAAAAACAGAAAGAGAGCAGCGCGCACATGGAAACACTATTCACATCTGGCCTAGGAAGGGCACAAGGGGAAAACCCCACTAAGTGCACATTGAAGGATATATGGAGTAATTCAGATCCCCGTGACAGACAGAGAGAGGGGGATATGGAAAGATTGAGAGGGAAAGAAAAAGAAAAAAAAAGACAGAGAGAGAGAGAGAATGAAACGGCCGAGTGAGCTGCCGGACCTGGGCGGATGTAATAAATAAAAGGCCGGCGTTAGCATGGGGCAGGTTTGGGACGCAGCCCGCTGTGCAGTGTGTTGGCAGTTCGCTCATGAAACTGCCACTCTGTCAGTGAAGGCTGCTGTTTAACGAGTGTGTGTTAGTGTAACAAACGCAGCGCTAATGCCATTAGCCTGCCAGCGCCGGCCCATAACACCTCAGCACTCCGCGGCGAGCCTGTGCGCCTCACACACTCTCTCACTTCTGTGTTTTAACAAGGCGCAATTAACTTTCCCACACTGCTGTTCAGCCATTTATCCTCCCCTACACCAAGCTGGATTTATTTTTGTTATTGTTAGCATTTCACCGAGGTCAGGTTTAGGATCAGGAAACCAGAGTGAGGTTCAGAGCTGACGCCCTTTTTTTCTGACAGACAAAAGTCTTTTACACACCATAACCTTATTACTCGATTTATGCTGTTTATGCAGTGTTTTGGCTAGCAGCCAATGCTAGGTGTAACTTTAGTCAGACAGAGCCTTTTCTTACTACTTTACCAACACAACCAAGGAAAAAAATGTTGACATTCTTCATAGTTTGGTCTGTTTCCCATTGTTACGTTGTCTCTTATATGAAGTAGCTAGCTTAATCATTAGCGCAATCAGTTAGCTAGTCCACACCCAGCCTTTGTAGGTCTGATGAATACAGTATATCAATACATTTAATGGCTTTTCTTTACACTTAAATGTTGTGTTTTATGTTCTTTACTAGCATTTGTTACCGTATTTTGGATAATGATCAATGTCAGGTGTGATTTTAGTCATTCACAGACATTTCTTACTTAATTTAGCAATACATGAGGAAAATTGTGATATTCTTTATGGTTTGGTCAGTTTTCTGCAGTTGCATTGTCAGTACACCGTGTATTAGTTATGTGCTATCTAGCTAAACTAGCCATTAGCTTGTTCAATAATCACAGTTAGTGTATAAAGTCACTATGTGATGGTATAATAACAGTGCAAATCAGGCAGGAATGTCCGGAAGCTCAATATTTACCTCAGATGATTTAGTAAATTCGTAATAAAATGCTCCATATGCATGCGATCGTACTGTAATTGGAACCACTGAACCAACTTCAGCCATATTCAGAAACGACCATTTTGAGGGGACTGTTTGTTGCTAGGTAACACCAAGAGGAAGCTAGCAAATAATCCGGTCTAATGATTAACTAGCAAATTAAATCTTTTGTTACAGGTCATTTGTAAATGCAGTAACAATGAACGTGAGATACAATAGTCAGGAATGTGAACATTTACCTCAGATGTGTTGATAAATTAGTAATAAAATGCTTCATATGTCAGTAATTACACTCCAATTACACTTAGCATCAGATGCTAATTGAACTTTTCATTGTTTTGGCCATATTGAGAATGGGTCAAGTTGAGGACACTGTTTGTTGCTAGGCAACACCAAGCACAAGACTGCATCAAGTGCTAACTAAACTTGCATGCATTTATCCATATTGAGAAACAGCCATATTGTTGCACCTGAACAGGTGTGTGTGTGTGTGTGTGTGTGTGTGTGTGTGTGTGTGTGTGTGTG
>JAQQZR010000038.1:2884881-2903872 GCA_030068235.1 Notoglanidium macrostoma | reverse complement strand
GTGAAGCTGCTTTGAGACAATGTCTGTTGTTAAAAGCGCTATACAAATAAAATTGAATTGAATTGAATTGAATATGGCCAAATGTTTGTTGACACCTGGCCATCATACAAAGTTGGGAGCATAATGTCTTTGTATGCTGTAGTTTTACAGTTTCCCTTCACTGGAACTACGAGGCCCAAGCCTGTTCCAGCATGACAATACCCCTGAGCACAAAGCAAGGTCCATGAAGACATGGAGCGTTAAGGCTGGAGTAAAAGAACTTGAGTGTCCTCGACAGAGCCCTGACCTCAACCCCACTCAACACCTTTGGGATGAACTGGAACTGGAGCCTCCTCAACATCCCAACAACAGTGCCTGACCTGGAGCTTATTATAACGGCAACAGAGGGAATAAATCTGGAATATGATGTTCAGCAAACACATACGGGTGTGATGTTCGGGGGTGCACATACTATTGGACAATAACATAGTGTACTTTAAATGTTGCCAAGTTAAACTGGTCCAATTCACCTGATTATATCTTATATGATATTAGCACACTTTTAATATCCTGTGAAGTAAAAATGAATAATAAAAAACTCATTCCTTATATCTATAAGTTATATTGATAAACGTTAACTACACACAGCAGTTCTTTGTGCTGACAATACTCTTGTGGATAATAAATAAATGGTTTGCATGTTCCACTTGTTCCACAAAGACAATACATGCAGTGTGCTAACATAACATAAACAGCAGGTGGCGCTGTTGAGTTTTCTCATAGTTGCAACCGAACTGTTATGCATATTCACCTTCAGTGTCACCTTCTAAACCTAGGAAATCAAATCCTCACTGCATGAACAATTCGTAATGCAGAGAAAATGTCAGTTTTGGTGAGTCCTATCTGGAAACCTTGGTGGAGATGGTGACGAGAAGAAATGGTGGACAAGAAGATGATCATCACAGAGAAAATCTCCAACCTTCTTCTTGACATACTTGTTCTTTTAAAGATTACCTTCAGTAACTGGCTGAACCACTGAACCTGAACATTAATACATATGACCATGCTGTTAGTTTTATTGTATATCTTATATTTTAATTCCTGTATTTATTATACTCTACAGCTGACAAAATTCATACCAAGCTATGATAGTAACAGTGCATAATTCTGTTTGTATACTCAAGCAAAAAAAAGCCCAGCACCACTGTACAGTTTCACTGATTATTCTCAGGATGCATAGGGAAAATCCACCCTGAATGAACTGCATCTTTATATTTATAACCAATATGTGATCTTCACCTGTGCAGAAGACTTAAATCATGATTCAATTTTTGTCAGTCTGTGGTGCAGGTGAAGCTCTCACTTTATCTCCACCGAAAGACAGCGATGCAGCGGCGCTTTAGTCATTTAGTCTGTCCGGCTCTCACCTCCTCATCTATATACTCAACACTCCATAAACAGATCAGCTTCCAAAACCTCAACTTTCATACTCATGACAATGCCACCATGCTCGTCATCTCATAGATCAATAACTTGCCATAACCTGGTGCAACTGTGTCGTGTAGCTGCATTGTATTCTGGAGCTTTGAGTGATTTTGCATTAAGGTGAACATTGAGTATTGCTTGAAAATGGTGAGTGAGAAAAGAAGCGTTTGCTCTTTCAATTTTAAGAGCAAACACTGAAACCTGACCGCATTGTTTGAAACTGTCTACAAAAATATCCCGATGTGATGTCACACACCTGCTAACGTCTCGCAGGACTACCAAAAATACAGCACCAAACAACTTAGCACCAGAATCCATAAACACATTACAAATATTTCAATAGAAACCTATTTAAAGTTGGACTTTTTCTTTAAGTACATCATGAGATGACTCACATATGAATGTGAAACACATTACGTCTTACTGATAACATCATCATCAGAGCTTATTTGAGACCCTATGAACTGCTGCCTGCCTTTATTCTGCAACTCGATATTATTCCCAATATTCCTTTTACTTAATAGTGAATAATGCCACACAATCCACAGTGTACAAAGGCCAACACTGATACCCTCTCTCTTTGCACGTGTCAGTGTAACTGTGTGGGTTTTTGTGCTTTATCAAGGCACGAGTCCAAGTTAGACTGAATGCTGCTACAGCAACACAGATCTACATGTCAATGCAACCAATTCACTCGTTCCACTTCACTCATTTACGCTGTTTGCACAGTACACTGAACAATAGTGAAAGTCTAACTGTAGACTGCTTTTCTGTTTTACTGGCCTAATCACAGTCTGACTGGCTGCTTCATGACTAAAGTGTGTGGCAAACACGAATTTATTCCAAACCGTGGGTTAAGTTACAGTTTCCTCTGTTCTTCCTACACTCTTAGTGTACACTGTATAATCTTCCAAAAAGTGGTATAACTTGTAAGGTAAATTCACTTATAGACAGAAGAAGTTTATACCGCTTCATTTGTGTGCAGTTTTTGTGTCAACAAATGTACTAACGTTATCAGTGAGAGGGTGGTATAATGAAGCCTGGCACAAAACGGAGTTACTGTTACCACCGGAAGCTGATTCATTTCTAACAAAAACACACCACAAGGTTTATCATTCTTTTTAGAACACAGTAATCAGTCAACGCTTAAAACTTTTTAGTTATTAAAGAAGGACAAATTTGACAATAAGTTTAATGTTGCAGAAAATGAAGAAAAGTGATCTTCAGAAAATGAAGAAAAGTTAGCTTTCATCACAGCAGTTAAAAATGGTCGCCGTACAAGCCTCTGTGGATGAGCTGTTACTATAGAAACTATGACGTGTTAGAATGAGCACATACATATAAACCTGTGAATTGCAGCTGTGCTGCTGTCACACCTACTGGTCAAAAGTTCAAAAGACATAAAAATAATGCAATATTAGAGCCACCATTGTCTATGTACCTAACTTGCTCTTCTTTATTTAATATTAAGTGTCATTACATCACATTGCCCTTGCAAGTTATTACTCATAGTCATTTCTAATGAGATCAGCTCTGTTATTTACATTTTATGTGTTACATGCATCTGAGTACGCATTTCCAACAAACAGTAGGCTTAAGCATTATACACCGATCACTGCCAGTTTTTTTTTTTTTTAACAACTCCATGCATGAATTGGGTATATTAGATATATGTAATTGTAAATAATTACTAACCCTAACCCTAATTTAATGTAATAAGAGAAAAAGAGAGTTAAAAAAAGACAACTGTTACATGGGAGCCTCAGCACAAACACACTGAGGTCCAGCGCATTTTCATGCTGCGAGTGCTACATTTGAAGCCTCTACACCTTCTGTTTGTTTTCAGGAGAGAAATCTGGCATAACGTCTGGCTGGCTGCCTCTGCTGGCCTCTCGAAACACACACACACACACACACACACACACACACTTACGTTTTGGCATTGGATTTAATTCCTTCATGATGCCATGAAGCAACAGCAGGCACAGTGATGATTGCCACCATTTTGGCAACAGATATTAAAATAATATTATTGGTATAAGAGCTCTCAGGAGGTTAAATTCAGGTTCAGGAATTAGGTTTATAAAGTCACAGAGGTGGCTTTAAGGCTTTCAGGTTCTGGGATGGTACCAGTACTGCAAGCTCCCTCTGTTGAGCTATTGAGCAAGATGCTTTGCCTTCATCAGCTCAGCTTCGTTATAAGTCATGTTGGATATAAATGTCTGCCAAATGACTAAAAATAAAAATGTCATTTATCAAAGAAAACACTGATGTTATGATGTCATGATGTTATAAAATAATTAATGATGTGCTGGTGTGACAACGCAGCGGTACTGTTACCACCCATTATTTTCCATAAATGGCACTTCCTGATGTGTTTTATTCCTCTTATACCACAACACTTTGCAGGCAATTCCAATTTTCTTTTTTTTAAATTTTTTTTTATTAAAGACCAACACATCAGACGTTACTAGGATTATAGTTATGTTTAATGGTGTGGAATGTCCACTAAAAAAAGGCAGTCCTGTTATCATTGACATTATACCAGCTATAAACAGTCGTTGCTTTTTTCCTTCTCTTCAAGTTAGTACAAAAACGCAGCTTGTTATCACTGAGATTGCTGTGAATGGTACCACTCAGAAACCATCAGTGAATAGTTGAACTTCAACAAAATAGACTTCATGGTAAAAATCTATAATAAATTCAGAAATAATTCTGATGCTCATACTCATAAGTTGCTCATAAGCTCACAAGTTCCTGGAGAGTCCTTCATAAATTAATAAACACAAACATCTTACAGAAAACTCGACAGAAAGGAGGGAGAGAGAAAGTGAGAGCAAAAGAGAGAGCGAGAGAGAGAGAAAGGAGAGAGAGACCAGCACAGAGAGGCAGAGAGAACTCATATAAGGAGCTCACTGTGTAAATGGTAAATGTTGAATCCAGATTAATCTGTTGAGACATACCACATCTCAGCATTCCATGCGGGTGAGTGAGCATGCACGCACACACACAAACACACATAACCTGGTGCTGGACTTTGTATTGCTTATAGAGGATGAAAAGATCAGGGCTGTATGGTCATTTGAATTCACCAATTGTGTTTGTTTATGGTTATTTGATCAGTAATAGTGTTTGGTTGAATGTAATTACCATTAAATCAGCTCATTATTCAGAGGATGAATCAAAAAGATTTGTTTAACTACTCCGATTCCTCGTTTTCAATGAAGCTTAAGGTGTGTTGCTTTCTTATGAGTATAACAATAAATTCTGAAGAGTTAGTGACTTTCCAGTGTTTACATGCACTTCACCAGCAATTCTCCCTTCTGCAATGTGTGTCTTGCAAAAAAGCCTGTGTCAGCAAATTCAACTACACAAACTACAATGATAAACATCTACATTATATTTTCTGGAACTCTGATGAATGATGAATCATTTGTAATAATATTCACGATAACCGTGATGAATTGATGAGGAATCAACCATTGCAGACTTTTATCCGTGCACCTGATTATAACAAGCAGCCATCTTTTGCATTAATGGAAGCCAGCTTTTATTTCTTTTCCTTTGCAGGATCACAACATGAAAGTTTTGATGATCGTAGTCGTTCTCCTGCTCGGGTTACATATAAGAGATGCGATTCCGTCGAACCGCTGGTCCTGTTACAAAAAGACTGTGAAGGATAGAAACTGCCATGAGATTGGACTGGAGAGGATGAGACCCATCGACTCGCTAAAGAACCATTACTGGGAGGGAAATGAGTGTGACGTGGTGTGTTACTGTAACCTCCTCGAGCTGCTTTGCTGCCCCAGGTAATTGCACTGTGTTGCCACTAAGTGGAGCATTTGGCGTGAGTCAGAATGGAGAGTCCAAAATAGTGACAGAGATTGCGTCATGCAAATGTTGTTGAACACAGAAACCATTGTAGCCAACATGACATGCCTAGCAATACCCACATGTGGTGGGAATGAAACGCTGGCCTATATTTCTGACTCACAATCCTGGATGGGCAGGAACACACGCTGTGCAATGGGGAGAACCTGAATAACACATAGTGAGCTTCAGTAAAACCGCTTCTATTCAGACACTAAACAAATAAATGAAGCACTCTTACTTGGATTACTTCACATCAAAGGCATAGCTTGGAGAAGCTTTTTGGAGAGTTTGAATCCCTGTCAGATTTTCTGACAGTTCCAGATTCTTATTCATGGGTGAGAAACATACACATACTGAACAGCTGATTATACATACATCCATTAACACTGTTGGCATTGTAATTGCAGCACAGACCACAAATGAGAACATCACTTTCTTTCAAATTTTATTGGCTACCAGCTGCTCTTGAAAGAAACAAGATAAACCAATCAGGATTGTGAATTTGTTTCTCAGCAAGAATGTGAAAAATGGGTTTGTACATTACGGCTAACTGGGGCCCTTCTGTGTGAAGTGTCCATGTTCTCCCAGTGCTTGCGTGGGTTTCCTCCGAGTGCTCCATTGTCCTCCCATGGGCCAAAGACATGCAGATTAGGTCAATTGACTACTCTAAACTGCCCATAGGTGTGAATATGAGTGTGAATGGTTCTTTGTTTCTGTGTTAGCCCTGTGACAGATTGGCAATCTCCCCTGCGACCCTGATGGATAAGTAGTATAGGTGATGGAGGTTTAATAGCTGCTAGCCGGTTGGAAACACTCTGAGCAAAGGGATATCAAAGTAACACCTGGTGAAGTACTGGAGGTTTATTGAGGGAGGGAAAAAAAAAGAAAATGCAGCTAGATGTACAGTGGGGGAAATATGTATTCAACTATTTTTTCTTTAAACATATTTCCAGTGCAGCTATTCACATTGAGCTGACATTAGCATTAACACAATGTAAAAAAAACTCATAAAAAATGTAAAGAAATGGTACTATTCCAATCCATAAAAAGTTACATGCAATAAAATGGAATGACATGAAAAAAATATTGCTGATTGCACTAATTAGTTCTCCTACTTGTACATATTACTATCTACTGGGTTGGTACATGTTGGTAGGTTACTCCATCCATTCATGGAAAAAAAAAAAGAGGGAACCCACATCTAAATGCAAGTAAACAAATCATTTGGCAGAAAGTTGTCATGTAGAAGCATCTCCATGATGTGCAGAAGCAAAGAGCTCTCCCAAGACCTTCAAGATGATCCTATAGATCCTATAAGCACCCAAGCATCATGACCATTATCTGCAAGTGGAAGGAACATCACTCAACCATAAAAAAAAAAAAAAAAACTTGAAAAGAATTCTAAAAAGAGGTGGAAGCAGTGGATTCAGAAAAAAATAACAATTGGCAATGCACTCCAAAGCCGTTAGAGTACTGGGAGAATGTAGTAAGCTCAGACCACACACAGAAAAATCTAACTTCTCAAAGCACCATGTTTTGTTTGGCTCTGCATATGACCCTAAAATATTGTACCTCAGTAGAGTTCAGAGGAGCATAATGGTTTGGGGCTGTTTCTCTTCTCGTGATACCCGTGGAATCCAAATCATCTAAGGGAAAATGAATGGAAAACTCTTGAGAACAATCTGCTGCCATCCACTAGGATGATGAGGATGAGACTTTCCAGCAGGACAACAATCCAAAACTAAAGGTGTTGGAATGGACAAGTCAATTACGTTGTAAAAGTAAACCTAAAAGTATATTTTTCAGTGGACCTGATATCTAGTTACATTATTCCAAGCCCCTACCAAATTTAGTAATATGATGGTAGCAAAGATTGTGCCTTAAATAATTAAATGACAAACTCTGAATATAATCACTTCAACTCATTTTCATTGTATATTTCATTGTCAAGCTGGGATCTGAAATTAATTCCTGGCTTTGTACAATTCCATCAATAAAATAACTTAATTGTGTAAATTCTGCATAATTTTTTTCCTTGGAGTCGACCTTCTAATCATTTTGTGTCAACATGAGCGATCTTGAACTAAAATCAAAACACTGTTGTTCTTGTTACAGGGCCATCTTCTTTGGGTCGAAAATCTCCTTTGTGATCCCATGCAAGACATCTGAAGCTGGATTCTGAGTGCACTGAATGTTTGTGAAGGCAAACGAAAAATCTCTACAAGACTAAACGTCAAAGCAGCGGAATAACGTTCTGTGCTAATTCTGTTATACCAACTGCAGTACCTAGGTTAGATGTAAATCTGCTTGGTCGCTATTTGTGCACAATCTGTCCTCTTTAATGGCAGTATGCCCCATTCAGGAGGTATACCTTTCATATACTAACCCTAATCCAACACATATGATCCATCTAAACCCTCTCCCAACCAACATACCACTATACTAAATAGCATATTGTTCAAATTAAGATATACTTATATATCATTTTGTTTATTAGATCCAGGTGTGATGAATGAGGATGAGCTCTAAACTGGTGGCTGAGATTATGCTGTCCTGCCTTTTTAGGGTTCAATTCTCAAATCAACTCAAACATGTAGACCTTACAGAAATTACCATTGAAGTCATTTTTACAATCCATTTAAATGGCATAACCCAGTATAAAGCAGTGTTATAATTAGACATGAGGTACTGTGCTCCGGCTGTTTTCAGACAAGGCAGCTTTGAAGGATTCATTACACATTTGATAATTACTAAGCCTTGAAACATTTTCTTTAATAAAAGCACCAATACAACAACAATAATGTGATAGATACGGTTTTGGTGTAACCTGACAGTGTGCATTATGAGTACATATCTGATGATTACAAAGAACCAGAACATCAGCAATATAAAACATGACTTGAGAATGATTAGATTTCTTTTAAACTGATAATGATCTCTACAGACGCTTTATAATCTACCAAAGAACATAAGCCTCCTGCCATGCGTGATTTTCTCTGAATTGCTTATTTTGAATTTTTTTAATGGTCAAATCTTTTGCATAATTCTGTCCTTCTCTGAGCCAAAAAAAAATTGTCTTCCAGTATACAAGCATTGAATAACCCAATTTTTATGCTCAAATCCAGCTGTCTTAACTGAATTTATTGAAATACCATAAAATATTATATCGTAAAGGACCACAAAAATAATCTATTAAAACTTGATAATTCCATATTATCTTATTGAGTATGGAAATATTTACAGGAATATCATTAATTCATTCATTTTCAGCAAGTACTTTATCCTGGTCAAGGTCGCCTCGGCGAAAAAGGGCCAGAAATCCATTGCAGGACATCATGCATGCATGAATGAATTCATGCACACGCGCGCACACAAGTACACGTCACAAGTTGAAACTTTGAACAAAAGATGCATTATCTTTTTTTTCCTTCATAGCCACCCACGAGACAGTAGAGGCCAGTCTAGAGATACTTTGACAAAATATCTTCAATATCATGTTACAGTTTAAGATTTGTGGCCTAAGATGTTGCCACATTGCTGTGTATCGATGGCTTGGAACACGGTGACTCCCTACTTGGTGCAGAGGATTGTGGGAAGGGTGAGCTGGCCCGTTTAAGTCTCAATGCATTTACAAAGGATACTTTAAAAGGGTCATTCTTAACCGTTAATATTTTACCAAAACAATAATTAAAGTACCGTTTTCTCTTACCCGCTACGGTGTTGAAAAATATTTAGATTAATTTAAGAAATGAGGCACATCTAAAACTATATTTTTTTCTCTCATTATCTCTCCCAATGTAGCATAATGTTAGTAGTGCAACTATTTCAGATTTTTACATTATATTGTACGATATGCTGTTTTCAGCTTGCAGCAGAAATAAGTCACCACTAAATAAGTGTACATAGTGACCACACTACCTATACAATGTGATGCATAGCACTAAACAAATTTTTAGTTTATTAAAAGGAAGAAAAAGAAGAACGAAAAAAAAAAAAAAAACACAGTACAGTGACTGGCTACATCGTCATATGTACAAATAAGTAGATAGTCAAATTGGCCAATTTGCCCACTTCATCCCCACCTCTCAGCTGTGTGTCATTGAAATGTAATGCAGCAACTTTAAAGTCCTTTAACACCTCAAATCCCCTGTGGCCTTCCTATTGTTTAAATCTGTTGGGTGGCTATTATCATCACCACCACTGCCAGTATCTATTCCTCTGACTGCTGGAGGGGGGGGATGCAGGAATTGTCTGTTTTAAACCCAGCGTTTTAACACAGAGCCGTGGTAACAGTATTATGTTAATTACTGCCGGGCCACTTTAGCATGTGAGAAAGTGCTACATTGTGATTTACGGCTCTAAGGTGGAGCAATCGAATGTAAAGTACAGAAGTAGATGGTGTTTCAGTCAAGTCTGCTTTACATTCTTTTCAGTACATAACATTTAGTCATGTAGCTATAACGACTATAAAGGAGCAGGACAGATAGATACAGTTTCCATAGCTGTAAAAAGTGAAGTACCTCTAGCATAACAAAACGTGTGTGGAAGTATTCGACCGTTCGCACTTTCCTGTCAAACAAGGGTCGAGCAAAATATTCTACAAGTTTTGCCAGTTCTGCCCTTAAATTTTTAACTGCATATTTTAGTACTGATACGTCTAGGTGACGAGAACTCCTCTTGAGTTCTTGAGGACACACCTGAACTCAAGTGAAGCAATTCAGGTTTGAGTCTAATAGTACATGAGAAAAACAAAAATGCAGAGTGCAGGATGTGGTCCAAAAAAAAAAAAAAAAAAACTTTTTAAGATTTTAATCAAGGACCATACAGACCAGTGGATCTGAAAGTGAAGCACAGCTGAGGAGTCTGTGATCTTACAAATTCAGCTACAGCTATAGAATTCACAGTCCTTCATTTTCAAGAGCATTATTATACAGTATATTATATCTACAGTGAATTATTATAGTTATTCACCTGTTTGATATTTCAATATGAGGCTGCTTTGCACATTTACACGGAATGCACAAACCTAATGCATATGGCATGGCTTCCTGTACTGGAACTGAGAATCTGTATTATCGAGAAGGCCGAACAGCCTTTCGCTCACTTGCCTGTATCTGTCTTCACTTGTTCTGTCTGCACCTAGAAGTGTTTGCAACCATCTGTAAGAACTTTCACTAGAAATGGGTCAAATTACAGCAAAGACGTGCACTTACCCAACAATCTGGAGTTTGCTGCAAAGGAAGTCAGTGAGAGATGAAGAGGAACAAAATCCAGATGTGAACTGCAACAATATATTTGTTAGAGTAGCTGAACACATTACACTTCCTCGAGTACACTTAAATTACAGTACTTTTAAAAGTAGCACCTTAATAAAGTCTTCACAACGCCAAGCGGTACTGGATGTAGTTTGGAAGTCGTATATTACCCAAGTAGTTATCACGGAGTTTGTCAAATTTATTTATAGAAATATTCTAGAAAACGTTCAGAATTTCGATGCTAAACTGGTGTCAATTAACATAAAAAGGATGCTGTATGAAATGGGTCAAATACACATGGTTATGGCATGGTATGGTTATGTAAAAATGATGGCATGTACTTATCCAACAGTCAAAAGGAACCAGTGAGTAGCTGGAAGAGGAACAAAATGCAAATGTGAAAAGTCAATATACTAATAATTCATTTATCGGAATTCACAGAGTTTTAACTTTCTTTTTTTTTTCTCTTCCTTGTTAGGCTATAAAAAGTAAAACAGTTTCCTAATAAAGTCTTAATAAACTCATACAGGTTTGGTTTGTATATCATCAAAGTTACCCATTTTTAATGGAACTGGTCCAATTTATTTATACAAATATCAGATTTTTGAAGCTCTGATTTGAATGTAGACATTCAAAAAATAAGTTATATCTAGAAAATTGGTCAGAACCCATTATTAAATGAATAAATTGTGCACTTACCTAACAATCAGGAGTTTTCTGTGAGCAACTGAGAGAGTTTATCTCCCTTTGAGGTTGAAAGACGATGTTTAGCGGAAAGTTTTTGACTCTTACTAAAGTTCACAAAATGTTTCTACACAGGTCAATCATCATGAGGGTTTAATCATTCAGTCTTAGTACTTTAGTACTTCTACTTCAGTCAGTACCGAGGTTTTTGTACTTTCCACCACTGCATGTACTCAGTATTAGCAGACCTATTGAGTTTTTAGTCATTAAAATTACAAATATGTCACATATAATTGTAGGTGATGCAAATGATCAGTTGTGTGGATCAGCAAACAAGTTAAGGATTTATGTATAAAAAGTAAACGTCTTGCTAAATCCTGTGTTGTTCATCAGTCCAATTCAAGTAGGTACATCATGTTTGTATTAGAATGACTTCTGTACTTCATTAGGGAGCCATTTTATATTTGGTGGAATAAACGTTAACAACAAGAGCTTGTATACTCAGGGCAGCCATCTGCCATCTTT
This sequence comes from Notoglanidium macrostoma, assembly GCA_030068235.1. Taxonomy (NCBI): domain Eukaryota; kingdom Metazoa; phylum Chordata; class Actinopteri; order Siluriformes; family Auchenoglanididae; genus Notoglanidium; species Notoglanidium macrostoma. Next base: position 2,892,071 of record JAQQZR010000038.1, on the reverse strand, counting down.
GTCTCCTTGTGGCTTGTTTTTTTTTTTCGCGCCATTAGTAAACCAAGAACACAACATGGCGGCTATGTAAAAATAAAAACAGCTGTGCAGCGAGCCAGACTCCTTGTTAAGCTAATTACACAATTTACCCAAACATTTTTGACTTTTCAATTCTTAACGAAATACATATTCCGTTCGCTGGTTTATATAAACTGTTTGCTTGGTATTTCTTTCTTTCTACGTGCTTAAAAACAAAAACAACCACTACTACGGAAATACGACATTCAACGTAACCGCCAGACATTTTAAAATCCATCCCCCAACCAATACTAAAACACGACGACTTGATGGTCATCTGGGGTGTGAATTCTAAATCTCATCGTTCTCACTGCATAAGTGCACTAAGTAGGGTGCATCTTCACTATTACGTAAAGCACTACATGTTCCATCGAAGCTGGTTTTGGGACCCAGCCTGGGTGTTAACCGTTTATTCTCTCAGGGGCTTGAGATACGTGTATGGCATCCAACGGCCAATAGGAACAAAGGATTCGATTTTTGAACGCGTTCCAGCCAATCAGATTTCGGCGTTGAGGGCGGAGTCGTGGGTGCAGTATGAGCAAGTTTGTACGCCCTGCACCACATACAAAACAGCACCTGAGAGAAGTTCTGCTTGTACTGAACTGAGTGATTATTCAACACGTACAGGTGAGGTTTAATCTTCCATTGTGCTATGTATAAAACATTACTGTATCGCGTAGATTTGGAAACCGATATTTGTGTGTTTAGCGCTTTTTTTCCCCCCCTGATAGTTTTTAAAAAGCTATGGAATTTTTTTTATGTTTTAAAAGTATTCAGATTTGCATGCTTAACTCGCAGCAAAGTACATAAGTTTAATTAAGTTATAAAGTTAAAACGTTTTGTGTATCTTTATATGCGTAAACGGCCTAGCGTTAGAGTTTAGTGAGCGCGCGCCATACAGTCCTGAGGTAAAATTCGGTTAGCAGTGTGGCTAACGAAAGTCGCGCCAAAGTCAAGCGTATAGTTTAAAACTTTTTTTTAACGTATATAGGAAGAGTAAATAATGTTAATTCTGTAACATGGACGTTAAATCCGACTTTTACAAGCACGTAATTGTTTCTTAAAATGGTGTAGAGTTGCTCGTCAGCAGTTTAGGCGGGAAATAAAATGGAGGGCTGTTTATTGTTCTGAGGAAACTGAGCAGGAACTCGATCGGATTAAACCAGTTTAGACCTGCGCCTCAGCAGTAACGTTAGCAAATGAGTTGTTTTTGCATACGAAGTTTGTTTGTTTAGTAAGACTTTAATTTTTAATACCAACAAAAAAAACCCTATATTTCAGACTTTGAAAGTTATGGTTAAAGATCCGAATAAGCCGAGGGGGAAGACCTCGTCCTACGCCTTCTTTGTGCAGACATGCCGGGAGGAGCACAAGAAGAAGCACCCGGACACGTCGGTCAACTTCTCCGAGTTCTCCAAGAAATGCGCCGAGAGATGGAAGGTTAGGAGTTGGAAAAACTGAACAAAAATGATATATATGTACCGTGCAGGAAACCTGCTTTCTTTCGTGTAAAGAAGTCCTCTGGGGAGTGAGGTCTTGTTTTTGTTTTTAATTCCTTGTTGGTTCTTATGAATTGCTTTGCTCCTACAGCGCCCTCTAGTGTCCATGCGGGAAATCCAGAACTTGCACAAAGGGGAAATGATTCATAATAAAATTGTGGTGAAAGTCTTTCTTTTTTTTTTTCTTCTTCCTTCCATCAGACCATGTCTCCTAAAGAGAAATCAAAGTTTGAGGATCTGGCCAAAACCGACAAGGCACGTTATGACCGGGAGATGAAAAACTACATCCCACCTAAAGGTGCCAAGAAAGGCAAGAAGAAGAAGGACCCGAATGCACCCAAGAGGCCACCGTATGTTTAATGCTTTATTTACATCCTGTTTATATTGATTAATCACAAATTCCAAAAAAAAAGCATGTTTGTTCAACTCAAATGTTTTTTTGTTTTTTTTTGTTCTCTGTGCAGATCTGCATTCTTCATCTTCTGCTCTGATTTCCGGCCAAAGGTGAAGAGCGAGAACCCTGGCATCTCTATTGGTGACATTGCTAAAAAGCTGGGTGACCAGTGGTCCAAACTGTCCGCCAAGGACAAGGCTCCATATGAGCAGAAGGGTGTGAAGCTGAAGGAGAAATATGAGAAGGTGGGTTTATTTAAAAAAAAAAAAAAAAAAAGTTTTCAGAAGCTGTTGTACTTCCTGTGTTCCTAATGTGACATTTATTAATTTCAGGACATGGCTGCGTACCGTGCCAAGGGAGGAAAGACAGATGGCGCGAAGAAAGGCGGACCAGGGCGGCCAGTGGCCAAGAAGGCAGAAGTCCTGGATGATGATGATGACGATGAGGATGATGATGATGAGGAAATGGATGATGACGATGATGATGACGACGACGAGTAAATTTATCAGGAATTTTGTGCTGATTTGTTTACAAAGCAATGTGAAAAAAGCGTTCCTTTTTTTTTTTTTAATATTTGATTTTTTTTTTTTTTTCGTCAAAACATGTACAGAGATGTGTATAGATGAAATACATATTCAGGTCATGTACTGTTTTGTAAATTTAACGGCCGGTTTTGTTAAGCACTGCCTCTTTTTGTCTTGAGCTGTGGTTTTTTTCTTGTTTCTGAAATTTGTTTCCACTGGCATTGTAAGAAAAACGAGGAACACGAATGTGTAGTTTAAGCCTCCAATAATTTTTAGATTCTGAGCTTTTGGAATATTGTGTAGACGTTTTTTATAATAAAATTTTGTATATTATGATCAGATGGTTTCTTCACTGAGTTTTGTTGTGACTACTCCAAAATAACTCCATGCTGTAATCATTACAGCACATAACCAGCTAACTTCTCAGGAATTAACAAATGGCTAGAAACATCACATACGTAAATGCAAATGGTTTTAGTTTGTTTCAGTGTTGAGGTTTCTTCCAGCAGGCAGGATGAAAAAAAAAATGCGACTGCTGCTACTGTCTGATGTGAAGGTGAGTTTATCAGAGTATCTGTATGCATTGCTGGACTACCTTCTAGCCTCAACACACTTGGAGTAGCACTAGAATCAGATGTGTCCTAAGCCACAGGGTCCCAGACTTAATCCTAGAGTTACACCAATGTCAAATATTTTAAATTTTTTTTTAAATGCTCCAACACCACTTTTTTTTTAAACTCAGGAACAGAGTTCTCCAGGATCAAGGTTGGGAACCTGTGCCTTAAACAACCATCAATTCAATGTTTGCTAAGATTCTACGCAATGAGCTCACAAGTTGACCAACCTTGATTACTAGTCTCTGTCCCAACTGAGACATGACCCCATGGTTCTTGATGTGAGTGCTGGGCATTGGGGCCCAAGTTATTAGCCTGTTTGTCTGTTCTATTGAATTGAATGAGTTTCATCCAAACCTCAATAACTCAAGGATTCACACTTGGGCTTCTTGAGCTTCCTAAAAGGGTTCTACCTAGGATCCCCCATCCAGAGGAAAACGTGAAAAGCCCTACCAATAATGCCGAATTGAATATAATGGTGATTTAAAAAATGATTTTATTAAGAAAACAACACACAAAAAAAGTAGGACTCCATGCCAGCTGCATCAATGTCTCAGCTGCCAAAAAAGCTAGTCCTTCTGGCTACCAATTTGTCTGCATCAACTACCCTTAACATATGCTTCAAACAGGAAGGATGCTATTGAAGGAGAAACTATTTCCAAACATTTGACACCTTGCTGTGACATTGTGCCAAAATCTGAGAATCCTGGATGGACGGGTAACCGGAAAGACATAATGCTTCTATCACTCAGCAGCAGAGGTGTAAGAAAACATTTGTAAAATAGATTGCTGTACAGATTTAAATAATGTATCCAATATTAAGATAGTTTAAATGGTTTCTGTTTGAAAGAAATCTTTATTGGCCTGAAAAAAGTTTAAGAATCCCAGATAAAGACAGTGTTTATTATTACGCTTCCCTTTACCCTGTTCACTGGAAAGGGCCCACTACTGACCAGATATCTGAATGATGGATCGCTCTCGGCAGTACATACATCCCTCAGCGTGTGCGTGAGTACGGTGCTTCTGAAGCTGGATGAGAAACCTTCAAAGAAGTCTTTGATTTAAAAACGTACATACCCTACATATAACCCTTTTCAGCAAAATGAGTCTGATTGTTTCGACTAATATTGATGCAGCTAATCAATGCAAGCAATGCTTCCACCCAGCACTAACCCTAACCTCAGGGAGATAAAACAGGTTTCCTTGTGAGAACCAGCCAAACATCCCAACAAGGCTCACTGCGACTCATTTTACTGGATCAGGTCACATATGTCCAAAAGTTTGAGGACACCTGATCATCACAGCCATATGTGAACCTTCCATGAAGATATTGCCGGGGATGGAGTGGAAGAACTTGCTCAGAGCCCTGACCGCAACCCCAATGAACACCTTTGGGATGGACTGGAACGCCGACCACACCTTAGACCTCGTCGCCAGACGTCAGTATCCAACACCAAAAAGGGATTAAATCTGGAATGGGATGTTCAACAAACACATATGGGTGTGATGGTCAGGTGTTCATATGTATGTTTATATGATACATCCTGTCCTACAGGGAACCAGAAACAAACAGAACCTGAAAAAAAACACATGATAACCTGAAATGTAGTTACAAAAAAACCCCAATATGGTTTAATATATAAGAAAATGTACATATTATATTTTATATACAGTACAAATGTACATTGTAGTGGACGGTGACCCTGGCTCTTTAACCACGATTAATTAGCTGTTGTTCCAGTATGTGTATCAAACTATATATTTAGACTGGACGCAATGACCCATTAAGCTTTCATTCCCACTGACTTAAAGCAGCTGGCTCACCATTCTCAGAATCCAAAGTGCTGTTTTTGTTTTGAAAGCACGTGACCGCTACATGCTAGCGCTCTGTACAGCAAAACCTCCGTAAAAATTCACCGTAAGCGACCCCGTCAAAATCCATCTCGGACTTTCTTTATTCACGTGCCAGACGTGGAAGCTTTAAACAAAATATGCCTCATCTATTCTTTCTTTCGCAGCTGCCCGCGAGACGGCTGATACGCTTCAGGTCCGTTACGTACAGAAAAATCCTATGAAAATGCAATGGATCAGTGGAAAGAATTTAAAAAATATAGATACTGGTGACAAAATCTGTTCAACTTCAGGTTACAATCTATGGCCTAGCATGTCATTGTGTGAACTGTTTTTGGAATATCGATGGCGTCAGAAATGGCGACTCGGCGCAGAGGATTCTGGGAAGGGTGAGCCGGCCCCTTTAAAATCCGAGTCACTTCCGATAAGGAACCGGTATCTATTTACACAATGAGTGGTAAAAAGGTTCAATTTATTCTCTTGAGAAAACAGTTCTGATCATTTGTACAAGTCAGATATTTACACCTTCATTACGAGGCCCACCGCATCTCAAAACATTAATTTAGAAACGCTCATATTTACATTGTACAAAAAATAGCATACACGGTGTTGTTGTTTTGTTTTGTTTTTTTTGCTCATGTGACATGCCTTTCACCACCATCAGTACTTATCCAGTGATTTGCCTCAAGTTTAAATCAAAAAAGATTTCACATACATAATTATTATTAAACATTCCTTCTTCCAAGCAGACGTCAATGCCATATTTAAAAATAATAATAAATAAATACATCCCCTTATTTTCATGATTACCCTCTGCCTTGTAAGCCCTTTACTTATTATTTCCATCATCCCAGATTTTTTTCCATAAAACAGAAGAAAGCAGCGATCAGATTTAACCGTCTGGAAGCCGAGACCGAAATTGAATTGGACGATACTACACTTGATGCCCATCGGTTTATAGGGTGAAAAAACATATATTTGTGAGCCCCATGTTGGTCCTGAGCAACGCTGGCTTCCAGAGGGTTAAAGTTGTGCCAAAAAAGCAGAATATTGGAGTGGCAAGGAAAAAAAAAAGTAAAAATAAAAATGCCCAGTGTCAGGTTAAAAAAAAAAAAAATCTCCCTAGAAAGTAGTGGAGAGTAAAGGAGCGGTCTAATGGAGCAGTGAAGAGCTAAAACCAGTGGTATTAGATCACTCGTCGTCACGTGTGTGCGTCTTCAGACAAGACTGAACACCTGTAAACATCATCCACCATGGAGTAAAATATCTACATATAAAAATAAACATGGCAATATCATGACGTGGCCTCGTTACTGGAGATGACATAAAAATATGAGACGGTTTCCATCGGCTGTATTTACACTGTTAACCCCTGGTGCAGGAGAAGCTCGGTGAGATTTCAGTCCTCGTCGTCGTCCTCACACGGCCAGGATATTGTTCATTTCCCATTTCTGAGTGCTCTTGCTGTGGTCGCAGTCAGAGAGGAAGACCGTGTGCAAGACGTCCGAGCGGTCCAGGCATTTTCCTGTGGGTATGTGTGTAAACCGATGCAGATCCTGAAAGACACGCGCGCGCACACACGTTAAACTGATTAAATACTCGCATCCGTAAAGCATTCATGTTCTCATTCCTCAAGACCCGAGACTAATGTAGCTAAAAAAAAAAAAAGTTATGCAGGTCTCACCGCTTTCCTCCTGGAAGTACATCCAAATCGTAACGTTCTGCCTTTTTTGAACCATAAAACATTTTTACAGTAACGATCCAGTAATTAGGATTAACGTAGTGATTTGAAGGGGGGAAAAAAAACAATGAATCGATTATTAGATTATCATTATAATTTATCAACGAAAAAGTAAAAATAAAAGTGACGTGTAAGTAATGTTAGTACGGTCATCGTGATTCGCAAAGTTGGTCATATATGGAGCAGACGCTACTAAATCATATGATATCGTAGCAGATTCAGATTCGGAGGGATTGCCAAATGTTGAATCATTGCCTTCTCAATGAAAAACGCTTCGCCTCATCTATAAACGTAAACGTCATGTTCGCATTCCTATATACAGTACACACACATGGTTAAGTATGGAGTTTAGTTTCATCACCGCAAACATCACTTCCTGGTTGTTAGATACGGTTGTACGTCGTGAAACGTCACTCGCAAACAAATCCAAAATAAAATGTACACACACACACACACACACACACACACACACACACACACACACACACACACACACACACACACACACAC
>JAQQZR010000038.1:2838280-2856535 GCA_030068235.1 Notoglanidium macrostoma | reverse complement strand
TACAGCAGAGAGGCAGAGAGGAAGACACCATATACAGTACACACACACACACACACACACACACACACACACACACATAGGTGATACATTAAAGTAATTCTTAGTAAAAAAAAAAAAAAAAAGTTCAGAGGTGATGACTGTGAAAGCCATGGCATATGATTTTCCCAAATAGAAGTGGGAATAAAGTACAAAGATGAAGCCAGATTGCTACCAGATTCAGGATCTGAATTAATTCTTTATTTACGTATTGGCTTGCCTGATGAATACACGGTGAAAACTGAAATGCTATTTACTAGGTTAATAAACAAACAAATACATTAATAGTTCATTAAGCAAAATTAAACCAATCAAATTCTACTTCATTTCAGACTTTCTCACAAAGTAGCTTTGGATGTATTTTATTTTTTACACTAAGGATTACCAAGAACCTTGTTTTATAGTACTTTATTCCTTCTCTGCATTACTTTGGTTTACCCGTAAATGTGAAGAACACAGTGACGCACCTGCAGTGTCAGTGTACTGCCCTCTAGTGGACTTGTGAGTCATGTTTAATTGGATCCAACCTCCGACTAACTCAGAGTGAAAAAAGAGCTGTGTGTTCAGTAAATCAGGAAATTACTGAACGTATCAGAATGGCAGTTTTAGTTGTGAATGTTTTTGTAATGAGTGGCATGGTGGTCGATCCTGAGCTCACATGTTCTCCCGGGGTTTAATCCAGGTCCTCTGGTTTCCTCCCATCACCCAAAAAATTCCAGTAGGTGAATTAGTGACACTAAATTGCCAAGTCAAGTCAAGTGAGACTTTATTGTCATACCAGCCATACACAGGTGGTATGAGACGCCATTTCCCAGGACCACGGTGCAACATAAGAGACATAACGGGTTGTACAAACACAACTACAGGGGTAAAGTGCAGATTTATTACACAAGTGCAAACATGGGGATGGAAACAGACGACGCACAGTGCATAAGCCACGATACAGGAGGGCAGGCACATGGTATATACATGTCAGTATACACATGGCAGTAGAGATGTGGTATGTAAGCTGCCTATACATGTTGTATAATAATTTACTATATAATCTGGTAGTGCAAGCATAGGTAAAGATAAAGTGGCTGGATAAAGTATTAAATAAAGTGCCAGTTCAAAGTGTTTGTTGAAAGGATCTGGTGCAGGCACCTCCTGGTCATGGTGGGGAGCTGCACGGAGTTCTGAACGAGTCCCACGTATCCTCTAATAATCAGCATTAGTAATGTGAAAATGGTTCTCTGGTAACAAATTTGACCCAAACACTAGTCCATATAATGATAACGCACCATGCAGCACTTCATTTAGGCTAATAACAATAGTACCAGGTGAAAATGGCTCGAAATGAAATTTCAGTTAAAACCCAGATACACATGCTTCCTGAATAATCCACCTGCAATATGAGTCACTTTCAAAACCCAACTCTGAAGATAAATTGTGCAAATGGATGAGCTGTCACGTGTCAAGTGAACTTTTCAGCAGAAGTTGAGTGTCCGGAATTATAAGGACACGGTATTAGTTACAAACGTCCCTAACTGAAACGTCTTTAACCAGTGTTTTTCTCAAGAGGATCCTGTTTCCTCTAAACTGTAGGGAAAGAGATTTTTACTAAAGGATTAATCACAGTTACATCAGAGGTGACGTTCGCATTAATGGTTTTACGTTGACTGAGCCGCTGAGCAAATAAAAACAAACACTGACTCATTAACACGGAAATCTGAGAATTAATTGCGCATCGATTCTAAAAGCGTAAGAGGTCTTAAAGATGGTCTTGAAGTGTTCTCAAGCGCAAAAGCTTCATGATTAGATCCAGAGATTTAAAAACACACAGATTATGTAGAACAATAGTGAACAAACCAGTCTGAGGTTTTTTTTATTAGCCTGTCAGTATGTACGTAAGCCTGATTTAGAAACAGAAGACATATCTTTATTGTGTTTTTTTTATTTTTATTACAGGGTAAATTGTAGCTTTTGGATGCATGGTCTATGGTCTAAGCATCCCATGTCCTCCTGCTGCCCCTGCTACATCTCTGCTTAGCCTATGCTATTAGGTAGGACATGCAAAACTATTCTAAAAACTAAAGACAGGAGAGTAAACCAAAATTCTCAGTTCATAAGTAAGTTCTGTTTCACTCCTCAATACCTGGCAGAAGCAGTCCGAATCACCCGGAAACCTTCTTCTGTAAGTGTGAGACATACGAGATGATGTATAATACAGTATTTTCAACAAAAGCTGCTGTCAGAGACATCTTTCCATTTTTTCTTCTCACTTCACACACACTGGACTGCAGGGACCCATCTGCCCAGCCGCTTGTCAGCAGAGCTAACCTGTGCTCCAAGACTGGAGTTAGACTCCTATTTCTACTTCTTCTCTTCTCACTCGCTGAGTATATTTTTTTCATGAGCTCTTTTCTAGTAAAATGTTATGCTTCTCTTCTGAGTATTTCACATCCTCCACCGAGACGCCATCCTGTTGGCATGACTGAATGTTTTTCACATCGTTCTACTAGAGAGCCTGATAAGTTAGCTGAAATCTGCTAACTTGCAAAACTGGGGCTGAAGTTGGGGCTTCCTGCTGTTCACCACTCCGCACCACGATGGATCTCCCTCAACACTGTCTCTTCAGTGTATCTCACATCTAACTGGCTAGAGTGCCTGTGGCTACATACCTGTAGTGTGACTGAATGGATTTCTCTTACCATACCACCCCTTGTTCCTGGTTCGATCTGCTGAGTTAGCTAGATTTCTGCTAATACACAGCTTTGGTGCTGGAATTGATTCAGCATCACATATCTCCACAACCTGTGTCTGAATTACCTTGACTAGTTACGTGCTCACGGCCTCGGCTTTGACCAGTGTCTGGCTCGGACGTCTCCCGTGCCGACTGCGCGGTGACCCTGATGCTGACACGGTGTTCTCGACTGCCAGATTTAGACCATGATTCAGAGTCAAATCTGACCCAGACAGCACAGCCTAAACAGCTTGCTAATTGCAAACGCCTACACTGATGAACAAGAAGCCCAGAAAGCAGCCTCAGTCATGATTCAGGAGCTGAATCATCTTTCATTGTTGCACAGAATTCAGCAATGATGCCCCAGAGTCCTGCTCATGACTCCAAGATGGCAGGCAAGACCTTGGCTTCCACTATTGTTTTGTTAGAGGATGGAACATACTCATGGCTTCTTCTTCAAGAAGATCTGCTGTCACAAACAAACTGAGAAGTTTGGGATTCTCAGTCAGGTCATTTGTGCTTGTGGTTCTGGTTGCTCACCAAGTGGTCTTCACCTCCAAGGTGGACGTGCACTTCACTGCCCAATTCCCAAGATACTTCCCTTAAACAGACGCACGTTTCCGTCTACGCTAAAGGTGCATGTGGCAGCTTTCTCTTGTGGCGTGAGTGCAGCGAGTGATTATATCTGAACACCTTTCAGGGCAGTCCTTAGGTGAGTCCCATTCCTCCTGACACTGGGCCGTATCTATCAAATCAAGTCGCATGCGATGAAATTCATTCGGAAAAGTCATTCGCAGGAACTTGAAACGAGAAATGTGGTATTCATGACTTAAAGAAAGCAAAATCCATGAATTAAGTCAAATAAGACTAGCTATTCAATGAGGGCAAAAGTAATAGCACCCCATAAAAGTAGGAACAGTTCATCTGTTCCATGGTAGCCAGATGATTTCGCGCATGCCATGATAAGGAGGTGCTCTTTTACTGTTCAGTTCGCATTTTCAGCTCTGTGAGCTTTGCCCTTTTATGGAATTTTGTAGGCGGAGCTCTTAATTTACAGATGACTGACGTTTATCGACAAGTGTATGGAATACATCTTACAGAAGCTTTCGAAAGTCATATACACACACAACTCAAAAGCCGCTTGAATATATTACCCAGGAGATTAACACCACCACTGGTGGAACAGAACTATAGTTACACTTGTACCTGAGGTTCTCTGAATCCTCATCAGGGTTCCTGGTCATTCAGAAGTGGGAGGAAATGGTTTGCCAGAACTGGGGAATTCTTTGTCTATATTGAAAAAGCACAACACCGCACAGGCCGAACGCTGTACTAGTTCTTTAAAACCTACAGCATTTAAAATGCTGTACTGTGATCAGTGCTGCGTGGCTATGAAGGGAAGCAGAGTTGGATCTGGTGCTCAGTGCCTCCGGGTAAACACGTGGTAGACTTACACACTTGATCCTGTTTTCCTTTCTCAGAATAGAATGATTCGTCAGTCGCGATGCACTCACTACGCACCTGAATCAGATCCAGACTTTCATGGCTTTCTTTAGACACCTGCTGTGTGTTTAGGAGATGAATGTACTGTGTAAATACAGGGGGTGTGTATCACACCATGAGGCCTGGCTCTGTGTAGATTGACTCGTAGGATCACCTGAGACTTTAATCAACGCTGTCAGCTCACACAACACTGTACTGGTGATTTTAATAAACAGATTTAATCAGTGAGAACAGAAACTGAACACTCATGCACCTACCTGCGCAGGATGAGACTCGGGTGTACTGTGCCTACACGACCAGCAGAGGGAGACACATTTTTACTTATGAAAAAACATGACAGGAAGACAGAAAAATGCCATGGCATTCCAGAGCTCATTCCTCTCACTAATTAGAAGAACATTACGAAGGAATCCTCCCTCAAAATGTTATCTATTGTTGCATTTACATTAGATTTTATACTGAGACCTAGAATGAAACATTTTGCATTCTGATTAAATGAGAAAACAAGCTATTCTGCTCAATGCTTCACAGTGAAATAAAAAAATTATATTTTAATTTTAATAACATCTGATCTGGTGTTATTTAGCATGCAAATGTATGCATATTTAATTAAAAGAAGCCTCATTTGCATAAATAAATGCAAGGTTCAGTGGAAAAAATATCAGCAATCAACTGGCATGGATTAATTGTTATGTCTATTGCTTTTTTAAAACTCACCTCTAGTGTCTTGTTAGAAAAATGGTACGGACAGACAGCAAAAAAAAACAAAAAACGAACCATTTCAAATCATTTCTCTGTATAACAACAATATGGATTTCTGAGTAAATGAGTCTATAACGCACACATTCTTACTAATTTTTTTTGCTTTATTTAGAATTTAGATGATAGGAACTGGGGCAGGAAGGGGCATGATTCTCTGTGGAAAAAAAGGAAAACATTTAATCCTGTCCATTTAATCTCCAACTCAGTGGGGCAAATCTGATTTCTAGCCTTACCCTTGGTAGAGGTAAAACAAAGTCAATTACACACATAATAACTTACCCTTGCAGAAAAGTACGACCAAATAAATAGAAATAAATATACAGTTCAAACAAACCTCCTCAGAACCACAAAGAGATGCTAAAACGTCACTTCCGGTCTCCGGTATAGTACAAATTCACCATGCGATATCGATAGAGCGAGGAGGAACGATATTTAAACAGAGCACTGTTGTTCGGTGTGTTAGAAATGACTGGGGCCAAGCTGAAAAAAGAACGAGAGAGAGAGAGAGAGAGAGAGAGAGAGAGATAGAGAGAGATAGAGAGATTGGCTGTGAACAGGTTCTTCTTGACCTGCGAGCCATCTGAGTGTCCCATCAGCCTTCTAGGTTCTGCCCCATCCCAATTCCCTCGCTCACGAGCCGCCCCTTCCTCGTCTGCTCCTGCACTTGTGGGCGTTTTGGAGGAGGGGGAGGAGGTAGGGGGGGCCACACTCAGACACTAAGTAAATCTACCCCCCTCGCTAAGGATTTTGGGAGCCAGTCCACTGGCTGGCTGCCTTTCTGAGGCTCCTAGGAAGTGGTGGCGCTGTTGTATTTGTCCAGAATTGTGACGTTGACTCTCTGGAAGAGCCACTGCTGCGTCGCCGACTCGGGATCGCACTTGTTCATGAAAATCCGCTTATCGGACGGGCTGCAGTCCATGCAACCGCTGCTCACTGGGTGGTAAAGAGACTTATCCTGCAACCACGAGAGGACACAGAGAGAGAGAGAGAGAGAGAGAGAGAGAGAGAGAGAGAGAGGGGAAATTTAATAATAATAATAATAATAATAAAAAAAAAACCATGGATATGCTAAATAAATAAATAATCGCAAGTAAAGCGGAAGCACAGGGGGTTTAATCCTGCTCTTATCTCCCGTTACCCTTCAGTCAGATTATAGGGATGAAACCGAGGGACCAAAACCTTTATGCCCTTTTTTTTTTGTTTTTTTTTTACCCTTCCTTAATCATTAACGCTTACTTCATTTCATGGTTTGAGGTTGGGAGCTTGGGAATCAACCCTGTGAGAAATCTCAAGGAAGGCACTAGTAAGAGTGCATACAGAGCAAGAGAGAGAGAGAGGGCGAGAGAGAGAGGGGGGAAAGGCTGTGCTAAGGATTCTGTGAGTATGTATGAGTAAGGAAGTGAGAATATAAAGCAGAGACAGGGGAAGGAGAAGTAGCAGAGGAAGACGCCTCAAGGCACGAGCTGTAGCTCTCTTCTGCTCTCTCCCGGTTGATTTATTGCTCCATGTGCCTCAGGCTCCTCCACCGCCAGCCTCCACCTCTGTCCTTTCAAGTGTATATTGCCTTTGTGCGGTGCCGTCATTGACCTATCCTGCAATGACGGTGATTTCTCTAGTCGGGCCCTTCGTGCCCTCGGAGAGAGGAAATAGCTGGCTGTTCGCTCATATTATCTTGCTGGGAGGCTGGAGGAACACGACCATGGCATCAGCCTCCATCATTTATGGGCGAGCTGTAATGTGCGCTCGGAGCAGAGAGCACGGCTGCGCTGGGTTTCTTCGTAATAAAGCATCCACCTGCTCCTGCTCCTGCGCTAAAGCCTGCAGCGGCGCCACAAAGAGCTCGGCATTATGGGGCACGCGCTGAGAGACGAGGCGCACATATTTCACATAAAAATACACAGTGCGCTGTAAAACTGGATCACTGGGGTATGTTATTTATCTTTCTACCCCTTAATGCCCCCCTGTTAATGCGACGTGGGAGCGGGAGCGTAATTACAGTCCAGCATTATGCAAATCGAACGGGTTTGTTCTTTTTTTGGGGTGTAAATATTTACTTGTTTTGCAGAAGACACTCGGTATTGCCTTTACTGCAGAAATGCACTCTTATCTAACTCAGGAGTTATATAAGGTTAATCAATGAAAGAAAAATGAGTGGGTGTGTGTGTGTGTGTGTGTGTGTGTGTTGCCGGTTAATACATGAAAATTACTGTAGATTTGCTGAGTGCGTACCTATTGTACCATGTTGTTGACACGACTGTAGTGACTCTCCTGTGTATTAGTGAGTGCAATAACATGCATCATGCATATACTGTATATGTAAGTAATAGATCCCAATCGGTCATGATGTCATAGGTGAATCATTTCCTGTCACAACGCTACCCAAAGTTTTATTCCTCTTATACCATGGTCGATTTGCCAACACTAACTTTTTTTTCTTCTCTAGTTCCAATTTATATGAATGGAAAACTAGTGTGTACATGTACAGGGTTGCAAGGGAATACTAACGTGTATTGTCCGTGAGAGTGTGGGTGTGTGTGTGTGTGCATGTGTTACCCTGTGGTAGCTCCAGTGCTGGTTGCCCCTCATGCCGTGGCAGTCGTACAGAGTGACAGGGCTGCTTTGAGAGATGGCGTCGAAACACAACTTCCTGGTGTGCAGAGGGTCCCCGGGCCTGATATCCTCCCTCCAGCCAAAGGTGAAGATCTAAAACGAGAGCCGGAAAACACACGCGTGACCTCTCAGCATGACTTCATACTGCACGCTACAGCACAAGGCGTTAAAGGAATAAATAGCAGTGCACGTCAGCAATACGCTTGCATTATACGCACGGTGATCCAGTCCACATTATTTAAACGCAACTTCCTGTTGTGTAACGCTCACTTTGTTGTGTCTGTCACATAGCTCACTTTATTTCATGCACAAGTCATGTTTTCATGTATATGTTCTACGTGCTTAGGCTGCTGTCACAATTTAGTCCTGCTTCAGATCTCGGCTGCCATGGCAACACTGCCATGTGCTTGTTATTGTGGTTTTAGTTTTCCTCTGGGTCATTTCACTCTCTGCTTACCATATGGTGCACCATAGTTTATTTAATTATAAGTGAGCAAATAATATTAAACCGAGGGTACAACCCGTGCACCGTGATACGTAGGATTCTCTTTCAGTTGAAAGGAAAAACATATGGTCCGGATTATAAAAATGACATTTAACAGCCACTAAAGCCTAAAGGTACTTGTCAGTGCTGTATTTAATACAGAAAACAACTTTTAATATTTTCTTTTTCACGTTCCGATTGTGTATGTAACAGCAAGTCGTGATGTATTTCCAGAGCACTCGCTAGTCAGTGAAAATGCAGTCCAGTGCCTCATTTATACCTGCCTTCTATTCCTTCTATTAAGCACTCTATATTTACTCTGAGGCAAAAAAAAAAAAAAAAAAAAAAAAAAATGGGCCAAGGTTCTTTTTGCCACAAAAGTGTTGCAAGGTAGAAGCAACACTTCCTGTTGTTCATGTTATAGGATGCACGCTTGTCTCCTGTACCTCAGTCCTACCTGTACCTACTTGTTGGTATTCATATAATGAAAAAAATTCAGATTTTGATCAGGAACCAATGTGTTTTGTAGTGGCCTCGCTCCTGGAGAACCATCATCCTTTGGTTTTTAGATCCAGTCCTAATCTCACACAGCTCTTCCGGTTAATGAGGGTCTTTATATCACAGCCGGGTCTTCAGAGCTCCAGAATTAATTGGCTGGTGTACCACAGATTAGGTCCTTGTTTCTGAATTCTGCTCTTAATGGCAGCTTTTAAGCTTTCCTTATAAGGATCAGGTATAATGAGCTAATCTACAGATTCAGCAGGAAGGCAGCGTTTAGGTTACAGAGCTGAGGATTCAGGGTTCAGCAGTAGCATGGTGTTAACAAGGTGTTTGTTGATAGATGAACTGTCTGAATGAGAAGTGCTGCGTCACCTGTTCGTGTGCCCAGGTTCTCTCGGCTCCCTCTTTCAGACAGCTGTCCAGACGGAGCTCTGCTCCTGTCGAGCCATGTTTGGTGTCGATACACAACCCTGACGCTGCATTGCGGATCTGCACACACACACACACACACACACACACACACACACACACACACACACACACACACACACACACACACAGAGAGAGAGAAAGAGAGAGACTTTGTGAATCAGAATAATTAACATATAAAGTATCAAAATATCTGTTTACCAACATATCCCTTGTAGCAAATATCTGTCTGTCTGTCTGTCTTTTTCCACCCATCCATCCACCCATTCTCTCTACCTGTCTGTCTATCTGCAGCTTTCTAACTATCTAGCTAGTTACATAGCAAACCAGCTTTTCAGCTAAATTCTATGTATCTATCTATCCATCCAACCATTCATGTACATTTCATATACTGTGTGAGAGAAAGAAGGATGTAATCAGAGATATTTAAACAAACCCAGCATCAGTGATGCCAAAAGACCGACATGATAGATGTGTTCATAAAGAGCAGATCTGTCTGTGCTGTGTTTGTAGGATAAATAACTCTGGTTGGATGTGTGCTATTTTAATTTCGCCCTCATACATGACGACTGAAGTGCTGCCCACACTGCTGATGAGCACTCCGTGTAATGAACGTATGAGCTCTACAGCCCAGTGCTCAGTGCGAAAAAGTCTAAATTGCTCTAATTCATTCCAGCCAATTATTAAGCATGCTAATCAGCTGCATTTGTGTGGTGGTCTGGGAAAAGCCTTCACATCGTCGCATTTTCCACGTTGTCGTTCCGAAAACGTTCCTGCACCGCGCGAGTCTCAGTCAGAAGTAAAATTCACAGCATTCTAAATGTTTTTCATGCGCAGATATTCTAACAGCTGCCATCTGAGTACAAACTGAACTGATTAGGCTTACGCCTTTAAGTCGGCCCCGCCGCGGTGTTTGTTAAACTGGTTTCTTAGACCTCATGATGTTTGGAAGAAGAAAGTCAAGGCGAGGTTTTACAGCAAGTCAAAACCGTATAGCTTAGGTGAAATAAATTATTTCTTAAAACTGATGCGTTACAAAGAATGTTGCAGGCAGAAAGACCTAATTTTGGCCAAGACGGAATTGTTTTTCCAGATGGGATGATGGGATTACCCAGACTGCTGTATACGCGTGTTATATGACAAACACGTGAAATCATTTAGAAGATATTCGCGTGAGTAATATATAAAGCTTATCTCAATAAGATGTTTTCAAAAAATGAGTCAAGTCTTCAGGTTGTAAGTTCTTTAGGCTACACGGTGATGCATAAATCACCTGCATTACTCTACTGGGTTATCATGTGACTTTGTCATGTGACAAGCCTGATTGTGTTGCAGAGAAGCGACGTCAGGCTGTAAGTTTGACTTTTATGACCCCAGCCATCAATACGCTCCAAACACTCAGGGGAAAAAAAAAAAAAAAAGACTCCGAGTCATTTAAATAATGACTCACGGTGAATCACACTGCAATAGCCTCCAGTCATTACCCTGAGGGTGAGTGTGCACTTTCCCCATCATTTCCTTTTCCTATTTTCATGCCTTTTTGATTGGCTGTCTCATTTGCCTAATTCTTGTTAAGACATTCCGGTGTGCTGGCCAGGGTAGAAGAAGAGCTCAATAATGAATGAACACTAGAGCTGCTACACGCTGCTACACACACACACACACACACACACACACACACACACACGCACACACACTGGGCAGACAGCCATGGGGGAAGCAGAGCTCAGAGAAAAGTCACTCACACTCCAAACCTTGAGACATTGTTTGCACACTTTAGCTGTTTGTACTTTGGGTCATTTAAACCAGAATTCACGCAGTCCTTTAACAATTCAGTAAATTGTATGTTTTACCAAACCCCTGAATGTAATTTTGCAAAAAAACAAAAAAACCATACATGAAAACGGAGTAAGAAAATCTTGTATGCACATGAATCATTTCTCTGGCGCGGCGTGCACATGATAGTACGCGTTATTATATTTACCTAAAAATAATGACATGTCCTTTCATTTCAGGATAAAACAAATGCAACAGAAATGAATGCGATCATTTTTTAAACTAAGTAGCACACATTACATCATGTCAAAATCTTGCAGTAGTGGAACGTAATCATGAGCGCTTGCGATCATTTTCTGTTTTAAGAATTTTTAAGAAAGATTTTTTTGCAATGCCAGGATCAGACCTATATGATATTTTTGTCTTTCGCGATCGCGATGGTCAGATCAGGCTATCACGTTGCCATAAATGCTTGCCGTGTCTTGGTTGGGAGACTGGCAACAAGACAAGTTTGACCCCAAATAATCATCGTTCACGTCCTTGCGTGTCGTCGAGGAGGAGGGTCACGAAACTGTCAATCACGGCTACAGAAAGAGCATCAAGGAACACGTTGTAGAAATTGTCAAACTAGGTGAGAAAATATAAGCAGTTCGGACATGCCGGACTTTTCGTCAGGGTGTCACGGAGCGTCCCGGACGCCACATCGCTGTTCTGTGATTATGTCGCACTACAAGGCTCGTTTGATGTTCCTGATGTTCATATTCTGGCCTGAAGACGAAATTTCTCAACCGCGACATAATCAGACTGAATTTGTGTAGTCTGATCTCGGCATAAGGATTCGATTTTCACATCCCACAGTCTAGAGTCCCATTCAGTCTAGATTATTGCTGAAATTTTCGCCTAAAAATTGAGATGATCAATTTAAAAAACAACAACAACAACAAACAAACAAACAACAACTAAACCCAATACGTATATTTATTCAATTCTAACACTGTAGCGTCGTGGAATTTTTGTAGCGGATGTTTGATTGGCGTCTGAGTGATCGATTTAGTGTTTAGATTTTTTGTTTAAGACAAATTTACTCTTTAACACTACTTCAGAATTCACAGACAACTTTCCAATGTCGTTTCTTCAGTAGACTTTGAGCTGCAGGTGTGTGTGTGTGTGTGTGTGTGTGTGTGTGAGGTCATGTGGAACATCTCCGCTCATTGGTCACAGTGAATGAGGGGGAATAATTCCCCCTTGGCATGAACGGCTACCAAATCCATTTCTGCATGGCTTTCATTTTCACACTTTTCTCTGTGTTGGCGCGTCACAGGTGCTGCCGGGTCGAACTGAATCTGAACGAATCGATTCGTGAATCGTTTGCAGGAGCATTTACACAAGAAATGTGGTGTTCATAAAAACCCCGTTAGGAAGGAAAAACCTTTCTATCCCATCACTCGCTCCTGAATTGGTGTAAATGTGAACAAATCTGCTTCAAATTGTGTATTTGGTAATGAGCCACTGCGATTTTATAAACGGGTCACACAGTCAAGTTGAAATGACATTCATTTATTTCAATGACCTGCACAAGCATAAATATTTTATTGACTTGAACGGAAGCAATCCACAGCAAATCTATAAACTCAAACAAATTAGACTAAGCATTCAGGCGAGACAAAAGTAATTGCACCCTATAGAATACGGTGTGAGTCTGTGGGAGCCGAAGCGCTTCAGTGGCTGAGCTGCGTTACTGGAAGATGTTTTAGTGTTTTAGCGTTTAGGAGGTGCTCTTGTACCATTTAGTTGTCATTTCGCCGTTTCAGCTTTCTGAGAACTTTGCCACTTTGCCTTTTAAGGAGTTCTGTGGGCATGACTTAATAAAAAATAATCCAGATGTGCTGGGAATGCGCTTTGTATACATTTTTTTTGACTGATTGGATTAATATACACAACGATTAAAAAGAACATCAGCTTTACCAAACCTATTAAAAAAAAAAAAAAAAAAAAAAAACCCAATAACAACAAAAACATTTACACACGACTTGCGAACTGATGGCGTGTTTTGCTTGTTAGCTACATTAGCCTCGTAGTTCAGACGCCATACATGTCTGATTGAGATTGATGTGGATCAAAGAGAAGGGTGTGTAAATTTCACTATTGGCCAAACTATAACATCGTTTTTAGAATATTGAAAAGAAAGGCAGAAGACGTTTTAATCTTGAATGTCTATTTGCGACAAGGTTTACAGTGCGACACTGATGACATGCTGTGTCTCCATGACAATGATCTTTTATTACAGTTTAGATTGCCTTGCAATTGCCAGCTCTCTCGTACAGAGCATCTAAATGGAAGCATTAGTGCCTCCGTTTGTCTGCCAACACACGCCACTGCTCCCTATTTGTGCTGTGTCACATTTCAAAATGAACACCTGTAATGGAAACTCGGAGCCAAACAGACCGAGTGAAACAAAAGCAAAGGGCAGGATGGCGTGGCTCTCTGCCTCGCTGCATTAGTCCTAAAAGGCTGTATTTAGGGCTTGGATTTATTTTCCTGTCCATTATCAGGTCCTTTCTGTGCCCTGATCTGCTCTGCTACGTGGCCGCCTCTGATGAGTGACATATTCTGGACGAGTGTGTTGACCTCTCTGTCATACAAACAAACGCGTCCATTACAAGGGATCAATTTACTGCTGGATGCAGGCGCTTTGCCATGAGACCCGATCTCACGGGGTCGGCACGGCTGGTAAACTTGAACAGAAATAGGTGTTTTTTAAAAATTCTATGTTCGCGCAGTATTTTCACCTTTTTCCTCTCTCTAACTTTTAGCGATTGCCTTTTTAAAGCAGCCGGTATGTTAAACCTTGAACTGTGTAGCTGCTGTGAGTGCACACACCAACAGCATGTGCAAACCTTTTCAGAGCTCAGAGCGTTTTCTTTTGAACGCTTGCAACAAATTCAGACATCAGAGATACAAATACATGCTTCTAAAACACCTACTGTCATAATGACACACACACACACACACACACACACACACACACACACACACACACACACACACACACACACACAATAAAAGTGCATTGAATAGTGCACTGGTGCATTAAAAATCAGTGGTGCATTACAAAGTATTTGTCTGTGTTATTATACAGTATACAGCTAATTTTTTCACTTTGGTGGAGCAAAAAAATAAAAAAAAAAAAGAGAAAAAAAAATGACCAGTGGCGCTCTCTTTTGTTTTTGGAGCTAGTGTGAGCACATTTCAGTGACATGTCATGCAGTTGTACGTACTGTTGCCACTCTGAGGTCGATTATTTTCCTATAACACATGTCCTGTAGCCTTTTATTTCTCTTTTATACCCCGGAGATGAGAAATACTCTTTTCTGGTTGGCTGGCTAGGTGTCTAATAACTTTGTGTAACCGGACACCTATAAATCACCATTCCGTATCAATACAGTCGGAACTTCTGAATGGTAACCATAACAACCGTAGTAAATTATCTGCTGAACGGCAGCCTGCATAGCCGGAAACCATGACAACCAAACCAGCTAGACCGTCCCCCTGCAGGTTATCCTCGTTCAGGACAAAAGTGCACCACAAACACGTTTGTTTCTGAGAAAATTACCCCTCGTGTGTGTGTTCTTTCTAGGCCTGAAAACATACAAACGTGTTTAGATGTTTGGTAACCGGAGTATACGCGGGATAACAGCCTAGGAGGTGTCGGGTTATACAGAATTAATGAATTTCGCTTAGCGACGAGGAGTTCTTAGCCTCTGCCTCATCCATTAATTCCATATAACGGGATGCGATAACAGCTACAATCCATTGTTCCCCTCACCAGTCTCTTTTTTCTCTCTTAAAGTTAATGAGACAAAAAAACACATCTTGTTATGTCGCAGAGAAGCCATGAAGCGCAAACTCCTCTATCCTGAAGCCTTTCCGCGTTCCCATGACAGAAAACGTCTGACTGCTCCAAAGAGACTCCTTCTATAAGTGGTAAACAAATGCCTCCTTACGGAAAACGTCACTACCATCACACAAAAAAAAAATGATACCGTTAGAATGAGTGCATTAATATAAACCTGCACTGATGTCTCGATCAACACCTTCAGACCAATCAGGACGAAGAAATCAGCGTCGCTGCGATCGTCAGCGTTACAAATTGATCACTAAGATGAAAAACGGTAATAATGTTGCTAGCGCTGCAATGCTTCGGCGTAAAACCGTCCGACAGGGACACGTTACAGACCGCACTGTTTTGAGTGGTTGGAGTGTTTCGGAGGAGGATTAACTGGAGATAATCTGTGTGCGAGTGAGACAGGAAGTGGTGCGTATATCTGACCTGTCTACCCATAGCTCGACTCAGCACGTGCGAGAGCATGAGGAGACGACCTCCTGTCCTCTGCAGGAAATACGGAGACGTGCTGACACATTGATCCTCTTCCTTTCTTCTCTCTCCAAATGCCCAGTCGAGCTGCATTATTGTGTAATGGATCAGGCAGCGTGACAGATGGCCAGTCCAGGCCAGGCAACATATGAAGCCTTACAGTCAAATTACTATCATTCCGCTGCAGGAAAGAAGATATTTACCGTGCATACAAAGATTCCCCTTCAGATCTCCACCATTCAGTCCAGCCTATTTTTCGCGTCGCAGTGTTGTGCAGGCCAATAAATGGCTGGGAGGAACCGGAGGTCCTTAATGGCTTTCTGAGCCGGCGCCTCCGTAACCGGCGGAGGCTAAAAGCAGCAGCGCTACATGAACGACGAGTGCCAAGACTCCAATTAAATCGGATGTGAAATTAATTACAATTAAAAGTTATTATTCGCCGTCTTCGCCGCATTTAAGTGAGCGAGCGAATAAAGAAAGCTGTCGTTCTCTGAAGGAATTAATTGTGATGTGATGCCTGTAGAGCACTGTTCTATTAGCGGTGATTAAAAAGCGCCAATCAGAGACACACGCACGATAAAAAAGGAAACACGAGGACGCATAACAAGCAGTACAGCCGGAGAGGAGAATGAATCAGCCGAGGCGCGGTCCGCCAATCTGCCACGGCTTTATACAGGTAACATTAGAGCGGGTAATGAATTAGCCGAATAGCCTGTCAGCCTGGATTAGGAGCGGCAGCACAAAAGGGGTCACCCAGCTGCTGTGTATTTACAGGCTAGGAATCAGTGATGGAATCAGAGCTGGCATATTTTGGATGTCGGTGGGCATTAAAGAGCTCGTCTCAAAGCCACGTGTCTGTACCGCACCGAAAAATGGATTACACCTCAGCCTGCAGTGTATCTCATAAATCAGTACGCATCTGCCCGTATTATGTCTTTCTCAATCTCCCAACCTCTCATTCCCAAGGACACAGATACGTGTAGACCTGGAACTGGATGTCTCGTACGGCACGCACAGCTTACGTTTAGGTGTGCGACTGCACCGAAGCAGCGCTGCGAAAAATAAATGTATGGAGACGTGGAGAGTCAGGGCCACGTGGAGTTTCAATCAGGATGAAAGTACAAATCAGTGCGTGTACATGTCTAATCGTCACTGTTTAGGTCAGTCCGTTCGAAATGATCAGAGTTGCCAACATTGCTAACAAGAAAATCCTAGCAAAGAGGGAAAACAAATCTCTGGTCCACGTCAGACATGTCAGTGTGCATCATCATAAACTGAAATAAGTGGATTGTATTGAAGACGTTTCCTGTTTAGCTTCTGCACATAGGAACATCGGTATACGGAACTTTTTCAGACAAAAAAATATGGTCTTTTGATGTTTATTCCGAACCCCCCAGTAAACAAATCAATGAACCAGTCTGTCAAAACAGCGCAGACGGGTGTTAGACCACAGATACACCGCTATCTTCCTCACCGCTGATTCAAAATCCGGCATTTATATGCAGATAGCATGTAAATTTGGAGAGAATGTAGCGGTAATGTTCACACCCACACAGGTGACTGCTTGTGCGGCAATGAAACGTTTCTATATTAAATGCAGAAATGTGTCTATATTATTCATCACTCTTGGTTAGATTTAATAAATTAGTGAATAGAAATATCAGATACCTCACTGTAATATCATACTGTTTGTTCATTGAAAGGTCCACTATGCAGGATTCAGCCCCCTGAACGCCCATCCCTAACCCCTCCCTTTCCAAGCGTGTATTAGAGCGTACGGTGGCTGTCTGGTGCCTGTAGCGTACTTCCAAGTACTTACATTCACACTCCCTTGCTTTTTCCGTGCTAAATAATAAGTATGATCCTCCAGTTTTCAAAATTTGGGTTCTCAAATTTGTTATCCAGCTCCAGCAAACACTGATTCCTCTCCTTTCTTCTTCCTTCCTTCTTCTTTGTCATCGTTCTGGTGCTTCTTTCTATTTTCACGCCGCTTCTTGTAAAAACGTGAAATGCAGAAGGCGCTCTCTAGAGGTTTGTCCGTTCTGGGCTACAGTAGCGGCGCAACATGGAGAGGTGGACCCGCTTCCTAAAACACAACGATTCCTATATACATGTTTATGAATACTATATTCAATTTCTGCTAATAGATCCCGCTGAATCCTACACAGAGGCTTTAAAGCAAACTGACAGTTTTATACAACTGATTGGTAAGTAGTGTAAAACAGTTCAGAGTATGAAGTTACTATTTGTGCTCGTCACTAGCTGTCACTACTTCCTTAGTGAAACGTAGCTAGAAATGCCTGCTCTGGACATGTACGGTGTATTTATCTAATATAATGTATGTCATTATTAGGTCATTAAAATTCTGATGGCATTTATTGAACCTATGTTATGGCATTTACTGTAATTTTATCAAGTGAAATCAGCTTAATGCATTACCAGATAATTCCTTTGAGCACTTACCTCTTTCAAGAAGCAAACTCAGCCAAGACCATTAAAATAACAGCATGAGAAGATAAGGTACGCTTATTTAAAATTTGTAACATATAATCTCATAATTATTACAATATTCTTTAATTGAAGAATCTCGTGACAGTTTATGCTGCACCTGATGCAGATGTGTGAGTGTATGTGTGCAGCTGTTGTGGGTTGCGTGCACATCTGTAACCCACCTCTCCCCAGGCAGCGGGTAAGGGCTCTACAGGAGGGTAGTATTTGGACAGGTCCCATGCCACCGTGTTCATGTACCATTTGAAGTCTTTACACTTGAGGTGCTTGCGCAGCTCCTTCTGAGTGGTCAGGTCTCCTGTGGAGAGGTGGCGGTACTCCGGCCGCCGCTGGTAGATGTACTCTGTGTACTCATCCATCCATGTCTCTGCCACTCGCTTCAGATTCTGACAGACAGAGTGGGAGCGAGTCGCAGAGAGAGAGAGAGAGAGAGAGAGAGAGAGCGGGAGAGAGAGTGGGAGAACGAGAGAGAGAGAGAGAGAGAGGGAGAGCGAGAGAGCGAGAGAGAGAGAGAGAGAGAGCGAGAGAGAGAGAGAGGGAGAGGGAGAG
>JAQQZR010000038.1:2820957-2837566 GCA_030068235.1 Notoglanidium macrostoma | reverse complement strand
AGAGCGAGAGAGAGCGAGAGAGAGAGAGAGAGAGAGAGCGAGAGAGCGAGAGAGAGAGCGAGAGCGAGAGAGAGAGAGAGAGAGAGAGCGGGAGAGAGAGAGAGAGAGAGAGAGAGAGAGAGAGAGAGAGAGAGAGAGAGAGAGAGATAAAAGCAGACACACAAAGAAAAAAATAGTGTCAAATTTATATTAGAATCTTGTCCAGCCTGCAACAAGCCTCGATACTTTATAAGTGCTTTAACAATACAAAAAAAAGTCAGGACTTATAAAGCAAACTTTGAAATAAATTAAAACTGAATGGGGAGTGAGCGGTGCACGGCAGAGAGACCATGAGAGAGAGAGCGAGAGAGAGAGCCTATTAACCATCGCATTTATTTTTTTTTAAAGTATGTTTATATTAACTGCTTGGTGATAATTTAACGTCTGACATTTGCCATCAAATTAAAGTTGGACTAAATTGAACTGAGAGAGAACATGGGGGAAGACAGAGATGCTCATTTACAAAGAAATTGAACTTGAACTCATAAATAAACAACTATTGATGACTTCTGTGTTCCAGTGACCATGCAGAACATCCTCCTCATGCTCATTAAAGTTGATCCAAAGCACTGGTTTTCTTTTGAAAGCACCTGACCGCTACCTGCTGGCTCTCTTCCTTTGCGAGACGAGACGGACGAGGCCGGTTCGGGGCGTTACATACAGAATAACCACAGGAAAACAGAATGGATCAGTTGAAAGAATTATAGAAACCTTTGACAAAATCACTTCAATTTCACATTACAACTGAAGATCTGTGGCGCCGGGTTTGTTGTGGATTGTTTTTGGAATATCGAAGGCATCAAAATTGGTGACTTGCTCCTTGGCGCACAGGATTCTGGGAAGGTTGAGCCAACCCCTGCAAGTAACGGTGATGTTTTCCTCAAGACTATTCCTTGGTATCCCAGGCTCCCTATCGCTATTGCAACACTTTCTGCTCAACATCTTCACGATCACAATACAAACGATATTGCTGTTACAGCTGTGATGTTCTTCTTACAGGTATGCCCTCGTTCATCACTACACGCCATCACTACAGGCAGTAATTGTAGAAGAAGTGGCTGTGCAAAGAAACGCAGTTAAACATCAGCTAACTCCTTGTCTTTATCATGGCTATAAATTTGGTGTTTGGTATTTCAATTAGTTTAAATGTTTTATTGATTCTACTAACCAACACTGTGTTCTAATTGATTCTCATTTAGCCACCTAATTTAGTAACCACATCTGATTTGCTTGGTCTTATTTATTAGGAAAGGAACACTTGGAAATGTGCTGTTAAAGGAAAATAATCAATGACGGGGTGGTGTTACTGTTCCCACCATATAAAATTGATTATTTTCCTATAACAGCACATCCTGCTGCATCCAACAGCAATACACAGCTATATATATATATTTTTTTTATCTATTAAAAAAAATGACACACTTTTCTTGATATCACTTACTGCAGCTACAAACAGTCGCTCGCTCACTTACACTTTTTAATAAAACAACAAAAAGCGTATTACGAAGAAACCACAAATTCTCCATCGTGGAGAAAGTTACAGCTTCACCTCTGACCTGACTGGTACAAAGCTCTGTCCGTAAATGTTCACTAATCGTCTTCTCACAAACATTGTCACCGCACCTACGATCAACAACACGGTTTTTAATAAAACAGTTCATCATTAGCCTTAGATTATGTACAGCTTCTGTCATACAGGTCTTTGTGAATGAGCTGTTGCTATGGGAACGATAATGAATTGGAACGAGCGCATTAATATAAACCTGAGAGCTGTCAGTGCTACTCTTATGGAACATTACTCAACACCTGACTGATCAGCATCCACATTTCAACAGCGCTAAAATAATTCAGCCAGTTGGATTTAGCTAGCAGTTGGGTGAAGTCATGTCTTTATGTAAAAGGAAAAATTGAACCAGTGTTCTAAGACTTTACAGGAACAAGAAGTCAGAGAAAACGCTTTTGGATTTGCATCTCCGGTAAGAGATGACGGTAACTGATGAAGTGTGGTTTTGGAGCAGCTCCACCTGTGTCCTCAGAGGGGTTATCTTTTCCAGCCAGGCAAGAACAGGAAAAAAATGGCTTATGCCCAACCTAATTTGCAAGTAGGCAGCGATATACCACTAAATCCTGCTTGATTCCGCACCAAAATATATCCCTGAGGCTTAAGGTGAAGATTTCTGGGCCCTCGTGTAGCTCTGGGCCCTGTGATTCATTCAAGGCTCCTCATGTTGTGTAGTTGTACGTGTGAAGCCCAAAGCTGCAACAGAAGGCATGCTAACAAGCTATAAATGTGGGATTAGGGCTAACCAGGTCTCAGCCTTGTGTCCTGTTTATTCCTTGTGTTTTTGCTATTTCCCTTTCCCGTGTGCCTCGTGCTCCCCGTCTCTCTCTGCGGTGTGGGTGAGGCGCTCCTCTCGCTCTCCTGGCTTCCTGAATGCTGGTCAGCCTGCAAACCTACTATCTATCTACTCCTCCACTCAGCAGTATATCTACCCAGGGTTTTCATCCACTCATCCCCAGATCGTTGTTTCAGCCAGCATGGTAGATCGTGTTCCTTGACCTTATAGAACTGTAGATTCTAAGTTTTGACCTTCGTATTGTTTCTCCTTCGCTTGGTTAACCCTTCTCCCTGCCTGCTGATCGATCACAGCCCCGCCTTCATCCCTACTCTGCTTCGCTTCACAACCCACCCTTGCTCGCTGGTGGTCTCACGGTTAGGTCTCTAGCTTTGATTCCTGGTTAAGCTTCCCTCAGCCCTGTGCCTCCTCCTGCTGAAATCCTCGACCCCACCCACCATCACTTCCTGTACACTCGGTCTCATTCAGTCCACCCCAGAGCCGGTGTCCTGTGTTTGGGATCCCCCATTGTTCGCAACAATCCGTGTTTTTCAAAGATCACAAAATAGCAATATATGGTTTCATTTGGGGCATCCACATCGATTTGAGCGTTTTTGTAAAACCGAGTACAACAGAACTGATAACGTAAAACCAATTGCACCAACTAAGTAACACACAGAATGGTAAGAAGATGCAAGAATTGAAGCTGAGACTTTCTAGCCCAGTCTGTAGATTCGTGCACGTCCAATGGTAGACATGCCCTCTGGATTGGGCTGATATCCACCTATCCATTATCTATACTGCTTATCCGTTAAGGGTCACAGGAAGCTGGAGCCAATCCCAGCTGACTTCAGGTGAGAGGCAGGGTACACCCAGAACAGGTCGTCAATCTATCACAGGGCTAACACAGAGCCATTCACACTCCCATTCACACCTAAGGGCAATATAGAGTAGCCAGTTGACCTCATGTGCATGTCTTTGGACTGTGGGAGGAAACCGGAGCACCCGAAGGAAACCTGGGAGAGTATTATGGCCTCAAACCTCATGATTATAATACATTGCTTAACTCTAATAGTTTCACTCTTTAGAAAATAGCTATTGACAGATATTAGCTGTTATCCTCCTGTGTCCACACTGTCACGCAGTCTTCATACATTATGAATGAGTTGTCTTAAGGCTGACGGGATTAGTTTCGACACTGCATTTCCTTTTCATGGGTAGCATCCACACTTACAGCGAGTCACTTCAAGCTTGCTTTTAGGAAAAACATAAAATGTAATTCTGGCCTAAATCTGGTTAGACCCTTACTGTAATTTAAGATATACATCGTTACTTCTGTTCCTGTCTAGACTACGTATTTTCTACACAAAATCTCAAAATGAAGTCAAAGAAAAATGGGTTGAGCTTCACTTAACGCCACAGCCTTTTTAAATATGTTCATAAAACTGCCAAGAATATTGCTAGTTTTGGTAAAAAAAAAAAAATAAAAAAAAAAAAAAGATTGTCAATCATGAAATGGCAATGCCTCCATCACCTCGTAGCACAGGCATAAAAGCATCTGGAAATGTTTTTAAATAATATATAGCATTAATAATATGTCACAACCAACCCGCTATTATAGCGTTATAGCTGCTGTGATATATTCTCATCTGTATTCACCTCACCGTTTACCCCGTTCCTGCCTCGCCTCGTGTCAGCACAGCCGCGCTGCACATCTCTGTGTGTTTATTTACAGCTGTCCTTTATTCTGTCCATGTTTAATGTTGTTTTTCCCCGCATACTGTAATGCACTTTGCAGAATATGCATATTTCTTACAGTGGAAAATATACTGGATTATACACTATCAGTATTGATATGCACTCTATACTGGTCCACTGGCAAGTATGAATCGCTGTATTTCTTCACAGCATATTGGTTACATGCATATTGGGTGAATCGTCTGGGGCAATAGTGGCAGCGCTGAATCACTGACAGGCGTAGGCGCTTTGACGCTCTGGGATATCCTCTGAATGAGATCGATTTTATTAGCATTCACAGAGAGGAAGTTTGGAAAGAAACAGGAATCTGGTAGAAATTGCTGCAACTGAGAGCTACATAAATAAAGCGAGTAAATAAGTAAGAAAGTTAAGGTAGTAGAAAAACCTTGTCGTTTACTGTACACTTCTGGAACTGAACATTGACCAGACCTTTAAACTGAAGTGACGGAGTAATTAGGAACAGAAATAAGTGCATACACTAGCTAAATAAATAAACTTTTTTATAACAAATATCATGCATATGGCCAGGTTTAGCTAATATTTCTTATTATAAAGACTATACAGTTTGTTTTTACACAATTCAATACACAGAATATACACACACACACACACTTAAATTAGTAATTGATAATTAAATAATTAATTATTAATTCAGTGGTGCTGAAAGCTCCAAAATGCCTTTTAACTTGCCAAGGCCATCGTGAGTGACTACAGCTAGGAGCACAACATAAAAAGGGCTGTTTGACAAGTACAAGGCAATGGAAGGTGTAGCAACTTTGCCAAGGTCTGGAAGAAGGCGCAAACTGTCACCCTCAGCTGAGAGGAAATTGCTTCGGATGGTCAGGAACAACCCAGGAACCATCAAGGCACAGGCCTGCCATGAACTGGAAGCTGCTGGAACACTGGAAAACTCTGGGATTATTCGGAACAGCAAGTGAGTAACTCAATGAAAAAGGACAAACTGTTTCAAGACATTGGTGGCATCCTTACCTGACCACTTGCGCTCTTATTAAAGCATAATTGCATATTAGGAAAATCGAATCTTTTGTCGCCTTTAGAAAGAAAGGTTTCCTAAGATCCCGAATAATGAGAGCTAATTTGGGTGTAATGGGATAAATTGTGCATGAGAAAAGTGATGAACCAAAGAATAATTGCCTGAATTGTATCAAGTGCACAGCAGGGGGTAGGTTTTGCATGGGCTGATTGTTCTTGAAGGCCATGACGAGTTCAGCTCCCTGAGTGCTTTCACACCTATTAGTCCGGCTGCTGAGTCTGAATCATGATACTTTTAGTTTGTGTTCTATTTGGTTTGGATTGTTTTCTCACTGCATATAATTAAACAGAACAAAAAAACCAAAAAAAAGTTGCCCGAGGAAATGCCTTCATTCATTGGTCAGAAATACAGAGATGGAAAAGGGGAAACAAAGCTTTTCCAAGAAGGCAAAAAAAATCACCAAGCAGGTGGAAGGAACTAAATAAACTTCTAGATAATTATAACGGTGACTAGTTTAAAGCATTTTGCGTATGCATCCAGGGTTTGTATCATTTCGACAGCATTCCAGGCGGACCTCTTCTGATGCCATGGATTACACCTTTATTTCTTATCGTTTCTACATGCTTTTCAATGTTAATTGACAAATAAAGGTCTTTACACGTACAGCATGATTGGTCATTACGATTTTTTTTCACCTGACGGTATGTTGTTTCGAACGACTATCCCGTAAACAAACACTTTCACATCAGTGTATGTGTGCGTATGTTGAAACTCCCAGCGTTCTCGGGACTTCTCAGGACAGAAAGTATCTATTTTCTTGTCCTTTTTTGTCAAAGAATAAGCACCAGCTCATCACTTACCGACTCCGATCATTTTTGTGGAATGCTTGATTAATCGCGTCATGTTTAATGTGAATGTTAAAATCGTGTTAAATTTGTTAACAATTTGTCTTCACACTTTCGCATTGAAGACCTTAAGGATCAAAGTAACGTGACGTTAAGTTGGATATCTCACGGGTTTCTTGATTTCTTTTCACAATTGTTATACAGCCATCTTTACCAGGGGTGTCAATAATTCTGCATCTGAATGTAAATGCACCGAGGGAGAGCAGGGACGGAACGAGAATCCCTGTGCGGCTTTAGATGAGGGTGTGTATGCCTTCATGATATAAGCGCTGAGAGTGGTGAGTGTGCTGTGTGGTGCCGTACTCACTCGGGCCAGGCTCGTTCCTGAGGGCACTTTGTAGGGCACGTACTTCCTGTAGATGTGGCCCACTCTGGAGCACGGCACGTCATACATACTGCCTCCACACATCCACACCTGAGGGAAACACACACACACACACATACACCACCAGTGATATTTCTTTCAAGCATGCACAGAGAGAGAGAGAGAGATGAGTAATCCCTGATATCTCTGTGAGCTTTTTTTGGGGTCCTACTCTAAAAGCCAGTGAGGGAGCTTGTTCTGCAATCATCCATAACACTGTTCCACCATGTGTATGTGTCAAAAACAAGCGCCATCCTCTCTACAGGCTCCAATTACACTCCTACTAGCTGACAGCACAGGAGAGGAGGGGGAAAAAGCCTTTTCCTCCGGCTTAATCTCTACTCATCTGCTTCTCTCCCTCATCTGAACTGCACGCGGCGATGAAGCGGGAGAGATTTTCCCTCAAGCGATAAAGCTTTTCCATGTGTTTCCTAACTAGCATCTTAAAAAAAATAAATAAATAATAAAAATGGAGGAATGATTCTGCATCTGCATTGTGGAAGTGTTGTGGGCATTTGACAGACAGGTCTGAAGGCTCTTCGTTTCATTGTCTCGCCTGCTGTGTGAGAGAGCTGTGCACTGATATCAAACAGCACTCTCTCTCTCTCTCTCCCTGTCTCTCTTTCTCCCGCTGGGGCAGCCGCTTAGCGGTCAGGCACACTTCACACGCTCTGAGATGGAACTGTCCTGGTGACTGTCATGCCACGAAATCAAACCTCGCTCCCTCGAGAGTAAACAAGACAAAGATGAATCATTTTCACGCAGCATCTACCCAGATGAAGTCATGCCACGTTGAGTAACGGGATATTATTGGGAGGAATCGTGCAGCATGTTGAAATCCGCCCACGTCCGACAGAAGGACGCCGGTTGGATAAAGACAGCTGACCGATATATTGGCTGGCGCCAGGCTCGAGCGGTCCAAGTTGGTCCTCACACTACAGTCACGCTCAAGCTGAATAACAGCGATAACACATTTCTCACTATTCACCGGATTCGTAAACAAGATCTGCAACCTGTCTATACATTTTATGACTCAAGTCATGCTGGAAGATGAGCAGCGACAGTAACAATAATAAAAAATAAATATTACAAAAAATCTGCCAATTTTTCGAAAAGGGAAAAAAAAAAAAAAAGGTTCTAATTTAGTTCCTGAGATATTTTTGCAGTTGCCATGGTTTCCAGACAGCCTGCGTTCCCAATCGCAAAGTTCAGCTGATGGTGCGCAGGAGCGGAGCGCCTAATGAAAAGGCAGCCGTGGTAGGTATTTTATCTCTGATAAAAGTGAAAAATCCCTCACACGCGAGGCTCCAGTGTCCTGGCCTCAATAATCAAAACCGAGTCACCTCGGACGGACAGGAGATCACAGGGTCACACCGACCAATTAGTTTCAGCGCTGCCTCGAAACACACCTGTGCTGTAGCCTGTCTTTTTATTTCTGACTCTTGGTGTCCCTTTGGCTGTAACGTGCAGGAAGGAAAATGACAAAACTCTGGCGTGCAGCTTCACAGAGCTGTCAGAAATGAGAAATGCTCGTGTGGCAGGACGGAAGCGGACGGACCTCGTCACGGCATCATCAGTATTGCTTTTAGAGACTCTCTGGTTCTCTGTGGGGCAGAAATGAAATAAAAAACAAAAGGAAACCAAGAAGTACTCGACAGACAGGAGACAGAAGAGTGTTGATGAAAGGCTTCTGAATTGTTCCATTTTTAGTCGGTGTGCCCTGATGGAGTACTGCCCCGTATTTTCTGCCCCTGTAATCAATCTTACAGTGTCAAGACTATTCTTGACCCACTTCAGCTAGCTCGGGTCAAGTGCTTCCAATCCAATTCAGCGTCTTAACGTCTGTACGCACACAGGCCCGTGGCTCACTTCAGCACTACTCGCGGCTTTGTTCTGTTTCAGCACAGTGAAAAATAAAAGCGCTGTGTCCATTTAGGATATAGTTTCATACGATATCTACTCAGGGAAAGAAAATCCAATTCAATTTCTTTTATAGTAAGTGCTAGGAATGTAATGTTTCACTCAATTCCTGATTCGATTCATGGTATCGGGTTCACGATTCGATTTTAACGTGATTTTTTTTGGGGAGGGAAAAAATGATTACCAAAGAATGCACCATTCATTTTCAATATTGCAATATCCATATTCTTTATCAACTTAAATATTCCCTTTGTCAAACAACAAATATAGACATAAACGTTTGTTTCAAAGGTTGGAGTAAACTATATTCGCCTATATATGTTAACTAAAAATTCCTTTGAATAAAAATTGAAAAAGGTAATACAAATTTTCTTAAGAATTAAAAAAGCTTACACATAAAACAGTTACCTGCATTTGCTTCTCTCTATTTTTCCCCAAAGATCGCTCAGATTTCTTGCCGAATCGGCTTGTAAATGAGGCGCAAATCTTTACCGTATGCACGTGAGGACATCAGAATGAAATTTCGGCTTTGCTTTGGAACTAGCGCACACGTACAGTATATTCTTTATTTTAAGTTTCAAAGCAGCTAGCTTCAGCTAAAATCATTGCCTGCACCTTTAAAGCGTGGTTTGTTTTTTGAAAGCAGGCATGATGAAAAGCGTGTGGAAAAATGTCAAGCTGTCACATATCACGCGGGAGAAAAAGATCTCAATCTAAATGATCATCACTTAAGCGCAGGATAACACACTCTGGGTGTGCTGTTATAATAAAATAATCAATGACAGAGTGACGTGATGTGATGAAGTGAAGTGTGCAGTCACTGTTAAACCCTGAAGATGATTCCTTTCCTATGACAGGATGTCTAAAAGCATTTTATTCTTCTTATAGCACAGCGGGTTTAGAACAACTACATGGCTTTATATATTAAAGAAAGACGTGTCATATTTGTAGTTACATTTAAAGATGTGGAACATCTGAGAAAGTAGTTCCTGTTACCACTTATGTGAAAGCAGCTATACAGTAGTTTTCTCATCAGCCTCTACTTTTCCAATCTCCACAAGTTATTTGACAAGAAAAATTGGACTGAAACAAACAAACAAACAAAAAAAACCCAACCCCAGCAACTGGAGACTCCTTCAACTGTACATTTTCTTTGTTAAATAAATCTATTTAAGGTGACTTTTACATCACATGGAGGGGTTTATTTATATCAACGCACAATTCTATCAGAGCTGATGTTATAGAAAATTAATCGACACCTTCTGACCAATCAGAATGGAGAATTCAACAGCGCTGTGGTGAAAAAGTAATTTAGTGTATCAATTGTGTTGAATGTATGAGCTGTGCGGTCATGGTTCTAGTTCCAAAATTGTGTGTGTGTGTGGATTTGTCCCTCCTTCGTCTCTCACCTTGAAGGAAATCTCGTACTGCTCTCCTCCCCAGATCTCCAGGCCTGTATCGTAACCTCCCAGCTCCCAGAACCACTGACGGTTCACAGCAAACAGACCACCAGCCATCACTGGAGACCTGCAGAGATGAAGAAAAGACCAACTCGCTCACTACTCTCTCTCTCCCACACATCTCATAACACATTTATAAGTATAGATTCTGCCGAAGCTCAAGGGCAGTTCAGCTAGACTGAGAAATTCTCCTGAAGGTCATAGGAAAGGGATAGATACGCTGTATAGCAGAAGAAAAAGTCAGCAATTTAAAGTTTCTGAGGAGTTCGGTAGCTTCAGACTGCTGAGGTAGTTGACGTCGTTCCCTCGGCAGAGTTTACACATGGCTGAAGATTCACAATGGACTGAGCTAAAGTGGTGTTACTGTCTAAGTGTCTTCCAGCACGTACACGACATAAAAACTAGACAAAAACATTTCTCTCTCTATCTAGCTCTCTTATGTTATCTCTTATAGGTGTTTTGGTTAAATAGTTTAAAATAACCTTTCAGATAGCTGTGCGAAGCGTTTTTATTTGTCCGCCGCCGACGGCTCTGAGAGAAAGGTCGGCATCGTGCGCGACGTTCATGGGTTAAATAAACTAACGATCTTTCGTAGTCATAATCGCATTAAGTGTAGCGTTAGCGATAAAATGTGTCACTCTTCACCACAGGCTGCGAAAACTTTCATTTGCAGTTGAACAGATGAAATGAACTGTGTGTAATGCGAAGCGTTAATGTCAACGTACAAATGTCGCTGCTAATGTTAAAGCATTGTGAACAGCTGACAATATAGCAAATCTAATATTGAACTGAAAAGGTATTAAATAAAACACCTGTCGGTTTAGGAAAACATCTACTGTATACACACACACATCTGTATCTATCTATCGATCTCATTTTTTTTTGCCCACGAGTGTACAGTCTCTTTCGATACAGACTGATACGGACTGGCACGGCTCGTCTGGTGCCGAGTACAATGGGTCAGGAAGAATTCGCTTGTGGATTGAAAGCCTTTTTGTGCATACGTGCAACCAGAAAGCCGTTAAAAATCTCAGGACTAAATGCAAGATGAAGGTGTTAATAAACGAAGCTCTTATTCAGTAAGGACTCTCATGTCTGAGCAGGTAATTAATACGGCTGATGCGGCGGCTCGGTACGTACGAGGTTTTAATGAAAAGACGGCTCTGTACAGAGTGAACTGTTTTGTGGAGAAGTGTGTAATGAAACTGCATTCCATTTTTTCTTTTCTTGTGGTTAACTGTGGCTTCTACGGCTCGTGGTAATGCGTCTAAAAGTGCCGAATGCCTTTTTTTTTTTTTTTTTTTTTTTTTTTTTTTTTTACATGCGTAGATGGATGGGTTGCCAGATCTGCGGCTACACACAAGCACTGTTAAGATCAAAACCTTAAAGTGTATCTATGAGAATAAAAAAAGAAAAAGATAGTTTAAAAAGAGCCTCGTGTCTTGGAGAAAACCACGCACTGCCTACACAGCTCTGAGATACACACACGCTGGTCGGGAAATAAATACGTAAACAAAATAAGAATAAGGCTGCTGATAATCTCCCGGAGTTTAGTTGAGCGAACAGACATCGCAATCGATCAAGCGCACACACATGTATGTGTGAGGAAGAGAGATGTACAGTACGTATATAGTGTGTTGCCTCAGGCTTTGGTTCTGTTGAGGCTTGTACAGTTTTGTACAAAACACACGAGGTTTTTTAGCACAGAATGCAGCCTAATTACGCATCAAACCCAAGGAAATAACAGTACATCAGGTTTAGTGTGTCTGCTCCCCTCCACCTCATCCATCACTGGGAAGGCACGAGTACAGGAGCACTGCTGAGCAGATTAGCCGGGTAGTGGACCAATCTTTCCACGGATGATGTGCTGCTTTAATGATCTTCCATCTTTGTTCTTTTTTGGCATGTGGAGGTTTTGTTGCGGTAATACAAAAACAGAAACTGGGAAGAAACGAGCAAAGGTGCTGCATGCCTACAGCTCTCCTGATCAGATTTACTGCTAAAATGTACGTGTAGTTTTCCGTTTTTAAAAAACACTGAATTCTGTCGTGTCACTCGGCGTGCAGCAGGACTGATCCTGGTATCAGGTTTCCACTCAGTACCGAGCTCATTTAGTTATACTCACACTCGATAACAACACGGCATACCACATGATCGTACATGACGTAAGCCTAGCGTACGTTGTCATGCTACTGAAATGGCAGCGATCGGGATGTATTAAATTCGTCTGTAACCTGAGAAAACATCTCGAACATAAAACGTCAACGGACAGGGGCAAAATCTGGCTCTTAGCCAGTACGCTGTTCTTGACAATCAACCGATTTCTCTATTCTGACGCACCGGAGCCAATGAAACGTGGTTTACTTTTCCAAATTGAACCAAACGCACGCTTTTTCACTGCAGTCCTACTGGATCCAAGGTAATTAAAGTAGACGGTGCCGAAACCCACATGCGTCTGCATTCCAGGGCCAATATTTACACCAGGAAACTGAGCTGACTGAGCTGAATAACCTGCTCCTGATGGATTAATTATACGCAGGTTACTCATTTCAGTATCTGTATTGACGGATACCAAAAAAATGCACGTCTAAAAAATGTAATCGCTGGATCCTTACACTTCATTACGAAAAAACTCTGGATCGGAAACAAAAAGGTGGAGTGAGCAAATACATAATCTCACTCAGCGTCATCTGTAGAAATGTATATCCGGAGGATAAGTGGCTGAAATGACAGCACGCGGTCCCTCCGTCTTACTCTTTCTCTCCATGTTCACTCTTTAATCAATCAAAAATTGTCCCCTTGTGTGAGGTGAATAAACAAGAGATTGCGAAAACGGCGTGAAGACAGCCAAACAGGATGGACAGGTCGGCGCCAAAATCAATTTGCTCTCATGTAATACCCGCCGCTCCGCTTCCCTCCGATTTAATAAGGCGCTGAAATATAGCAGTCGACTCAATTAAGCCTGCTAATGAAGGAGCAAACACTTCTCCGGCGAAACGATCCGAGCATCCCCCCCTTTCCTGTACTCGTGCCAATAAGAGGAGATGCAGAAGCGGAAGCGGTTTTGGGGGAGCTTCGCAGAGCGAGACGTGGAGGGAGGAAAGCTCGTGCCATTTTTTTTTGACACTAGGAGCGCGTTTGATCAGCTGAGCTTCTGGACAACATGTTGTCTTGTGTGCGAAGAGATACAGGACGGCACAGAGGCAGCACGGAGGTGGAAACATCGTGGCTACGTTCACATTACCATGCTGAAGTGACTCAGATCTGACTTCTTGCCTTGATGTGATGCAGATCTGATCTTTGTGTGGACACGCAAAAAAATCTGCTCAAATCTGATTTGGGTCACTTTCATATGCAGTCCAAAATCTGATATGTATCCGGTTGGTGGCTGTGAGACATGAACGAGACGCTCGGACGGGAATTCTTGCGGCGTTCCGCCTGCACGACGGACTGCTCTGGTTTATGTTTAAGATGTTTTATCAGGTGACACGTACTGTAGGAAGATGATGTAATTCCTGTTGATATTTTCTCAGAGCAGTTTGCAGCCTGCTTTGCTTCGTCGTGAAACACGTTCAGATCTCGGCCACTTCGTGTTCGGACGGGCGACAACGTACGCAAAGCTTAAATCACATGGCGTCATGTGGTTGGCGCCTGAGCATTGTTTTTACGGGTATGAGTAAATGAGGATGGTTTCGGACCAATAAGAGATAACAGAGCACTTTGACCCCTTTAGAGTAAAGGAACTGAAATTAAAGCGTACGTTTCTGATGGAAAACTGAGATTCCATTGATTTTGGTTCTTGGGGAATAAGCCGGGTTTAGACGAGTAAATCCGAACACATGATTGAAGCGGTGCAGCAAAACTACCACTTATAACTTCTACAAAACCCTGAATCCTTTAGGGGAAGAAATCTTAATTACCCGAACTGAAGTACGGTTAATGATGCAATCAGTGAAGTGGGCGGGGCTGTGAACCGGGAGCTGCGTGATTGGAGTAGCAGATCGGCATGTGCTTTGTTTCCAGGGAGATCTGATGAGGCGTTGAATCCGCTCGAGTCCTCGAGGGGATTCGAGAGCTCTACACTGCATCCTGCGTTACGCCGAGGGCCATCGAGTGTGTTTGTGTGTGTTATCAGCGTCTGTCAATCTCTGCTGCACGCGGCGGCGGGAAGAGCTGCTTGTCTCGCTGCCAGCTCTCACGTGTCTGAGCTGCGAGCTAAATAAGGCGGCGCGTGGAAAAGCAGCGGCGTTCGTATTGATTGGTTAATTAGAAAGAGATCTGCAGGGAGCGTGTAGCTCTATGGGAGGCGTGTGTATGTGCATATGCGTGCGTGTGTGAGAGAGAGAGAGAGAGAGAGAGAGAGAGAGAGGGTGCTGAATGAAGCGCTGCAGCCTCTGATTGCGGGTGTTCTGCATCAGTGGAGCATGAGCTCGGGTCAAAATCCCTCACCACCCTGATGTGAACATGACAAGGTGAACTATTACTGTTAGAAACCCACAACATACAACAGGCGATACATCACACAAACACACACACACACACGCGCGTGTGTGGCTCTTTTACCGCCTCCACAAGAGCTGACTGATTAATTCGGCTTCAAAGCAGAAGTGACCAAGACACACACGTCTTATCGCTGTGTGTGTTCAGAGGAATGGACACCCGAACGCCAGGCGCGCGCGAGAGTGAGAGAGAGAGAGAATAATTACCGTACAGGAGTGTGTGCACATTCTTAACAGATCTTTGCAACTGAAGGACATCAGCACCATTTATTTCTCCTAAATGATCAATCCAGAGAGCGAGATAATAGCGCTTGCACATGGTATTAATTCAAATTATTTGCAGGGATGACATTTCCGGTGACTTGAGAGATGCTGGCGCTGAGACGAGGCTTGGCATTTAGGCAAACTCCGAGCTGCGCTAATGAAAAGCACCGCTGCGTTGTTCTGTGTGGATATGCCATGCTAATATAGAGCGGCTCCTCAGCCGGTTCGGCACACGCACCAGCCTGTTAGCAGAGATCTGGTTCATTTCTGTAGAATTTCCAGAGGAAAGTTCACAGCAAAGTAACTCTAACGAGCTCAAAAGTGTTGAAAAGTTCAGCAAATTTACTCATGTGTTTAGGCGAGAGAGAGAGAGAGAGAGAGAGAGAGAGAGAGAGAGAGACTGGCTGTTTCTGCTATACATTCCCATAGCGCATTAGTTGTTTTACCCTCTGCTCTTTTTACACCTTCATCTCATCACCTCTTTCGCCCTTCCTGCCAATCCTGAGTACTCCCTGCCTCGATTCTGTCAGACAGAAAATAGGATAAAAACATTTCTCCTCCAGATAACAGCCCATAATAATCCACACAAGTCTTTAACTCCAGATGAAGAATGTTTTTCTATTCTTGTGTCGACCATTAAAATAACCGTAATGTGTTCGATAAAACGCTCCGCGTCCATTCATTTAAAAATCGCTTTTCTGAATTCGTAACAACCATGAAACAATGTCTAATTCTCGACAAACTCCTTTTCATCTTCGTTCATCTTCAGTAAGTGGATCTTTGTTCTGGATCCGACGCCTACGCTGCGAGAAAACGAAAAGGAAAAAAAAAAAAAAAAAAAAAGGGCATTGTAGCGAGAGAAAATGCCTCAAACATCGTCAGGTGTATTTACAGAGCAAGATTCTCAGGGCCGATGTTCCGAGTGTTAACCGAAAGTGTTAAGTGTAGAGTTGAATTGAGGCTGTGCAAATATGGCTGGACGCCGAAGGAATGAATTGCGTAAGCGCGTTGGTGTCATTGAGAAGTGTTGGAGATCCGACGCCTACGGAGTTATGAAACCACGCTCTGGTGTTAAGCAGAGTTCATTTTGAACTAGAGTTATATTAGCTCTGTGTCTGAGTTGTGTCATTAACACTCAAGAAAGTGTTAAAGTATCACTGCAAACAAAATAAACACCAGCATAGTGTTATAGTCAGCTCTCAGAGTCGATTTGCTGAGTAATATGTCCTATTATAAGACTACAATAAACCAAATCGATGGGATTTTGCTTCCTGTTCGATCCTTGGGGTTTATCGTCATGCTACGCACGCGGCGGTGATTGCTTAATACACGTGGTCATGTAATTAGTGAGAGAAGTGCATCCTGAAACGTAGGAGGATGAAGATCATCTCAGAGGAAAAGAAGGTGTCAAAACTATTGCAAGAGAGTGCAAAGCTATACAGAGGTAGCGGTGAATAAATATGAGGGAACACTAAAGTGTTGAGGCGGAAGCCAGATTTATTGCAAGGTAACAGGAAAGTATTGCGAGGGAACACAAAACTATTGTGAGGTAACACTAAATTATTGAGCGAAAATGCTGAAATGATGGTAACCTAGTGTCAGGATCGAAGCGGAGGGGCAGTGAGGCAGTGGCAGCGCTATCATCTCATAATTACTTTCAAAATAGTTCGCGTACACCAGCATGCCAACACGGCCCATTAAACTGAGAGAGAGAGAGAGAGAGAGAGAAATGTGTTACGGTGCAGGGTAAGTGTGTTACTTGTCTCACTGTGTCTTTGCGTTTGCAGGTTTGTGCTCTGCAGTGCAGCCAGCTCTCAATTAAAACATCTCTTTATTCTAGCCTGGACTAATACAATTAATCACAAGCTCACTGGAGAGAGAGAGAGAGAGAGAGAGAGAGAGGGAGAGAGCGAGAGAGAGAGAGCGAGAGAGAGGGGGAGAGAGAGAGCGAGAGAGAGAGAGAGAGA
Source organism: Notoglanidium macrostoma (assembly GCA_030068235.1). Lineage (NCBI taxonomy): Eukaryota > Metazoa > Chordata > Actinopteri > Siluriformes > Auchenoglanididae > Notoglanidium > Notoglanidium macrostoma. The sequence goes on along the minus strand of JAQQZR010000038.1, from coordinate 2,821,060 downwards.
GAGAGAGAGGGGGAGAGCGAGAGAGAGAGAGCGAGAGAGAGGGGGAGAGAGAGAGCGAGAGAGAGAGAGAGAGCGAGAGAGAGAGAGAGAGGGAGAGAGCGAG
>JAQQZR010000038.1:2768912-2783012 GCA_030068235.1 Notoglanidium macrostoma | reverse complement strand
GGTACACCCTGGGCAGGTCGCCAGTCCACCACAGGGCCAACACGGACAAACAGCCACACACGCTCGCATTCACACCTTTGGGCAATCTAGAGTAGCCAGTTGACCTAATCTGCATGTCTTTGGACTGTGGGATGAAACCGGAGCGCCCGGAGGAAACCCACGCATGCACGGGGAGAACATGCAAACTCCACAAAGGCACGCTGGGCTGACACCGCAGACTCCATAGATAATCGTTAAACAGATGTCTACGTAAAGAAACCTTCAGCGTATGAATGGTTATTTAAATAAAAACATGTTTTGTTAGCCAATTTATTATTATTAGCATTAGGATATGTGGAGTCCCTGTGTAACTGGTTACTATAGTAACAATAATCAACACCGTCAGAATCAAGAATGCAACATTGCAGTGGTATAAATTTGAATAAATACCCTTAAGTGTTAAATATTAGGACAACAATTTGGTACAAATATACTTCCCTAAACGTAGCACTTTTAAGTTGCGTAACATACAGTACACGTTTGCTGTAAATGTAGCTGAAACGCATGCCTTTCTGTACTCATGCACGTGTAGTGTAGATGTTCTGCATGAATCTGTGACATTTACCCTACTAGTTTGGACCTGGCATCATCGCAGCTGATCGCACTGCCTTCACACTTTCACACTGTGTCCTGTAATAACCCTGGTACTCTTATACCTGCTGGATCAACAAAAAAGTTCCTGAGAACAGCAGCCGGAGCCAACAATAAGAGCAGCCAGTGTCTGCAACTGATTAGAGATGATAAAATGTCAAGGGACTCGGAGGAATGTGAGACAGCAGTGACGGACGAGCTAGTGTGCGCAGACACAGGGGAGAAAACACTACGGCATGCTGCACAAACCAAGCCATTCCATCTCATTACCAAAATATGATGGAGCAGCAGAATGGAGTCTTCTGATAATGCAGTAGGAAAATACAGATATGTAATGAATGGCTCTTCAAGGTTTATAGAGAAATTGTGTCCCGGTGGGCTGCTTTTATATTCCCTCACTTCATCTGTTCGATAAGAAAAGAAAAGTGGAATTAAAAAAAAAAACAAAACAAACCCAGAAACAAAGCGGCGCTGACATGTGCTACTTGAATATGTCTCGTATCGATCGACTCAGCTGGACGTCTTGCTCTTAACCATGAAGTGAAGTGCCCTGCGTATGATTTTAAAGCCTCGCATGATCGGAAAGACGAGGACGGCCTCGTGAATCTGCCCATTTTTACGAGCCATTTCATTTGGCAGTCTTATTAAAAACCCTGCTTTTTTTCTCTGCTATATAATGCCGAGGGCTGTGCGAGGGTTTTCTACTGCTTACTGTTCAATAAACACTCGAGCATGAAGAGCTGCGATTTTAAAGCCGGCATATGAAGGTGCAGCTAAAACGTGCGCAGTCTCACTTTATAAACTAACCGTGTGATCTCGTTAAAAATCAGCGATGCTCTTCCGTAATGAGGAGATGCTCGATATGATCGAAACTGGAGTATGTTAGCATGTTTAATATTGTTCATCATTAACCGAGTGACTCCAGGGACAGGGGTGTGACGGAACACCTCGACCTGCATCGGGGTTAACATCATCATCCCTGAATTAAAAGGGCCAGCTCGGCATTCCCAGAATCCCCTGTGCGAAGTATGGAGTTGCCACCGATATCTGCAACAATTCTGCAACATCCATTCCGTACGTGATGGACCCCGACCGGTTTCAGCCGGTATGACATGTGAGTGAAGATAAAGTTTGAAATGGGTTTCAAAGGGATCATTAGTAACACCTGCCATCATTACTCTCTCAATGACTGCAGAGGTAGGAAGGGTGTACTTATTTTTTCCCACCTGGTGCCTGAATGTCGGTTTACTTTTTGACTACATATTGAAATCTGATTGATTACAGAACTTGGCGAGGAGCACACAATTGTTATTGAGGCTCTGACGGGTTTTTTTTTGTGTTTGTGATCTTTTCGAGACCCCAGAAGACATGCGTTTGCTCTGCATGGACTTCATGGAGCGACAGCTCTGTAGGGAAGGGGCAGGTTTAAAAAGGAAACGTTCGATTGAACGCGCCACATACAGCGAGCGCAGGAACGCGGCGTTGCACAGGGCTGAGCCGCACCGAGGCCACTCAGACGGATGCGGCGAAACAACACAAGGAAACGGGTTCGTTTAGCAGAGCGAGCAAACCTCCCTGATACCGATGTAAGAAACAGACACACCGTAGAGTCAACCCGTGGCTAGTGCACACACATCGTTATGGAAGATCAAGGCCAGGAAAGACAAGTCGACGGACAAAATTGGACGACCGAAGAAAGAAAACGGAAACAAATAGTGCACCTCCTATCTGCGTTTGTATCTGTTGAGAGCAAATTAGCTTACATCCCCAATCCAAGCCTACAGCAATTAGATTATTAATCAAATCTTTAATATTGCAGAAGATCAGATGATTTAAGGGGGAAAAAAAAAAGAGAAAAAGAAAAAAAGAAGAAAAAGATGAATCTCACAGGTTTTCATTAAGCGCACAAATGTATTGGCAGCATGAAAAGCAGTCATGAGCTAAATCCAGTCTGAAAGCTTTCCTCTCAACTGTTATTAACAGAGAGCCCAAATTGAATGCAGCCAAAGTCAATCATTTGGTCCGCACAATGGAAAGAGAATAGATAAACCAGCTTGAGCATTCGCCAGCTAATTTATTGAAATGATAAGTTATTCTAAGCGTTATAAGTCCCAGATGCATCAGCCGACAGCTTGAGTGCCACCCCATTATCTGTCCATTTCACAAAGTGCTGCTTTTAAATGGATTCTTCATTTGAAGGGGACGTGTTTGTGGGAGAGGGTGACGGCTGTACAAACAGCAATTTGCACGGTTTAAGCAATACGTGTTGCTTTTATTTAGTAAACAAGAGAAGGTTAAAGCTGCCGAATGCGTTTCATGCCATTAACGCCCAACTGCAGCTTAGAGGTATTTGTGCACGACAGGAAAATATTTAATCACGTTAGGACAAAGGAATTTGACAAGACCACATGAAGGCTATACAAAACAATTCGAAGAGTCTGCGGGAAAATAATGGAGAGATCCTGAATGTGCTGTCAGTATAGCTCAGGTGAAGTGTGTTATTAAAAAACTAAAATCATAATAAAAGTGAGACGGTGTTAACATAACAGAACTAAATATACCGTATAGTGCGAAGACAGATGATGGGATGACAAGGACATCCAGTTGCTCATCCGAATGTTATAACGTCTGGAATCAAAATAGAAAAATACTAGTTTGCTGTATACGATTGAGTGCAAAAGTTTGTACAATTCGATGTGTGACATCAGACGGACACGGTAAACGATCGGCATGAATCGGCCGTCTTCTTTATCTGGTCCCAAGGGTGTACAAACTTTTGCACTGCACTGTATGGCAAAGTAATTCCAATGCCCTGCTGCCGAGGCGATCGCTCTCCTGGCCTCCTGAAACCCCAGCAGCACAGTACAAACAACTTAAAATAGCCTCTCTGCACCGATGTCCACACACATTTGTAGGAAGATTGTATCTGAGAAGACACCACTACCAACAACACCAGGAAATAGATGGGACATAGCACAAACAATAAACGTCAGTGTAAGAGGCAAACGTGAAAAAAGGGAAAACAAACAGGGAAACAGAGCAGCTGTGTGAATTCCACAGGCGGAACAGAAATCCCATTGTTCTGCTCGGCTGATAAAACAAGCCGAGAATGAGTGCAAACATTAATTTTACTCTCCTGAGTCCTGTAAAAGAAGGATTACATAAAAGCCTCGAATGGATCCCAAAAAATTTAACAGTCCATATTAAAATGAAACAGCCACCACAGTAAGGAGGAGACCAAAGCCGGCTCAGCGGGAGTCTCTTATCTCTTGCTCGCCAGGTAATATTTTCCACATTGTATTAAAAAAAAAAAAAAAAGCCAGAAAAGAGGAATATAATGGACTGTCTGCCTAAATAATAGCTTAATTAGCCGCTGGCTTCCTGGCTCAGCCAGCGCTGAGCAGATGGAGCTGGAACAGGACGAATAAAAGTCATCTGAATGGCAGGAAAGAGAGAAGCGAGAGAGCGGAGAGAGGAGAGAAAGGGCCGCTTGGACGGTGTAGAAAAAGCAAGAATGTTCCTTGGGGCGAGAGGAGAATGTGGAGTGCTGCTTTTGGGTCAGAGGAACGATGGCAGGTGTGAGGTGGCTACCTGAGAGTCTGACCTTTCAGCAGTGGCCAAATTTCATCCAAGGAGAGGAACATTGCGTAATATGTGGAGCTGTACATGAACACTGCACAACATGGTGCTTTATCTTCATTTCACGCACAGAGAAAGAAAAGAAACAGCAGAGAAGCACAAAGAACATTCTGTGAATTCAAACCCCCACAGAGAAAAAGGAAGAAAAGGGTGTCGGGTTAAAGTGGTGAAAGAAAAACCCGTCTGTAGCATGTTCCTGAGCTCACAGAAGTCTGATTAGATGTAGACCAGAGTCGACAGCCAATCAGGGAAGAGTGTGAGAGAGGTTTCCAGAGTAAGAAGCTAGTAAATGGTTTGAAAATCGGCTCTATAGACGTGCAAATTCTGTGCTTTGGCAAGTCTGCTAATGATATCCAGCTCTTAGCTAATTAACAGGCTGGGAAAGAAAATTCCCCACACACTTTTGACAATAAAATGCAAAGAGAAGACGGATAAATAAAATGTGTAATAAAGATACCCAAATGTCCTGAATAAAGGTTGTTTTTTTTTGTTTCTTTTTAAACTTCTCATGATGTTCTTGTATTACTTTGCAGCATTCATTATATCTTCATACTTCATATGTGTCTAAAACTCTATATTAGTGTACTAGACGATTTTTTTGTCTAATTCTTCAAGCAGTACCTTTTTTTTTATGAATACCCGGTACTTGCCACTTTGGACTTGGTTCTAATCTGGAACCGATTTTCAGTTTCCAACCGCAGTGAACACAGCCATGAGATTTATCTGTGAACAGGAAATGGTAAAGAACAAATCCCTACGCAAACTGTTCTTCCACAAACTGTACGTACAATGGAAGAAGGTCAGTCGTCCAATGAGCCGGTTCTCTTTATAACGTGTGAACGGTGCATCCATGTGAGCCGTTTACATTGGGAAGTGATGACACTATGGGAAGAAGGCACGCCAGCAGGGTAGTGTGTTGCTCTGGGCAACATTCTCCTGGTAAATCCTGGCATTCACGTGGAAGTCAAGCTGACGTGTCCCACTTACCTACACTGTATCGTGGATCTGGTACACCACTTCACGGCAATCCTCCTTCGGCGAGATGATGCTCCCTGCCACACTGTACACATTGCTCAGGTATGGTTTGAGGAACGTGACAAAGCGATCAAGGTGCTGACTTGGCCTCCAGATCGCCTAGGTCTCAATCTGATCGAGCGTCTGTGGGATGTGCTGGGCAAACAAGTCCGACCCTTGGTGGCAGCCCCACTTCGGAACTTAAAGGATCTGGTGCTAACGTCTTGGTGCCAGATACCACAGCACACCTTCAGAGGTCTTGTGGAGTCCATGCCTCGACAGGGTGAAGCTTTGCTGGGGCATGCCAAGGACCAACAGCATATTAGGCTGGGTTGTCATGTCCAAGCATGTTTTGGTTCATCGGTGTATAGCGACACACAAGAAAAAAAAACACACCGAACACTAGTTAACCACTAAATGAAAAAGAACAAATAAATGGCTAAACCTCCATCAGCAGGAGTATAATACTGTTCTCTCTCTCGTTCTCGCTCTCTTGTTCCTGTCCTCGTCTGTCACCTTGTAGCCCGACTCCTTTTGTGCCAAATATTGCATGGTGTATGCATACAAATGTCCCTCGGAACATGGCCTGACACCCTGGACACACATCTTTTTTCACAGATTATAGATTTTCCACTCCTTTTCATTTTTAACAACAAAACCCTCTCCCTATGCACCCTAGCTTTAAAATTGATCTTCGTATATGTGTTTAATCATGCTTCATGATGAAACGCCATTCATACGATTCAAGACTCATATCTGCTTCATGCCAAAGCCCTAAAAACCGAGTGAACATCACACCATACCTTTTTGCCCACTGACCGTCTTCTGTTTTGGTGCATACGATGCGTTGAAAAGCTCCGCGCGTGTCTTTCAAATCCAAATACTGACAATCGAATGAATATACAGGCCTTGAGTGTGCGATTTGTATGGAAATGATGTACACATGTACAAATACTAAGCGGGTGAGGAAGAAGGGAAAAAAAAAAAAACTGTTCAATATTTTCACAAAAAAAAAAAAACCTCTCAAAGCACGACCCGCGCTTTATTTCCAGCAGGAAGAAAAAATGCTGATTAACGAGTGGCATGCGAGGCTGAATGTGCTTCTTTGGAGATAATCCAGAACGTGTAGGCGTGAGGCACACGTACAATACAGCACACGTCTTTTCCCATTTCTGTCTGCCTGCTCTGATTGCAGTGTCCTCACGTACCTCTTAAGAGAGCTTTCACCACACAAAGTTCTTCGCAAGACATTTCCTTTTCGCCCTTATTTATTCATACCAGCAGCCTTCCTTTCAGTGCGGTATTTCAACAAATCTGAATCTGTGGCAGGTGGCCAGGTTCATTAGGCTGTGAGGGAAGAAAGAAAGAAAGAAAGAAAGAAAGAAAGAAAGAAAAAAGCCCACAGACGCAGTCATGCCTGGAGTCCCAGTTTACACTCAACATCATATGCTCCTTTCATATGAATCTAAACAAATCGGTGTGTTCATACACTCAAGCGCTCACTTCCCTTCCTCTGCAGGGCAAACAAGACAAGGAAGATTTGTTTGAATAGGTTTGTTTGAACTGAATGAGCATTTGTTGTCTGCTCGGTTTAGTGTTGCTCAATTAAGCGTAAGACGCAGTACAAAGACTCTACAGTGCAGCGGGACAAATAAAGAACGTGGCCTACAGAGGTGCGGGAGAATAATGATAAGCCAGAGCAGGGGCTCCCAAACTAGGGGTCATGACCCCGTCTGGGGTAACTTGATTTATAAATTGTCATAATGTCCTCTTTTGTTTCATTCATTCTTTTACAAAATAATATTAGTAATATTGTAGAGGAATTTCGTGTGTTAATATTTTGAAGTGTTACTGGAAGTCAGTTTAGTCTTTTCCACTATAATGACACGTGACACTAGCTTATTCCACGCATGCACGGGGAGAACATGCAAACTCCACGCAGAAACGCACCCTGGGTGACCCGGGGATCGAACCCGGGACCTTCTTGCTGTGAGGCGACAGTGCTAACCACCGCATCACCCATTGTGTAACCAATATAATAAACTTTTCCAATGTTACAGTAGTCCTAGACAATAAATCTGGCATTTCAAGGGGAAGCTCATTAGAATTATACCACCCCCCATCTCACGGCAGCGTCCCAGCTACAGTCCACAAAAACCTGTTTGTGTGCTAACTTTACCAACCTGGGCCAGTAACGCAGGACTGGCAACAAAACTGAACCTAAAAGAGGGATCAATACCAACTGTCTGTGGCAGACGAGGGAATTGTAAGAGATTTTAAAAAATAATTACGCTTTGTGTTTCTTTGGCTAATTAAATCTGTGCTCGAGTCAAGCACGAGTCGGTGAGTGACGCACACACATGCGAGAGACGAGAGACAACAATGGGAGAAATAGTCGTGGAAAAGTAATTTCACACGGCGTGCTCTAAAAAGAGGAAAGCAGAGAGCAAAAACACAGCTTTTAATCATGAACAGGCACACTCTTACATGTTCATTCTTCCCACGGGCAGTTCGTCACCGGTACGCCTCAAATGTTCCAAGACCGTCGGGACGTGCCATACACTTCTCAATTATTTTAGATTATTCCCTGAGATGCTTTTGTAAAGGTTGTGAGTCTCGGTTATTGAAAAAAAAAAAAAATAGTTTTGTTTTTTTTCATGGCATTTTAGCATAGTATGAAATCCCTTCAGGCTGATTTTGCAGCTGCACCTTTAAATTTAAATATGTAAATAACTTCATTCTGATTGGCTAACATCTAACTCTGCCATCCACATCAGAGTAAATCTATATACAAATTAAAATTTAACCCCCCCCCCCCCCCCCCAAATCATGTTTTATTCTTTATACCGCCCCCCCCCCCGGCGGTTACTATAGAAACAGTAACACATTAGACCAAGCACGTTAATATAAAAGTGTGATTTGCAGCTGCTACAGTAAATTAATCAACACCGCCTGACCAATCAGATGCGAGAATTCACCAGCGCTGTGGTGGAATATACTGCACATTACAGCAATGTAGCTCTTGGCATTGCAAAACTTTCTCCTTTTCCTTCCTACAACTTTATTGCATGATTCCTGAAATGGAAACATAGTCATTTGGCACTTGCATCAAATTTTGGCTTGTACTTGCCTCACTTGTAGGTCACATTGGATGTAATGTTTCTGCCAAATTAAGCTCATGCTTCACTACTGAGATAAAATAAAAAAAAATAGCAGCAGGCTGTAACATAGTGAGTGCAGATGAAGTGGAATCTATGTGAGAATTTACAACTGGCTCTTGATCTCAGACTTTTAGCTATTTATGGCAATGCACTCATTTCTTAAAAATAAAAAAATAAATAAAGGATGTATTGCTATCCTATGAGCTAAACCATGTTGACACAGGTTCAAGAAAGTAAGACTAAATCTCAGAACATACAAATAATGATTACTCAGTAAACAAGCTGTATTAGCATGATTAGTGAGAACATTAGCAATATCCATTAAACAAATGTGCTTATGTCAGACACTGACCAAACCAAACAACTGAACATTCAAATATTCAATCATTCAAACAAAGTCATGAGAAGGACTATATATATATATATATATATATATATATATATATATATATACACACACATGCATAGATACATACATAGTGGGGGCCACAGTTTGCTTCCTATTTGTATCATGTTAGTGACCTCTATGTTGTCCTGCTATAAAGGTTGCCAGGGTTGTGGTTTTTACACTACTTTGGGCATGTTTTGGAACAATGTTAAGTCCAATTGTCTGCAAACACAGGCTAGGTAAACAAGAAGCTTGTACAAGCAGTGTATCTGAAGTCTACGGTACAATTTCTTACAAAAGGTTCCGAGAGGAAAAGGGAGAATCTAGAGTGGAAACTGTCCATGTATAGCGAATCAGAAATGCGTGCGCACCACTGTGGACTGAGAAAAAGCACATCCAAAGTCCAATCTTTTTCGGCTAGTGTTGGTAAAAAGACTAGAAAGGAAGTGGACTATGAGTGGAGGAATAATCGTACAGGACGTGGCTCAGACAGAGACTTACGGATACTGTTAAAATGCATAAAGCAGTCTGAACAGGATTAATATACAGCGTTTCCTAAGAGTCTGGATCCATACGCAGTTTTCCTAATATGACATTTAAGAAAAAGTCATCTCTGCATGTATACATCAGTCATGATACATTAAGGAATGTTCATGTATTTAGCGTGTACACAAGTGTCGCAAAGTCCAAGGTCATCAATTTGAGCGCTTGTTGTAATATCTGTATTATATATAAATAATTGCGTATGGATCCTCCACCCTGTATAAACAGGTAAGGAGGGTATCAGACAAGGCTAACCTGAACAGGAAGTGGTTGTAATGGAGGCAGGACTGGTTTGTTGCAAGAGCGGGAATTAAACTCTGAACGCTACAAAGGTAGACAAGACAATAACCTTTTTTAGAAACATCTGGAATAATTCTAACTACTGAATGCACTGTAATAGTAAGAGCTGGGAGTGGTGTAGAGGGAACGGACGTAGCACACTGCACTGCAACCTTGTAATAGCACTACAGCTGCAACTACGACCATCACGATCCTGAGAGGAAAAAGCAGTGCTGCTCGAGCCTAACGCATCCGGCTAAGCTCAATGAGCTGCTACAGATGTCACACACACCTCCTCAAATGTCGCATAATGTTAAACCGAGCTTTAGTGTGGCCTGCCGTTGAGTCAGACATGCGGGAAAAGCATTATGCTCTTTTTTTTTTGTGTGTGTGTGTTAAAATATGGTTTCTTCTGAAGGCCTTGCCACAAGGCAACAATAGCAGTTGCGTTTCTGGCGGAGAGAAACGTGATTCACGGTTCTTTTGGATCTTATCAACAGGATTATTTGTATTGTAAGAGTCTCCACAGGGCTGTTGGGCTGATTGGCTACAAAAGCCACGTTTCACAGGGCTCCACAGGCTCAGTGGGTTAAACCCGAGCAATAGTGTGCATGTGTGTGACCGAGAGAGAGACAGAGAGAAGCGGTGTGAAGATGAGACAAGCACTCATGGTTTAATGAGGAAGAAGTGGACCGGTGAGGATGAGAATGGTCCAGGAATGGGACCTGCGAGGACGAGGCTAATTCTTGTGCTGCTGCCTGACGTTTCCCTCAGGACTCCTCAGAGACTGTCCGCTCCAATAAATCTGTCCTTAGCGGGACATGCCTGACTGAACCCCGCAGAAATCACCTCGGGCTGAAAATCTGGAATTTGTCTTAATCACCGGCAGCTGCCCGTGGCGCAGCCTCGCCGTGCCAAGACTCATCAGCATCTGCTGGACAAAAATTAATTTCACTACAAGTTACAGGAAAAAAAAAGGACTCGGCGATACACGCCAGTCTAATTTTCTGTCCATTAGTCAGAGAAGAAACCCTGACCTCTGCTAAGCTGAGCAGACAAGAACCTAGAGTGAGTGTGATATCTCGAGTAATATGCTCAAGAGGCCGCGTTTAGCCTAACAGACATCCAGTGTGTTTACATACGAGGAGTATTGAAGTGTCGCTCCATCAGAAACGATCTCCGCCCGTACGAACACGCCTGAAACGCATATCACGCGACCGTCCACGGACACGCGCATGCGCGTGCGGGTAGAAACAGGAAGCAGATTGTTTACTCTGCAGTTGGTTGCCTAGTTACACTCATTCCATTAATGTCAAATAAACATATCCTTACGGAAAGATCCACCATATCAATGATTACACGGTTTTCTTGGTGAAATAACACATTTTTCTGCTTTATTATTATTATTATTATTATTATTATTAAGTCCCCGTGAACGAGTGGTCACTATAGAAAGAGAACATGCTAGAAAGGGTGCATGAATTACATATACGGCTCATGTTGCAGGAAATTAATCAACGCTTTTGGACCAAACAGATTTGAGGCGTCAACAGGAGCTCTTAGAAGAGCGTATTAATTAAAAATGAGTGTTTCTGGAGGAGATTCCGACCGTAGATACCTACGCACGCGCACGTATGTCTGCGTCTGAAGGGTCTGTGCTGCTGAACAACACGCGCGTGCAGCCCAAGCGATAAGTGATCATGTTTACATCCCTTTACCATCCGGGCAGTAGCTGAAGAATAAAAAATGAAGTGGGAAATAAGCAACAGCGAGAGATGTTGAGAGCGGTACTGAGGGAAATGAATGTGCAGTAATTGCAGTTGCTTTGTGGTTTTGATGCCTATTTTGCTCCCTCTGTGTTGAGATGCATCCGCTGCTTCAGCAGGCTCAGGGAAACGAGCTCTAATGGCTCTGTGGGCTCAGCCACTGCTCCGTGATGGACAGACGGCACTGATTACACGCTAATGTGTGTGTGTGTGTGTGTGTTGTGTCTCACAACTAGGCCACCTGCGTTCCGCTCCAGCTTTCCTACCTCCGTCAGAACCCGTCTGCCTGCCGTACACAATTACAGCCGGTCATGTGCTGCGCCGCCGGGGCGCTAATTTCCAGAAGCGCTGAGGGAAAGGGCCAAGCCCGAGCCTCTCGTCACAGCTGATGTTCGCTGTCACACAGGGAAAAAATGACAGCGGAATCCGGTACGGACCTGCGCATGACGCGCTCATCAATTCCCGGCAAAGCGCGCCACGCGTTCCCGGCAATTATCCTTGACATCCGTCAGGGGAAAACAAACCCTTCAAGGTCTGTTTAAGAACAATCAGCGTGCCTAATTTAATATGTCGAGGGTGATGGATGGGGTGAACGGATGGGGAGGAAACTCAGGGGAGAAACCTGAGACAATGTCACGCTCCCCTGAGCTCTGGTGGGCAGCACGTCGGTCTCGGTGCTCCCGCTGTGTGAACACCAGCCACACATCCTCCATGTCGTCTATGAGGCCATTTACACGTCAGCTGCTTTTATGGGATACAGAACAAGTTGCGCTACATTATTCACAACTGTGCTAACTGTTAGTGACTCGTTTGGATGAGTAAATATTTGATGAGGACACTATGAGGACGTGCATGTGGCTGAAAGGCATATTAAGTATTTAAAGATTCGGAAAAGGCTGCAGTTCAAGCTTTATTACTGGTGCTGAATCCTTTTCTTATTTATGGTGTGTTCATATTCGAGATTAAAAGAAAAGCTGGGTTTTGAGCGAGGACGTTGTAATTAGGGGAGAGTCAGAGAGAGATGGAAGAAACGAGAGAGAGAGAGAGAGAGAGATGGGTAGGCACGGTTATGAGATGATTTTCAGATGACCCCTCTGCTTTAAGTGTAGAGCGCTGGCGGGTTTCAGGAAGCTTCCCCGTGGCTGCAGGCCATGTCTCGTCCTGCATGTGTGAGGCTCAGATAAAAATCTGATGCCGATGCCAAGCACATCTACGCCTTTATGGGCTTCTGAATTGCATTGACATTTACTTTTCAGTTCACATTCCTTGAAATGAATACTGTCCTTTAGGCATGTTTCCTGCTCCTATGCACTCAAGACAGGCAAGCTCACAGCGTGATTGTGGGCAGAGGGGAAAAAAAAGAAGTAAATAAAAATAGAAATAAATAAAGAAATATATATGTAAGAAGCTGGCTCTGGCTATCAAAGTCTATTCAGCTGAAATTGCCGTGGCGAGACTGTTGTCTGGATGGTGACATTGCTGTAATTGCCCACGAGGCTATCTTGTGCAGGCAAAATTCTGGTGTAATGAAACGGCCTTTATCGCATTCTTAATCGCAGGTGTAAATATTTAGTATTACGCCAAGCACTCCAGTCCACCGGCTTGCATAATGATACAAGCGCTGACGTGGACAGGCTGCTCTGAGCGCTGCGTGCACAGTGGAAATGGGACAGTTTTGTAAAATATAATCACTTGATTAAGACACAATGCTGGCAGGCTCATGGGTTAACGTTTAATGCCTTATTTGGCAAACAAATCAACATCCATCAGTCTGTAGTGGATTATTAGAGCGATAAAAATGAGCCAACACATCTGATCTTGTACAATTTCTTTAGCCGGATATGATGGAAAATGAAATGTTGATTTATTTACATGTGCACTTATTTTCAAACGGCTCATGCAGGATTAAGGAGTAAATCAGGGTTGATGGGAGTTGTTCATCAGACTGTTCGCTTTTCTTCTTGTGTTTGTTAAATACTAAATAGTTTTTTAATACTACTCTAGTTCTTGTCAAGCTGGCACATTGCTCAGGCCCTCTTATTAAATGCTGGTCTAGCTGGAAGCAAATGACTTGTTTGCTCATCTGTAGTGCATTTTTACACCAACTACCCATTATCACTACTCACCCCTGACAACAGAAGTGGTTTATGGAAAGTCGTAAGATGGCACGCGAGAGCAATTATGCAGTCCAATGAGAGAAAGTGTCCTCTTTTACCAAGAAAATGCTACGCAACAACTAGTAACTAGTGCATTACTCAGAAAACTTAGCATTTAAAACTGACAGACAGAGAGACAGAGAGAGAGAGAGAGAGCGAGAGAGAGACACAGAGAGAGAGAGTGAGCGAGAGAGAGAGACAGACAGAGAGAGAGACAGAGAGAGAGAGTGAGCGAGAGAGAGAGACAGACAAAGAGAGAGAGAGCAAGAGAGAGAGAGAGAGAGTGAGCGAGAGAGAGACAGACAGAGAGAGAGACAGAGAGAGAGAGAGAAACAGAGAGAGAGAGTGAGCAAGAGAGAGAGAGACAGACAAAGAGAGAGAGAGCAAGAGAGAGAGAGAGAGAGAGAGAGAGTGAGAGAGCGATTAAATATCGGCTCCATCTGAAACCCAGCGCCCCTCAGTCCCATCACTACAAAGCCCTGCAATGCCAAGAACTGAGCAGAGTGAAGAGTCCCCTCACCCAG
>JAQQZR010000038.1:2741026-2760962 GCA_030068235.1 Notoglanidium macrostoma | reverse complement strand
GAGAGACAGAGAGAGAGAGAGAGACAGAGAGAGAGACAGAGAGAGAGAGAGAGAGAGAGAGAGAGACAGAGAGAGAGCGACAGACAGAGAGAGAGACAGAGAGACAGAGAGAGACAGAGAGAGAGAGAGACAGACAGAGAGAGAGAGAGAGAGAGACAGAGAGAGAGCGACAGACAGAGACAGAGAGAGAGAGACTTGACTTTAGCAGTCCTTTATTTTTACTATTTATAAAAAGTGTCCACCATTTTTTCAAAACAAAAGAAAAGAAAAAACATTTGTAATTGTATACTTAAATTAATGAATTAGAAAAAGGCAGAAAAAAAAGACATGAATAAATAAATAAATAAATAATTTTGATTTAAAAAGGTAAAAAAAAATAAGTGAAAGGAGATCAAATAAATGCATATATAAGACAGCGGATAAATACAGAGCAATACAACACCATGGAGGTCAGTTTGAACATTTGTACAATTTGTTTCTTAAGAACACATGTTACCTATAGGCTAATTTTAATTTAAAAAATAAAAAAAAAATTGGAATTTTTGCTACAGTTCTGGGCTCAGTGTTCCACTGCCTTTCATTTCATTTTTTTGTGTGAGCCAGATAGCTAGGTTGGCTTGACCTAATATATAATTGAGCATGCAGATCTTTTTTCTGTCCAACTAAATATTTTGTCCCAAAGATGAACAGGTTCTCAGTTAATGCTTGGCCTAATTTCCTTGTCCGCCCACCCAAAGCACTAAACATATCACAAAGTGATATCCAAGTCTAAGTTTTTGTGTGTTCTTTTCCTAGTTTTGGTAGGTCCTTTAGCAGCTCCTCTCTGCATTGTTGGTCAGTGACATCTGCATGGTACAGTTCCTGGCAAAAGTTCACTGCAATCTGTCTCAATTCCGCCGGCGCAGAGGTTATAGTTCCATCACTGCGTTTTTAGTACAGCATTTGGTTGTGAGGTCTGCTCCTCCTTTCTAAATTGAAGAAATAGGAGGTTGGAGCATGAATGTCCTTAGTATTTGAGATTTGGGCTCTGACAAGGGCCCCCTTGGCTTTTTCAAAAAGAAAGGAACTTAGTGCCTTCTTTTTTTATTCTAGAACTTTCTGTTTTCATGTGTAGCTCTTGATAGTTTTTTCGTTTTCCAGTGTTCCTATCTCTCTTCCTAGCTCCTCAATAGTGTCTTTTATTATTGTTTTCCTATGTGTAGAGTATTGCTGGCAAAACATTTTTATTTGTGTTTTCCCGATCTCCTACCATGTGCTTAACGAAACAAATTCTCCCTTCTTGTTTTTCCATTCCTCCCAGAAAATTTTGAAATGGGAACAGAAATGTTCATCTTGGAGTAGCTTTGTGTTAAAATGCCAGAAAGATTTGGGTTTTACAGAGGTAGAGAGCATGAAACCCACTGTGACCATGTGATGGTCTGAGAAACCACTTGGATATAGACTGAGAGAGACTGAGAGAGAGAGAGAGAGAGAGAGAGAGAGAGAGAGAGAGAGAGAGAGGGGGAGATGAATGACAGTGTATTCTTTGAGGCTAGATGTAATATTTTTGATAAAAATGTACCAGTGTGTAGGTGGGTGTCTCTGTACTCTCACAACTACAGCGCAATGATCACACAGCATAATGATCAACAGACGCAATCTTGTGTCATTAAAGACTTTGAGGTCAATCACGCTTTATGGGATTAGTGCCCTGGATTAGGCCCGCTGTGTTTGTGGATCCGAGAGTCGTTTGCTCCATTCAGCTAATTACAAAGCACAGAAGCACGTGAGAGCAACGATAAATGTGGATGGACGTTAATTACCCTGACCGTCGTAACGTTATAGCCGCTGCCCTGGCATCTACACATGCATGACAGTGACGCACATTTATGGATATGAATAGTGAAAAATGCACCAGACTGGATTTAAAACTCTTAGAAAGAGTGAAAGAACGAGAGGGAAAGAGATGGAGAGACAGAAGACAGGACGTTGTGATGTGTCGTTTTTTAAGACTAAGTGCCAAGCGGTAATAACACTAAAATAGCAGCAATTTTCATGTTTGCATGTCAGACTGAAGCACAGAAATAAGACAGAATTACAATGAGGGAAAGAGAGAGAAAGAGAGGGCTGACTAAGAATGCTATTAGTTTTTGTTTTTTTTTCTCTTGACAGAAAAAAAAAATTTCACAGAAAATTAAAAGTTCAAAGAGTGCAGTGGTGCTGGCGGTGTTTGATCGAGTTACTCTCGTCAGCTTCACCAAAACCTACTCGATCTACTGCAATATCAGCGTCTGCTAAATAACCCACCATGACCTGAAGCTTTCTCTGTCAGGTGTACCAGGTAAGAAATAGAGTAATATTTAACATTTTTTGTAGTTACATTTATTGCATTTAATAAACAAGCTAGCAAGTTAATTCCTGTTATCACTTAGCAGCTGTAAACTGTTGTTCCCTCACTAGCCTATTTTTTTCTCTCTTGCAGCTTGTTTGTTTTTTAATCTATTTTTATTACGTTAGATTTTGTGGCCCACTCACCATGCAAGCGCCTGTGAACGAGCTGTTACTATAGAAACGATAACATATTAGAAAGAGCCCGTTAATATGAACCTGTGATTTATGTCACAGCCAGACCTACTGCCAGAGCGAGTGAAAGAATTTGTTAGGGAGTCTTTAGTGTTAGAATGCAAGGACGCATTTGTGCTGAATTTGGTTAACCTTCAGGTATCATGCATGTAAAACCAAGCTGTATAGAGCAGAGAAATAAATGCACAAATCAACAGTGAAACTGTTCCCCTTGACTTTCAGTTATCATGCCGCTGGAAAGACGTTTTAGTTGTGACCGTAGGCATGACTCACGATGAGACCCTTGCCACATAAAAACAATCTGGCTAGCTCCTGGTGATACTCGCTTCTCATTTGCATTAAGATGAGACTATTTTGTCTGTCCTCGCCTGCTTCGTGACGCTCCTGCTCTCACGGTCATCTGTGCACCGTTTTGGCTTGTGTCTATAGAGAATGAAGGCTCGATCCTTGCCCCTGTGTCAGCCTCAAACCCTCATCCTGACCATTTTCTCAGCCCCAATCCCTGCTCCTGCCCCTGTGACAGTCTCAATTCCTGCTCCTGCCCTTGCCTATGCCCCGTGATAGTTTTGAACACTGCTATTGCCCTTATGTCAGCCTTAGGCCCTGCCCCAGTGCAGATCTCCGTCAGTCACCCTACCCTGCCTCCAGTCCTGACACGACCCGGTTTCAGTCTCCGTCCTTGACCCAGGCACTGTTTCAGGTCACGGCCTGATCGGAAGTACAGCTGCTACTCTAGTCCATGCCGGAGTATACACTCTTTCAGAAATCATGTCTTCCTGAGCTAACAATTCAGCTTGTAGCTTAAAGGATTAGAGATGCATCAATACCGATATTGCTATGCGTACAAAATGCTCAGATACCAACATCCAATACCATGTGACAGTTTTCGCCTCAGGTCTGACAGCCTGGCCATATTTCAGGATTAATAAGGGCAATCAAAGCAAAGGAGACTGCTCTGATAACGACATTACCTTTTAAAACATCTTCATGGCGTTTAGCCCTCTATACAGCATAGCAGCCGACAGCCTGCTTGTGTGTCATCGTAACAGGTGCAATATTTAAAGAGAGATCTGCTCTAGTAAAATATTCATTCGTGGAATAATACGTTTGTAGATACATGAACACTCTACCGTTATTTGGAAAACTGAAACAGGGTGTGTTGCCATTGATATTTCTGAAGTATGTCTTAGTTTCATGTCACGACTGACGGACCTGCCGAGGAGCCACAGTGTCTCTGGGAGTGATTGCTAGGGTTATAGGAAGTGCTTGTATCTGTTCAGTATTTATATGCACCGATAATGACATGAGAAATGTCAAAATAGGGGAAAAAGCTTGAGAGTAATATTAGCATCTTCCTGTTTGTCATAGCTAAGTAGCTAACGCGCTAGTGGTTCCTAGCTAGCATCGGAATAATCACTGAGATAAGTATTGAGATAAATAACATTACATACATTGCACTCTTAGTTGCGCTGTCTGCGCTCTTGGGGTGTGTGTGTGTGTGTGTGACAGAGACAGAGAGAGAGTCAGCGAAAAATCCTTATCTTTTGATTTATCTTGTTGACTAAATCTCTCTTCTCCGTCGATCTCTTATTATCTTTGCGGTTTAGTACAGCTTGAGAAATAACTCGGTATTCAATCATGTACAAAATATGAAAGAAATGCTACTTTAATCACATTAACGAGATATAAAATGTAAAAAGAAAAGAAAAATATGTCTGCGGTGTTGTTCAAAACTGTAGCACGCTGTGTAGATGTTATATTTGACATCGTATCGAAATCCAATTCGTACCATTTCAGACAAACGGAACGTGTAATGGTCAGTTTTCTGACTATAACGGTGTCTACCGGATGAAAAAACTAAAGGATTTCTTTGTTACTCTCAGTGAAATGTGGCAGTGATGTGGAATTCTACTGGGGTGGAGAAGAAGGTTATACAGCATCTGATGTACACACACACACACACACACACACACACAGAGAGAGAGAGACGTCAGCGCTCAGCAGTGTCTTCGAGCAGTGACGGAGTGTGCGAGAGCGAGCACTTCGCTTGTGCGAGCACTGAGACGCGCTGGCTCACACATCACCCTACAGACGACGCAGCCTTTCCTCGCTCGTGTTTAATGACCTCTTATTGATACAGAGTAAAATAACAGCTTCTCATAATAACAGATTCCAGTGATTCAGCTTAAACACGTGGAGGAGAGTTGAGCTCTGTTCTTAGTGGCCATTGGAAAGAACGGCATGAATGGCGGAACAATCGCACGTGGCGCCCTGAGCTTCAATAACATGATGCCAAAACAGATTTATACTTTATAGGGGAAAAAAAATTTAATCCCATACTGTTGTTTTTCTATCTGTGTCTCTGAGTAAATATTTGCGTTCTGTGTCCCACAAGCTGTGTCTTTATTGCCTGTGTTGTTTTCCTTCGATTCAAAGCTGCAAAGCTCCGAAGGCTCTGAAAGCTCACTGGGTGCTGATGATACAAAAGACGGTATTTTCTGTCAGAAAGCAAACAATCAAGGATTTAATGAGATTTTTACTTCTTTTTTTTTTCCCCCCTCTTTACTGTGCTCAATATTTGCCGAATCATTTTTTTTATTTTAATTCATTCATTCAGGCATGTTTGTTTATCCGCTTGAAGGAAATCGACGATGGCGCGTAATTATCGACTCTTTGCGCGGAAATTTTATTCGTATTTTTGGAATTTCTTCCCAGATGTGATTTGTAGTCGTTAGCTGGGTGCTAGCAAATAAACACGGGACGGCCTGACTGAAAACCTTCGCAGAATGTTACATTAAAAGAACCCCCGTTTCATCACATGACCAATTTGTTCCATGTCTGCAGAGAGACAGAGAATCGGGGCTTTGCACTTTTTGTTTTACACTGATATGATTACACACATCGGGGTTCAAGCTGAAAACGAATCCATTTACGCGTAACTCCTTCGCAGGAGCGTTTATACAGGAAACGTGTTCGGGAAAATCCTGCTTTCAGATCCTACATCTCTCTTCCGACTAAGAATTTACATATAAGGAAAGTCGTTCAATATCTGTACCCCCAAAAGTAATGGCACCCTATAAAAAGTGGAACGGGTCGTGTGTGTCTACGGCGGATGATGCGCCGCTATGGCTGAGCTGCATTAGTGCACGATTTGGCGCACGTGCTCAAGAGGCGCTCTTTCACCGTCTAGCTGTCGTTTTCGTCTCTCCGTGAGCTTTGCCTTTTATGTACTTTCGTGGGCGTGGCTGACTGCAAAGCAGCTGTGCCGTGAATGCACTGGGTATCACGAGCATGAAGAAAATCGGCATTACCGAGCAACGTTTTCAATTTATGATCTGAGATTGTTCTCAATGTGAGAGGAGAGCATAGAAAATGGAAAGACCATAATGAACAGAAACAGCAGAAGGCAATTAGAAATATTTATCAAAAAAAAGTAGCTGCCTAGGAGAATAAAGGAAAGTATAGGCATGATGTGGCTGAAAGGGAAAGAAATATTCATGTCAGTGGAACAGAGACTGAAATTCACGCACACACACAGAAAGACAGAGAGAGAGAGAGAGAGAGAGAGCGAGAGAGAGCACAAAGACGACAGGCTCTGTCAGTCTGTGCTGTGATGGAGACACTTCAGAAGAAAAAAGATAGACATGAACTCGGGGTAAAGTGATTGTGTGTGTGACGGAGAGACACAACAGAAAAAATATTACGAATATAAAACTCCATTCTGCCTGTAAACCTGCAGAGCCAGCCGTCTGCTTACCACTTCTGAGAGCACCGCCGTCTGATTGGACCATTTCTCACGATGCTTCCTGTGTGAATTTTCAATTTCAGGTTCTATTTGTTTAAAAAAAAACAACAAAAAAAAAAAAAAAAAAGGGAAAACTGTCTGTGAAATGTACAGTAACGGTCTCTCTGCTTCATCGACCACCTCATCGCTGATTATTGTCCAAAAGCCAAGGCGTTTTCTCCCCTGTTTAATGAGGGTCTGTGGTGCAGCTCATGCTGTATTCCAGCTCAGTGGTGAGGAAGCTCGCGGCTCCTGCTCTCGCTCGCTGTCTGACAGTGAGAGAGAAGTTGGAAGTATGAAGGAACCGAGGAAAACCTGCTGTGCCGAAGCTCCACTAGCTGAGTGAGGCCGAGTCTCAAACGCGCAGCAGCGCAAAGACGAGGATCCACACGCTGACGTAAGAACACTGCAACGCATTTACACCATCTACCGGAATTATTTCACACGAAGCACCGAGGCTGCAGGGTGGAGCTGGAGGGCAGACACTCATCATTGTGTTCCACACATCACTGAACCTCCTTGCCTCTGTGTGTGAGAGTGTGTGTGTGTGTGTGTGTGTGTGAGGAAAGATAAAAAAGAAGGGAAGAGATGGAGAGATTTTGCAGGGTAGAGATTTTGAGAGAGAGAGAGAGAGAGAGAGTGAGAGAGAGAGATCTCCAAGCTATTGCAGCACTTTGGGGATGAGTGGGATAAGGAGGGATTTGGAGGAGAGAGAGATGGCATGACTGACAAAAAGAACAACAAGACCTGTCTCACTGCATCAGGCATCAGCAAGACACACATGCACACCCACACGCAAAACAAACGAAAACTCCATGCACAATACTGCTATCTTTAAGTTGCGCTAAGCAAAAGATTAAAAGACTGATGGTATGGCAACGCCGGATATCAGCGACATACTCATTCCTCAGCTTTTACAAGGTGAAAAGATCTTATAAAGCATAAACCAGCAACATTACGCAGTGCCTCTCCCTTTCCACGCGTGTATTAGTGTACGGTGGCCATCCGGTGCCCAAAACGTACCTCCAAGTAAATTTTCCATGCAAGTATGATCCTTCATTTTTCAAAACTTGGGTTCTCAAACGTGTTAGCCAGCACCAGTAAACACCGATTCCTCTTCCTTTCTTTTTCTTTGTCGTCCTTCGGCTCTCTAGAGGTTTGTCCATTCTGGGCTACAGTAGCGGCGCAACGTGTCGGCTCCGTATGTCGACACAAAGGGCTCGTTCTAAGCTTGTAGAAACACGACAATTCATAGTTACATGTAATTATACATATATGAAAAGTCTTATGATTATTCGGTTCCATGTCTGATATTAGATCCCGCTGAATCCTGCACAGTGGACCATTAACACGCTAGAAAGATGTCAAGTCGCATGAACATGTATAAAATGGCACGTGTCTTTTCAATGTTGGAGCATCACAGTACATCCAGACTACCTGCTAAAAGCAAACTGATCCAAATCTCTTGAAGACACAGCGGATATAAAAATGTCTACACACCCGCCGCTGTTAAATCTGCAGGTTTCAGTGCCATAAAAAAAAAAGAAACCAGGATAACTCATGTCAGATCTTTCTCCACAGCCAAGAACATTCACGTGGAGAAACGTTTCAGGAAGAAGCACACCTGGTTTTATAAGCGTACACACGCTTCTATAACGAGGCAGGTATCACATTCCAACTCATTCAGAAGTACTCATCATACACCAGTGAAGTGATAAAGATCAGCTGTTTCTCTCAGATTTTCCCGAATTCTTCTTCATCCGACCGCTAAAGCCGTGGTCCGCAAAGAGGGTGTACAGAATCATACTTATCTGAAGGGTATCGATCAGGAGAGCAGTAAAAAAAAAAAAAATAAGGATTTCCAAAACATTAGCTGGCCATCATCAACAAGAGGAGAAAATTAGGCGCCACAGTGACATCACGGATTCAGATTCAGGTTCAGACAACTTTATTGATTCCAAGAAGGGCAATTCATTTGCAGCTTACCCAGTCCATACACACGGCTTCAAAACTTACGAGGTCATACATGGGTCTGTACAACGGGACAACGTATAGCAGTAAGTAAATAAAACATTTTGTTATAATTCATAGAAACGCAGAAAATCCCCAGCCGCTGCGGTTGCACGGGCCAGCCCCAGGCCTGGAGAAATTGTGTAGGGTTGCGTCAGGAAGGGCATCCGGGGTAAAACCTGGGCAAAATTGAACATGTGGATGATGATCTGCTGTTGCGAGCCCTAACGGGAGTAGCCGAAAGGAAGGTTATCATTCGTATAGATAATTAAAATCAATCAATAAATACAAATCCAAGGTCAATAAGAATGTAACAGTCATGAACAATGACTCCTGTTGGTCGTTAGCAGAAGGAATGAGCAAACAGACACGTTGCAACACCTGCCCGAGGGCATCACAGCGAATTCACCGGACAAAACATGTTCAGGTTGGCTGATAATTCCTTTCGCTTCCCCGTTTCTCCCAAAGGGACCCTTTGATTATCTTGCAGCAGACTTTCACGATAACACTTAGGCGGTGCTTGTCTTTCACAGGCAATCCATTAAACCAGCAAATACACGAGAATGTTAGGAGACTATCTTGAATGGCTCACAGACATAAACAGTGAAGCGTCTGCATGAAGTTAGTTCTTCGCAGTTCATGCTCGAGTTTTACATCAAACTTGAGCTGAGGGTCAAACACTTATATACGTGTGGACAATTTGATCATCCATCTTTTGCTTAGTCGCTGTTCTGCCTTGGTGTTGATACGTTAACATCAATTAGGTTTTCATGACACCATGTAACAAAGGCAGGTATGGCAGGACCATGACCTGACTCCGAGCCATGAAGAAGAGACATCAGGGAGGGGCCATCAGAGAATTAGACAAGATAGCTTTCTGCGTAGATGATAAAACGCAGGACGGGCAACGCTCTTTAAGCGTAATGCTCATTGCTAGTGATAAGCCGTGGAACTGGAAGGCTTGGAATCAGCACTTTTTTATTTTGAGAAAAATAGTGTGGTTCAACGTTTTCAGGAATGCGGCGTTTTGAAGAAATGCCGCAGGCGGCAAAGTGAAGGCAACAGAGCAGCAGGCGGGCTCAACCCTGAGAACCCCCCCGAGTTGAAGAGTTCATCATGTCTGAAGTCACAACGCGAGCTGAGTGTAAAGGAAAATGCTATCATGTGTTCGAATTTCTGTTTATTCTCAGAGATGACTCGGCTCCAGGTTTGACTCGATTCACACAGGTCCTTTTCCACACTTCGGAGTGTTGCATGATTCGTGATTTACACAATATGTCTACGTCTAACAATTGTTTTTGACACGATAGGTTAACCAAACAAAAAAAGCAGGTGATTGGTGATTGCATGAGTATGCGCCCCACATGGCCGCATATTCTTTGGGATATGATCGTGTAACACGTTCGCGGTTTGTGGGGGGAAATGAGGAAACAGGAGACAGGCTTGTGACAACTCGGGGGTGAGCTTACTCTTTAGCTTTTGCTTTTCAGCGATTTTAATGCTCAAACACACACACACACACACACACAACACTATGCTGGTTCTCTGTCCCTGCTCACTGCGCTTCCTGCAAACACACAACGGACGCATAAATAAATTGCCGGTGATTAGACACAAGTAAGAATCATCACGTGTCACCTGCCGGCTCAACACGCCTGCTCTCCGTCGCTCGAACATGCCTCTGCCACCACAGATCGCTATTAGTTTTGCACATCTGGAATCTGGTATTTTTGCCCATTCTTCTTGGAAAAATTGTCGGATTCCTATGTTAGACATATTGTACAAATCAAAGGATAAAAATCCCAATGAGCATCTTTTTTAGTTCCTGCTTGATAAGATCAATGAAATGCAATGAAATGTAAATCTCAGTCCACCTACGCAAGTTTCCACTTCACCTCATAAAAGTGTTCATACTTTTATCTTAAGGTAGGTGATAAAAACAACATTTTCTGACACTCCAGGGCGTTTCTACGGCACACGTATGGTGATATTCTGGTTTGCTAACAACCTGCCAACAAACAGGTAGTGCTGCTGCTCCTGACGTCTGATAATGCTTTTATTTCACGTCGACCAAAATAAACGAACACTGAAGAGGAAAAGATTCGGCTTTACAAGGCTAAAGATTGCGATTGAAAAAGAAAAGGTCGTGAACCGTAACGCCCGACACACACACCCTTGGAAACTCCGGCGGACGGAGTATTTAATAAGGCGTGACGCTCTATCAGGCGCCTCACACACCTCATGCGGCTCCGAATCCAGCAGGATGAAACTCCATGCAGCAGGAACACTGTCGAATTGAGCTGGAGTGCCGATTACACAGAACTCTAAACACCTGACAGGGTTGTGAAGAAGTACAGCTGTACAGTCGCTTGCTTAAGTATTCACCCCCTTCTTCGCACTTTGCAGTCTTACAACCTGGAATTGAGAAGCGGGTGCGTGCGCAAGACTACAAATTTGCCGTCTGCTGTTTTTGTTTCTCTTGACTCGCGCCGCTGATGCCGTCCAACGTCCCAAGCTGTCAATCAAACAGTCAAAACACTCCGAAGTCCAACCTCCCATGAATATTCATGAGCGGAGAGACGGGCGCGCGAGTCTGGGATGTGTTTCTGCGTGCGCATCTGTTTAACCGGAAGACGTCATTTCGCGGGCGTGCTATCCGTACAGCTCTCGGATGAGCAAATCAGGATGCACCGACACGCAAACTGACGGATGGGTGAAATTAATTACACACGGCGCATATGTCACGCGGGAGCTGTGACACTTCCAGTCACTGCTTCGTTTACTCTCTGGCACTAAAGTGAATTTAACAAATAAAAAAAGTGAAAAAAGAAAATCAAGCCGAAAGGAAGCTGGCGCTGCTAATCTGATGCGTCCCTCGGCGGCGTGAGGAACGGAGCGCCATCAAGATTCATCAATTATTCACCTGTGACAATATTAACACAGCTAATAGTCCTGAGACGAGACATTCCTGCTCACACTCCTACTTCCGAGAGCAAACAATGGCACGGCTCCAAAGTGCTGCGGCCGCGTGCATCAGCAGAACACGAGCACTAATGACCACCATGTTGGAGATTACGCACTAACAATAAATGAATGACTGACAGATTTAAACGTAATGTTGGGTTAAAACCTACACTTATCTGCTAGCCATAATTAGAACTACTCTGTAGCTTTAGAGATAAAACTATATATGTGTTTTCTTTTCCTTTCACTGTGTGAGACCGGTAGTGATTTATGGCCTGTGCTCACATGACATAGTCACCTGTCTGAAATACACTGCAATGATATACGTCAGGGATCATAAGGTAAGCAACAAATAGGCTGTTTTATTGTAAGGCAGCTTGAAGAAAGATGGATGTTAACTGCTAAGGCCGGGAGCTATGGCGTATCCCATCGATACTGTGAAAATGTCATACGCTTCCTTTTTAATTCAACGCCTTCATGTTTTTTGTTAAGAATTACACACCAGTCGGTAGCTGCATTGAATCTTTAAAATGTTAAGATTAAAAATTTTTTTAATACATTTATTTTCTACACATCAAACATTTTTTTTATGTAACTCTCCTGATTCGGCGCGTATCGTGGAAATGTTCAGGTGGTTCTGGGTTGGAAGGGAAAAATACACGGCGTCCGTTTTTTCCGTCGGCACGGAGGTTTTTGTGCCTCTCTACTGATAGAGAATGAAAAGGTAACATGTAAAATCCCCGGTTAAACCTTGCCGCGTGTCATGAGTTGCTGTTATTGACACGCCCCCCTAAATGTAAAGTCAGGGCTTAACAAACAGCAAAGCTCCGGAGTTGGAATTCCGACACTGTAGCGGCGTTCATCTCGCAGTTATGAGATTTCTGACAGGATCTCAAGGCGGCAATAAATCACATGAGGTAATGTGACGGTCTTCGCCATATGGACTGGGATTCACGTTCGTCCATTGTAGTGTCGCTTACCAGGACACGATCCCGAACAAGAAAGCTTGACATAGGTGTGGTGTTGTGGAGGTGCAAAGAATGTGAGGCGAATGTGAAAGAAGCATGATGTTTTTGCAAATGGTTCTGTTAAACGCCTGAAAAGGCACGTATTCCCATTACAGTGCATGCGTGTCCCATGAATGCGGGACTACATCCTGTAAGAAGACATCGCTACGCACAGGCTGTAATATCACTTCTCTGGTAATTACCAGGTTGAGTACCATATTAGCCCAATCAGTGCAAGCTGTCTTACCCTCTCACACTGAGATAGAGTGTGTGTGAGGAACAGATGGAGGATCTGTCCGTTCTGCTACGACGGAAGAGAAGGCGCCGAGACGCAAGTAAGGAATACGACACTCGGGAGCGTGCTGCTAGAAGAAAATAATGTGATGTGCCAATGATTACAATTTATTAATGAACGACCGATCGCGCTTTTTATCCGTTTATGATTCTATTTAATGCTGACGAATGTTAATGATACAAATCATTCACGTTATTGCAGTGATTATTCTGCCTCTCTTTTGTTTTTTTTTTCTAGTTTGTAGTTAATAAGAAAGAAACGCATCCTAGCATTGGAGACTCCTTCTATAGATCTTAAGAGGGTCGGCTCACCCTTCCCAGAATCCAATGCGCCAAGGAGCGAGTCGCCATTCTCAACGCCATCGATATTCGATGTGTGGTCACATCCTATAGGCCATAGCTCTTAAGTTGCGACATGAAATGAAAGACGTTTTGTTTATGTATGTATATTTTACATTTTTCTGGCCAATCTGCTCCATTTCCGTGCGGTTATTCTGTATGTAATGGCCCCGAACAGGCCTCGGCCATCTCACGGGCAGCCGCGAAGGGAAGAAAAGAGGAGGCATATTTCGGTCAAAGCTTTCACATTTGACACGTGAATGAAGAAAAAGTCCAAGATGGGTTTCAAAGGGATGACTAACAAGGAGGTTTTACTGCACAGAAAGCTAGCAGGTCTCAGTCATGTGCCTTCAAAACCAAAACAATGCACTGGATCCTGAGAAGGTCCCTTTAAATAAATACCCCCCTTATCATTTGCACCCACCAGTCAGATGTTCTGCCCTATCGCATGCCAGATATCAGCTGCTAACACGAATGCTAACACGTGCTTCTTTTCAAACTGTTGCCCATGCTGCTTTAAAGAGTAGTGTAACACGCACTGAGGAAAGTGCTATCTGCCCTATTCAGCATACATGAACTCATAGAAGGCCATGATTGGCCAGTGTCGCTGTGATCGACAGAGGACAGAGAGTATTTCAACCCTCGCAACCCGGTTAGCACTGTCGCCTCACAGAAAGAAGGTCCTGGGTTCGATCCCCGGGTCACCCAGGGTGCCTTTCTGTGTGGAGTTTATATGTTCTCCCAGTGCGTGCGTGGGTTTCCTCCGGGTGCTCCGGTTTTCCTCCCACAGTGCCATGATGTTACAAAAAACAAACCAACACCTACAGACCAATTTGAACAACATTATGGTCTAAAATACTTAAAAAGTTAATGCACTCACTCCTTAGCTTCACTTAGTTTTTCCAAAGTTTCATTTCAAACAGGACAGAAAAAAAACAAAAACAAATATAAATTTAGATGACTTAAACTGCGAAGAAGTTCCATGTTATCTGCACTTCACTGAGTCACTCTTGAGCTTGTATGTTACCAATGATTCATTATGTTCTAAGTCGGGCTGTTTAAGCCTCAGGGAGCGAAAAGTAAACGGCACAGTGGTGACTCACAGAGCTGCTAGAGTTAACGCTAGCTTTGCTTCATGTTCTCTATACTGAAAATGCTGTTTTATTGAACAGCAGTGTGAAGTTCAAGAAACTTTTATAAATCCGTGCTGGTGAAGTTTTACCTCGTGGCTGCTCTAACTCTCCATGCATACACTACGAACACACGCTGAAGCGAAAGCCCTCGATTTCTGTGATCCTGAGAGCCCTTCACCTGAAAATAAAACAAGAGAGTAATCCAATACACGGCGACAGGAGAACTATGAACACACACCTGATTGAACTTTGATTGGATCGTGAAAAGGGTAGCCGGGAGTGTTATATGGAGCTGAAATTGCTAATCCCTCCTGAAGAAAAGTTTGTCGCACTTCAAATATACCGTTCGGTTCGAGTGTATCCGAGCGCGTGCAGGTCACGCTGAGTAAATACCCAATGACACAGATGTTCAACCTCCTGCAGAAAACGCATGGATCGAGGAAAAAAAAAAAGAAAAAAGAAAAGAAAAGGGGAATGAAGTTGCCATCGCACGAGATGGAGCACGTCGTTAGAGTGAGCTGAAGCTCGGGGTTCAGGATTCGCTAAAGCCTAGTCTCTTGAGTTTAGACAAGGAGATGACGGGATGCGGAAAATATTCTCCTATACATATCTGTAACGTTTATTTGATTACAGTGGTGTGAATGTGAGGCACAAGCAAGAGGAATGTATTAGAAGATGTGAAAGAGCAGTGGATGGGAATTGGATTTATCTAGCAGTGGGAAAAAAAAAATGTGTTTGAGTGCGTGTGTGAAAGATAAGAATGACAAAAGGACTTAATAAATGACTGCTTAGGAACTATTTCATAACTGAGGATTAAGCTAGGCAGCCTAATGATTGCACAGACCTACACACACACACACACACACACACACAGTGCATACACAGCAGAAAATCATCCTGATGTTATTAGTGTGCCAGGCAGGATGTATTTCTCATTCCTGATGCGGTGTCACTCACCCGCTCTTACTCCCTATTTCCCATGCTCTCCTGCTTATTGCCTTCCTCCGCCTTGCTCTTTCCCTCACACACGTTTGTTTTCTCCCTCTATGACTGTCTCTCTTTCTCAGTCCTGTTCTTTCTCCCTTTTTATTTCTCTCGGGCAGCAATCAAATCAGATTCCATTGCCCTTGTTGTATACATGTATGCAGCGGGATTTCTGTGCCTTCGCTTCAGCTTTGATGCAAAGCTGAGAAGCTGTCTGTTCGAATTACATGATATTCAGTACTGAGAGAATGTACTGTAGATGAGGACCACCTGGAGGGGGTCACGTGCGGTCGATCCAGCAAAAACGTCGCGGCAACAAACAAACGTGACTTAAAATGAAACGCTGACGTTATTCACGTACAGTAACGAGACGCTGAGGAACACAGACACGAGGCAAAACGCATTTAGATGACACGGACGTTATGAAATGGGGCGGAGACAGGAACAGGAACTACACGCACATCATCATGATGAAAGTTTGAGCGGTGCATGCTGAGGTTATTCGTCACACCTTGGTGTTGGGGAGTGTGAAGAGGTTAAAGGCGCCGGCTCACTCTTCACAGAAGCCTCTGCGCTAAGTAGTCGCCAATTTCGATGCCGTCAATAATTGAAAGACAATCTGTTACGACGCGGTGACGTCCTAGGCCATGGGTCATAAATTGTTGTGTGAAGTTGAACATATTTAACAGTTATTTGAAATACTGTTAATTCTTTCAGCAGATCTGTTTTCGTATGGTTATTCCGTATGTAAACAAAAACAACAAACTGGACTCTGGGAAGGGTGAGTTAGCTTCCTTAAAGGCGCAGCCATCGATTCTGGAGAAAGACTGTTGATAATTAAACACAGCAGCCAAACAGCTATACACCTTCCTTCAGTGCTCCTTTACAAGCTCCACCCCCTAAATTCATGCCAATGCAAACGACACTAACAACGACACCGCCATCTCCCTCCTTCCTTCCAAAGATTTTGTCCGACTGGTTTAAGAGTGGGTTTATGATCGAATGCTGTGTTTTCGTTTAATTTCCTGATCCGTCACAGGGTGCTGCAATTCCCAACCCAGCCAGTGAGGCTGGCGGAGATTCGTTGCCTTCAATCAGTGCAGGAATGATTGGCGATGCTGAGTGTCTTTTGGTGAGAGAAGAGGGTCTGAAGAGAGAAGGAAGGTCCCCTGTGATGTGCACATCAAGAAACATGGAGCGCTCGCCTTTAATGTGCGCTGTAAAGTGATCCCTACTGAACACCCATCTCTCGTGTTGTGTCCACATTAAAGAACAGCTTGTTGTTTCTCCACCTCCGCTCTGTACGACTTGCCCCACCAGTGCCGTATCGATAACGTCGGGCTGTCTTCCGAAGCACAGTCATGAGTCAGCGCTGCTCTTCACACAGTGTAAAGTATCGTAGGTTAAGGTCACAGATGCAGATTTACCGTCATGCTATGCCATGCTTTCATTCAGGAAGTCAAGGATCCAGTTATGGAGGATCGTCTTGCCAAGAAGGCTCATTTTCCTTGTCCATTTTCCTGCGAGATGAATGTGTTGGATGTTAAAGTTAAAGGTGCATTAGTCAACATTAGTCATGCCAGAGCTCTACCTCGGCTACTCGTTTACGTGGGTGAAGTACAACACCACTGGAATGATTCCGTACCTCTTGAAGCCACTTCCTTTTCAGTACAGTTACCTGGCTCTCTAAGGGAGAAAAACATACCTGCATGAGTTATTACGGAAAGCCAACCATTCAAACAATTCACCACGTTACACAGCCTGTGCTTATATAAAGTACATGCCTAAGAGTAATGTCACTAACGCTGCCTTCATTTTACCTTTAAGTGAGAAATCAGAACCTGTAATGATGTCATTTTCAACCTCCAATGCTAACCAAGTGTGATGAATGACGTATATTTAACTCATCAAAACGGGGAACTGTACAGTAACAAGCAAATCTGTCTGCATGTTGACTGATCTAAAGCTAATACAGCACTGTATATACAGTATAACCTATTTAAGAGTGAGAAGTGCTACTGTGTTTACTGCTGAGGCAGTGAGCAGCCACGTTGATTTGACGTCGCTTCTCGAATATCGATGAGACCGTCCCGATTTCAGGAGTAGGGCTTCAGTGTTAGGGACTGGGGTTTACTTTTATTATTTTTTTTAGTCCGAGGGTAGAATTTTCCACATCTGGCGTCTGTGAACTCTGCCGTGCGCAGCGTGCTCTCGATGCTCTCCGTCATGCCCGGCGTGGCAACACACACTTCCGCATTTTGCCACGAACTACTTCTAAGGACTACAGTTCCCATGAGCACTTGCATCAAACCAAGCTGGCTGACACAGACTCCCAGCGTGAGTGTCACGTGACTGCAAATTGGATGCAGGTGCATCCCATTCATGCACCCACTCGCGCAGCGTTTAAAAGGACCCCCGGTGTCAAGCCAAACCCCACAATCGTGACAATACCCTCAAAATCCTACATAGTGGATCATTAAAAGTCTCCGATCAGGGTTTCGCAGCCATGCGAAGTACTTTTGCTGATGTATTCCATTGCTTAAACAGTTATTATTTCCGTTCTACACACCTTCAAGATCATTTGTACTACTAGATGAGGCAAATTACATCATTCGAGTCAGTACAGATCTGTAAAAGCACAAGCAAGTGAAATCTATCAGTAAACGTGAATCTGGATAGTGTTGCACTTTTAAACCCTTTTTTGAGGACAGCAGGTAGGACACGGTAGCTATCCTTGGCACCGGAATGACGATGGTGGTCTTAAAGCAAAGGAGGCTGTGGTGAATAACACCATCGTCTGAACGCCTACTGAGGAAGTCGCAGACGCTGTATAATCCTCCAAAGTACCAGCATTCCTGAACATATTCCTGTGCCGGAATGTAGTACAAAGCATTTATCTTTTTTTTTTTTTAAGTCTAAAAGACTGTGCACTCCTCCACTGGGGATAAACTGATAAGTGAACGGGTAATATCCTCCAGGGACGAGACCACGAGGTGTGAGGTGTGCTCCCTCGCTGAGAAAGTGAGTGACAGCGATCAGAGCAGACTGATGGAGCTGTGCTCACACGCAGAAACACAAGCTCAACATTTCCCCATGGAAAACCAGAGGCCCAGAGGATACAGACACATCAAACATTACAGAATAGATTGAGAAGGCGAACGGTGCGCTCCCAAAATACTTCAAATACCACCATTACCGACAAAAGTCAGACAGGGACAGGAAAACGCTTCTCCTAAGGATTATGGCTTTACAGAATACGCTGTGAACTGTTTCTTTAATGTGTTCATCTGACACACGACAGAAATGTGCAATCAAGGAGAAAGTGCGAGAGAGAGAGAGAGGGAAGCAGACATGTAAACGGAGCGTTTCTTGTCGCACGTTTCTTGTCTACAGCCGTGCAAGCCAAATATTTCCACTCATCGCAATTCCCCAGTAAATTATCCTCGCTATCTATAACATCACATCTGCAATGTTATGCTAATCATTTTGAATTGTTTTCAGTGAAGATGCTGGGTTGTGAGACGCCAAATCCTAGGATAATCTATCTGAATATAGATGTGGGTGGTGGATAGGTGTGTGCTTAGGGAGTTCGGAGAAAGTGAGAATGCCCTGGAGTCTCAAAGAGGCTCGCTGAGGAGAACGAGAGCTCGTGATTATAGAGTCAGAACAATCCTGCTGAGTAAAATCAGCCTTAAAATGTCATTTCTGTCACTTGACAGGTTTAGAACGCTTTCACTGTTCAGTTTTTTTTTTTTTTGTCCTTACAGCGGAGCCTCACAATGAGCTGCATGATTGCTTATAATCTGACAGTGTGCACCGACTTTAATGAGTTTCATCATTAACTCGGGGAAAAAAAAACACTTTCTCCGAACCTAAATTATAGTTTAAATGACGAGTAATTATGTAACAATTAAAGAGGCAAAATAAAGGCTTATACAAATACTCTTGAAACTGCTCTGATTGCCAAACTATTGTTTTTTAATATCGTGATGTTTCACAACCTGCCATCACACACACACAATTTTTGAATGAACAAATAACGTATTCAAAACATATACAAATACAGATAAGAAAAAGGCACGTTAGCGGGAGGTTTATACAGATTTGAACCTGAAATGAAGACCATGTTAAGCAGTTTAAATACAAATCCAGAAACAGATACATATATTAGGAGCCCTAAACAGATACAGATCATGGTGTTGCGTCAGTGTATATTGTGTGCACTAGGGTTGTAATGCAATGGATTGGTAGCGTACGTGCTTTTTTTTCCTCCTCCACTGCTGGCCCAATCCTCTTGCTGTCTGTCATTGTGCACGCTAGCAATCTGACTCGTTCCACTCAATTCCTCTGTGAAATTGGATCTGATCCAGCCATCATTGTGGAGCTCATGATGGATGAAACAGACTAATACACAGGTAAAATAAGTAGCATCGTGCACAGCAGGGCCAAGTATTAAAGCAGAGTGAGGCCTGATTACTCACTTCAACCATTTTCAATAAGCGAGTTAATGAAATACTGCAGGAAATAACAGGGTGACATTCCGCAAAGAACAGCTTTAATTGAGGGAGAAAGATAAAGAGTAAAAGGAAGGGTGAATACAAGACATAAGCAAAAGTGGGAGATTTTTAATTGCTTTTAGAAGAGTTAATGTGCTGAGTTATGGTGTGAGGATTACTCATTAATATTGTATTTTACTGTACACCTAACCCTAATCAACACTCTCTACTGTACACCTAACCCTAATCCTCACTCTCTACCGTACACCTAACCCTAATTCTCACTCTCTACCGTACACCTAACCCTAATCCACACTCTCTACCGTACACCTAACCCTAATTCTCACTCTCTACCGTACACCT
>JAQQZR010000038.1:2728233-2740572 GCA_030068235.1 Notoglanidium macrostoma | reverse complement strand
CACCTAACCCTAATCACCACTCTCTACCGTACACCTAACCCTAATCACCACTCTCTACCGTACACCTAACCCTAATCACCACTCTCTACCGTACACCTAACCCTAATCCTCACTCTCTACCGTACACCTAACCCTAATCAACACTCTACTGTACACCTAACCCTAATCCTCACCACTCTCTACTGTACAGCTAATCCCAATCCTCACACACTGTCTTCACATGCTCTACTGTTTGGTTAATCTGAATTCTCACACACACGCTACTCTTCAACTAATCCTAATCCTTCCTGTTCAGAACTGAATTCACCTCACGATGATTCTACTTTAGGATCTAAAATAAAATAGGGCTGGATGGTTTAAAATAGGCTGCAGGATTTGCTCTTGATAAGGGCGGCCATTTTCCTTTCTGGCAGCACTGCTGTGTGGGAGAAAGGTGACGGCTCACTTTCGCCATTTCTCTCTTTTGTGACAGCTGCCACATTTGATCACTCCTGCTCTCTTTCTCTCTCAGTGAGTGGGGAAATGTAATGGCCACCGCAGCCATCATCAGACAGAAAGCATGGCGAGACAGAACATTTAGACCTTGACAGGTTTACTCTACCTTTCACAGGCAATATGGAGGGGGATGAGCAGGAGGAGGGGCAGGTAGGGCAGTCAGTAAACACACACTCACAGTACACACTATCCCAGCTTCTACTTTTCAAGCCAGATGAGCCTCAGTGCCAGCTCAGCACAGATAAACTTCCTTTACGGTCCTCTCTAAATGTAACAGATTATTTACACCAAACTCACTTCTAAAAGTGTCCAGAGAGTGTTTACTGCAAGTGTATACGTCAGGGTTTGCTTGGACACAACGCAGAATGATCGCATTACCTTTGTGCCTGCATTAAAAAGACGATCATATCAATTCACCAGAACTTATTTTTCTTCAGAATTTCTTGTTGAATACGCAAGCTTTAAATTTCCGCTCAACATGAACAGGATGTGGCTCCTGGTCTGTCAGTGACCTCCGCTCCCTATTGCAGAATAAAACAGAGATTAACCTCCTGCTGCAGGTTTTACTACTGTCAGCCTTGCATTCAACACACACACACACACACACACACACACACACAGTAATAGAAATGCAGTTGCTGTCGCTTCCTTTTCTCTTTCTCTCGCTTGACAAAAGATCAACACTTCGGCTCTGCAGCTCCAGCCCACATCCAAGATACTACACTATCCAGAATGCTATGTGGTTACCTTCAATGTTAGCTTGGCTTTTATATCCAACCTGTGCTAGAAACCTCTCTCAGCTTTGTGCATCATCCACAACACAAGGTGTGGAGCTGTCATGCCTTTTCCTTTCCTCTCTCGCAGGCTAAAAGAGCTGCCATGTTCTGTTTCTGCCTCACACGCACACACTAGACACATCAGTTACGGATGACTCCGATACGTCTTTTGAGCTCATTGTTATTATTTCGTGTGGCGCTAATGAGTGGATGTGTAGAGATGCGAGGGCTGAACAGGAAACGTAAAGAAAGGAAAAGAGAAGACCTTCAGCAGGTCATGGGAACACCCTGCAGAGTGAAGCTAAAGTCAGCGTCCCTGTTAGACGGGATAAGGATTAGGGCCCTTGGCACTCGATGGAGATTTCAGATGATATCACGGCTGTATTATCTCAATGAGAAAATCCTCCAATGAACTTGGAGCAGGGAAAAATCAATAGACCATCAGAGCAGAGAGAGACAACGGATTCTCATAACTCCAGCTTGGGAGTACTGGCAGGACACACACACACACACACACACACAGGGCACGCACATACATATATTAAGACAGGTACAATTATCCAGTTTAAAAACGGAGACTTTAAATAATTCTGTTTATAGTATAATCAAATATAATCCCACTGAATATTTGTATTTATTGATATATTATTTACTGAAACTGCACCCAGATCATCACTTACTTGTTGTCCTGCAATATTATTAAATCCCCACGTTTACAAAAAGTCTGGAAAATGATTTCGTATATATAGATATATATCTATATATATATATAGTGCATGTATGTATATTTATTTCTAAATAATTCCTTTTTGCAAGTAAAGAAGCCAGCGCCTATGCCAACATCAACATCATCTCTCTTTCCTCAGGGTGTGTAGGATAAAATCTAAAGTCGATATGCTGGCAGATTTTGTGAACATGCTTTTGTTTTAGAGTGTGATGGTGTTAAAAAAAAAAAAAAAAAAAAAAAAAAAAAAAAATCAAACATTATTTTCCAGTAAATGGTTTCGGAGTTCTCCTGGTACCCTGAAGCTTACTGGAACCTTTTTGTCACAATTTTTTTTTTCTTTTTTTGTCTAACTCACCAGCAAAATCCCAGCATGACCCCTTTTTCCATTCCATAAATGCAGGGCTCTGAAACGCCACGAAGGCGTCGACCGCGTCGCACTCGTTTACTT
The DNA here is from genome assembly GCA_030068235.1 of Notoglanidium macrostoma. Taxonomy (NCBI): domain Eukaryota; kingdom Metazoa; phylum Chordata; class Actinopteri; order Siluriformes; family Auchenoglanididae; genus Notoglanidium; species Notoglanidium macrostoma. The sequence continues at coordinate 2,738,126 of JAQQZR010000038.1, read as the reverse complement.
AATTTGCAAAAAAAATAGAATGAACGGTCTGATGGTGCGGTCTTAAAAACACATAGAGAGTCTTGCTGAAGTGAAGCATATTACCAATCAGGCCTGTGTGTGAGAGCCACACTAAGGCAGAACAGAAAGAACACACACACACACACACAATTCATGGTAGAACATTTAATAATGTGGGCTGTGCTGCAGACGGATTAATCTTGCATCTGCAAGTGGCGAGTCAATACACCATCAGAAAGACTTCAAGCCTGTGATCCAAACGGCATAAAATTCTCTAACAAGTATGCCTAAACGGTAATGACACGCTCTTTAGCGTGGTAGTTTACGATTCGATATGCAGACCCGAGAATTCACGTTTATCATTGCTTACTCAGTTTTACACATCATTTGCTATGATGAAAAAAAAACCTGTGTTACTGTTAGAGTTACAGAGTTGGAGCAAAAACTTTCGCTTCCTTGACTGCAATCTCACAGAATATTGCTGTGCTGCTTTTTACATCTCAGCCAGTGAGAGCTTTTGCTAGCTGGCTAAAATGCAATGCAGAGAACAAAACCCACATCTGGTCACCTCTGATATTTTTCATGCTTTTTCACCCAACCTGAAATATGTAATAATATCTGGCCCAAAAATGTCTTAACTGGGAAGCCATGTTTAGTGCTCAGTATCTTCAGAAATATTAGTCCGAGCCTGGTGAAAATCGAGTGGAATCAAGTAGCAAGAGGAAAAGTCTGCAGATTACACCTACACCTACATATCTTCTTCATGTTAAAGACTAACAGGATATAAACCTGGTATTGACTATTGACAGTACATTTGCAGGGTCAGCTGTCAGTGTGTCGGGACTGCAATGATGTACTTCCTATTCAAACTTCTAAGATTCTGTCTGATTTCACACGGAATGACCCTGTACATAGTTCCTTCTCCAGCTTCTTATATGTAAGGCACGAGCGGTTAACGTTAGCAGAATGCAGAAAAATAAACAGAAGTTACGTAGAAGATGCTCAGGATGATCCATACCTTTTTTTTAGTTACTAGAACGCTATTACGAGTTGGCTGGTTAAACGACTGGCTAGTTAAACTGGTTAAAGACACAAATTCCTGCTGGATGGATTACACCAAATAAATGTCTTCAGAAGAAGGTGAGAACAAATGTTCAGCAAGGGAAAAACAACCCTATTCTAATCAGCCTTGTATCACTTCCTTCTTTGCATTCTTTATACGTTTACTCGCTTTGTCTCTCGCCTGATTGGCTGCTGCTCCTCCGTGCAGTCAGAATTCTTTTGAGTCGAAATATGGAGCGGGATGATGTGCTGGCGTTTATATATTCATTTAAAGAACATAATATTACAGAGAACCTCTTTGTCCTTTCGAGGTTTTATTATAATTTTTTTTTTTTTTTATAAAATAAGCAATTTGCCAATCTCCAGGAGGTTTAATTTGTCCTGCACAACAACCGCATCAAGATCAAGGTCATGCTGGTATTAACCTACGATTTAATATAGATATTTTCATTTCCCAGATCTCCAATCACATCCTCTCAGTAATATGGTATAAATAGAGTGGATTTAATTACATGTCTCTCTCTGATATAGTGGGAACACAGTGAGGAGTGAGTTTAAATGTCTAATTCGTTTAAATCCCGCATGGGTTTGGATGTGGAGTCTTTACGAAGCCGAATTACGCAGCAGCTCTTCTCCGTCGCCCTGCTCTCTTTAATATGCCGCAGGGATTGGCCGAGGCATGACATGTCTGAGGCACAAAGCGGCATTAACCCCGCTCGCCCTTACACGCTAAGGGAAGGAAATTCATTCACCTGTAGCTGGAGCTGTATAAAGACACATTAGAGTCATTGGACGACGTGGTAGTGGAATTGAACATTCAAAAGCTAGAAAGAAAAGAAAGAACGAAGAGAAGCGTGAGAGCAAGGAAAAAATGTCAGGGTTACTGTTTGGGTCTGTTGAAACTTTAAGGCTGATTAATTTAAAATTGCTGGAGGGCATAAAAGTCAAATATAAGAAAAGGAAAGGAATTTTCTCATGGCAGCAGCAATATTCAGGCTACTTTAGTATTAATGCACATTCTGAATAAATTCATTCAGTGCCTCTGCCTGTATGGGATAATGCATTCATAGTCTGACAGACACTATTGTGTATTTGCAGTAACATTTCACATGGAGCTGAAATGAACCTATCTGAGGTGTGTGAATAAATCATGAGGAGGCTAAAACTCAGTGCAAAGGTGAAAAGAGGATGTGTGTGTGTGTGTGTGAGAGAGAGAGAGAGACAGAGAGAGTGTGTCGGTGCCCCTGTCAGTCCCCTTTCTATCCCTTTAAGGTGTCCCTGCTGCCCAGGAACACCTGCTCAACTCAACATTTATTATTCAGAGATGCACTAAAGGGACCCTACTGCGCAATATAAGAAGATTCTACATGACACAGAGCTCACACACCTGTCAGTGACAACAAGTAACATCAGCATGTGCAAACAGACAGATGGATTCCAGGCTTTATCACAGTGCGGTGTGTATGTGTGAGTTGGAAGCTGTTAGTGTGCATCTGTGTTAGTTTGGGCCTTCTTGTCGCTTGGGTGGAGCCACATGGCAATTTAACGCCAGCAGTTTAAAGACCAGTTTAACAAAATCGCTGGCTCGTCTTTAAAAGTGGACTGAGCCTTGGCCTGGACTTTCCACAAGGACTCAAGGAGCCCTGGCCCTGAACTTGAAAGTCCGAGAGCGGTATGGGAATGGCGACTGAGGACCAGTTCAGTTTATGCACTTCCACTTCCATGAGCTGACCCACATTGTCGCTGCTGCTGGCCGTGGCCCAACCATCTAACTGCGACCTGGCAGCAAGCTCTGCTCCAGTTAGGGTTCGCAAATCCCGTCGTCTCCCCTTAATGTTACGATGATGAAGCCGAGCATTATGAAATGCTCGGGAAGAATGCATTATATTCAATCCAGCCCTTTACGTTGGACACCTGAAAAGATGTGTGCCTCTGGGGAATCCCTCAAAGGTTCCATGTAGACCTCTATAACAGAGGGATTCCCTTTCAGAAACCTTTTAAGAAGCTAGAACCCTTAGACGTTCCTTGATGTACGCTTTTTTCATAGTACAGACGTCCCTAAAGGTCTCGGCGTACTTCACGAAGAGCTGACGTTTGTGCGGAGGCTTCATTCGCTAGCTTTTGCACATGGCAGCTGGGCAAACTCCATGACCAAAGATACCATGCGACCAAGCCTGTGATTGGTTTTCATCGAGGCGTGCCCAAGCTGATTCATTCCAAGCATCACCCAGGTTTCACTAGCATGCCAGACTCGGCATCCGTGACCGGAGTTGATGCTCTCAGCACTTTGCAGGAGGCAATCTTCACGCTGTCATGAAAACTGTCATGACACTTTAATAGTACCATCTGCAGCATTGGTGAAACTCTAAAGAGTATGCTAAGTTGCATGCTCGCAAGTGTGGCGTTGACATATGCTGAGGTCTTCAGAAGGGTGCTGGAAGGTGCTTCTGAACACAGAAGCCTTGATCAGTACATTCATTGGTTGATAGCAGTATAGCCCTCAGTTGGGTCCCCTACAGACCTTCAGCCGGCTCATGGAGATCATCTTCTACCTACTGTCGCTACATAAAGTCTTAATCCACTTAGAGAAGGTGATAGGGGTGCTTAGAGGGACTGGAATCGACCCACACAATGTCATTTGAGCTGGGCTGAGGCAGTGAACATGAGTTACCCCTACAGGAGAAGAAGACAGACTGATAAAGCCAGTGAGAAGCTTCCTACACTAGGCCATGAAGAGCCAGATACCTGCCTTTCTATAGCTGGTGCGGTAATACTGTCTGTCCGTGTCACATCTTTTCCAAGAAGGATCAGCCAAACAAAACTAAATGGTAAAACTTCTCTTCCTACAGACTCTGATGGGTAGATTAGTAGTGTGAGCCATTAGCGTGATGATAAGTTTCAGAAAAGTAATGTTGTTTATCAAAGAGTTTTCCAAGGGTCTGGTTTTTTTTTTTTTTTTATATTTTTGTCGAGTGCATTAATGAGCTTGATGCTCCTAAAAAATAAGAAAGAAAGAAAGAAAGAAAAACCTCTGCTCTTTGCGTCTGTTAGAATTCAGAACTTCAAAAGGAGCGGACAACAGCCGACAATAAGCATCCCGGGATCAATGCGAGAAATACGCTTCATTTTTCTCAGCCTGCATGCCGACAATGCGTTGAGAATAATAAGAAGGTGTTGCGAGTACGCCGCCATCCTCCTGCATCCCATCTCCATAACATTTTGTAAGCAGGTCCAATATCAGTAGCTAACGTGTAAAAAGCATTTTAATTTCAATTTTAAAAAAAGAATTGCTTTTCAATGTCCATCCCGTTCAAACCAAACCAATATTACCCGGTTGTCAGGAAAGCACTGAATCAAATATTGAGCTAATCTATGTTTCGGAACCGAAATAAGGTCATGTGCCCAGTGGGGTGACATTTGGGATGACAATGCGATGACATTTATCCTCACCGCTTCCTCTAGTTCCGTACACTGAAGTTTCCGGAATTACATTTTTGAACTCCCCGGCTCTGACACACAACTGGCTAAACCCGAGCAAATAAAGCACTGAAACTGAAGGAGCACAAGAGTGGGGTTTGCATGCTGATAAGTACCACAGATTAAAACCATCAAGGATAAAATATTGATGGTGATCTCCTTATTCCTCTGCACATAAGCACCCAAGCAAACATAAACCCTTTGCACATTTTGATGTGCACTAATTCCTAATGTTCCTTTGTGTATGCAGCAGAATTAATATAAAAAATCGTCAGATAAGAGGTCTCCTGGCATCTGTGCCTGTGGTAGTAATGGACTGCTAATGGGTTTTAGGTTTTTTTTTTTTTTTTTTTGGAGTTTTAACTATAAAGCTGGTTTTACACTATTCATGGAGCTCTCAAGCACATTATCTCCAGTGAGATGAGATTCTTCGCTGCATCTCTCTGATCTCAGCGGCAGAAAGGCAAGCAGGTCAACGTGCGGGGCTGCCTAAAGAGCAAATGTTTTCAACTTTTGTGCGATGCTGTACATCATGGGGCCAGTAGTGCAGAAAGCATGTCAGCCCTGGGAAATAGTTTGCGCTGAGAAGGAATAAGCGAGGGAGTTACGAGCGATGGTTCACATCCTCCACAACTGGAGAATACTTCACGTTTTAAACCGGTTTGAATCGGGGTGGGGGTGCCAATAATTTTAGAACCAGTCTTTGGCAGAAAAAAATAAATCTACTGCTCAATACAAATGTATGACAGACAAGTGTTATAGTGCTGCTATACGTTTAATCTCAAATATCACTAATTATCCACGCTTATGTTTATCTTCGGAATTATTGGCACCTTTTATTAAATGAGCAGAGATGAAAGCTTATCTTGACTGCTAAAACGAGACCCAGTGTAACAGCGCTGTTAGCGGTTCAAGCTGATTTGATGTCGCACACAAAAAGTGAAATAATATCGGAGTGAAAATAATGAATGCCCAAGCTGACTACTCTCCATATGGTCTAATGAAGTGACAATATCTTCAGATTAGATTTTTACCAAAACGCAGGCGGGTATAAAGTTACGAGCGCTGACGGCCAGAAAATAGGTCTTCATTTGGCTCGGATCCAAATAATAACGAGGAGCACAAAGTTAAGGATAGTCGGCTTTCTGAATGGCGTGGTGTGTTACGCGGATATTCCAGAGGGCCTCGGTTCTCAGAATAAACGCTGCAGTGTGCCGTCTTCTTTTTCTCCTTATTTGATCTCGTAATCTTCAGATTTATTTCTTTGCAAGGCTCATCTATTAAATCCAATCCTCTGTTTGCATTTTTCTGTTCCGAGAGAAGAAATAGGATGGGTTTTTTAATTTTTTATTTTAAAAACTCTACAGTTCAAAGATGCGTCTGTTCCATGGCAAAACCTCAATTTAGCTCGTATTAGCATGCGACACGCATTCGAAAGCCTCTTACTCACACAGATTAACCAACATGGAGGGAGGCATCAAAGGCCATTACTCAAAGCCAGCAGCTCCTCTATTAATGAGAGCCATCTATCAAGTTGCAGTGTTTACCTCAGCACCGGCCCTCGCGTTTCTGTGTGCAATAGATTTATGGCTGCTTTAGACTGACTTACACTCAGCTCGCGAAGCTCTCCTCGTATCAGATCTAGACGCTACGGAAAAACTCACACTGTCGACCGGGTGAAGACGAACGGCTCACCGGCGTGGACCGAAAAAACCCTGGAACGCGTGAAAAAAATGAGCAAATCCGGACATTTCGTTTTGTCCTGCTTTATTGTGAATATTGCACAGACCAGTTACAAATGCTAACCTTAATCTTCTTTTTTTTTTTTTTTTTTTGTCACAAACCAGTGTAACACGGAGACGAGTATTTCCTTCTGTGATTATATAAAACATCGCCGAACAACAACTACCGAACTAACAGTCTTAATGCCCTTCATCGCAAACATTTATTACACTACATTAGCACCCAAGCTGCCATTTTTCTTCCTTTGGACGTACTACAGCAGCTTTCAGGAACATTAGAGTGCATGCTAGCTGAGACACACACCGTATAACCATCAGTAAATGCAGTTAGCACTGGGTTTTTGCATTCTGTCCTTCTTCTCTGTGGCTTAACTTACTCTAAAACACAAGTCGGTTCTTTGAAGTCCTCTGGAGTAGATGAGTGAGAGCAGAGATACACACACACACACATCACTCCAGCTAACGAAAGCAGCGAATACGAGTAAACATTTCCTAATTATGACGAAAGTGACCGCATTCATAAATGATTCAGAAACAACATGGTAGCTGGAGATGTGTGTCTGATGCTGTTCATAGCAAAACATAATCTGAAGTCTTTTTTCATGTATAATAAGTTTAGTGCGCTCCTGTTCCAACACACACACGAAGCAAACTAAGGAAAACATTTAAACTAGCTAACAATCTCTGCACAAATATTAATACAATAAAAGCAAATGATTCACCAAACACAATAGAAGTGATACAGATACTGCTCTTTGGGTTTAGTTATTCGGGGGGGAAGGATTTAAAACTTTCAACATCCCTCAACATTAAATCCATTATTTAAAAATGGAAAGAATATGGCACAACGTGACTCTGCCTAGAGGAAGCCAAAAAATCAGTGACCGGGTAAAGAGGGAATTAGTCAGAGACGCAACCAAGAGGCCAAGGGTGACTCTGAAGGACCTGGAGAGATCAGATGGGAGAAACTGTACACAGGACAATCACAGGCTGGTTATTTTGCAAAGCTTGGTTTTTATGGAAGAGTGCCGGGAAGAGAAAGCAAGCCTGTTTGCCAGGAGGCCTGGTGGGTTTAAAATGTAGCTTTTTGGCCTCGGCATAAAGCACTAGATTTGGCCGAACCCCAACACTGCTCATTACCCTGAGAGCACCATATCCTGAGGGAAGCATGATGGTGGTAGCGTCATGCTGTGTGGATGCTGCTCATGGATGCTGGTCAGGATTGAGGGCAAGAAGGTTGGAGTCCAATACAGTTCAATTCTAACAGAAAACCTGTTCTAGTCTGCAGGAAACTTGAGACAGGCAGGAGTTCACCTTCTAACAGGACAACGAGACTAAAAATACCACCAAGAGTGAGACTGGAGTGAGTCAAGTCCAAGAACCTGAATGTGTTCGAATGGCCCAATCAAAACCCAGACCTCAATCCGAGTGAAAAACGGTGGCATGATTCTTCACCAACACTCTCTTATTCAGTCTGACAGAGCTTGAGCCATTTCGGCAAGAAGCAGCGGCAAAAATATCAGGATCCAGATGAGCAAAACTGATAAAAAAAAACATACCATTGAAGACTTGCAGCTACAACTGTAGCCAAACGTGGGCAAATACTTAAGCATACAACAAATTCCCGATGTTTCGTTTAATTAATGATTGCGCCATGATAAAAAAAAAAAAATTTACGTTTTGAACCTTCAAATGTTATTGTGTAAGTCAAATGGTAAAAAAAAAAAAAAAAAAAAACCAATCCCAATTAAAATGCACAGTTTGACTAGAAATTGTGAAAAGAAAAAAAAAAAACCTTCTCATTTTAAAAACTGCATGGACGCACTCACCGAAAGGTTGAGGGAAATCGGAAAGAGCAAATGCCTGGCCAAAAGGGAATTACGGGCTATAATGTGTGATTGTGCCTTGGAGAAAAGACACCGAAATGCCAAGTAAAGATGGTTTATAAACTGAGTATACGCTTCAAACATGGAAGCGTGTAAAAGCTCACGTCTCACGCGGACTAAAAAGAAGCAGATATGGAAAAATAATTCCTTGAGATTTACAGTTGGACTTTATAATTCACACAGAAAGCTTTTTAATCTTGGTGATAATTATGTACAGTTTTCATACGGCGCGTCTTTGTGTGTCTCGTTTGAAATTAAGACTGAATTCAATGGATGTCTGATGCGGTAAATGAGTGAAATTAGTTCATTTACTTCAAAATCATTATTAGTTACCTAGATAAGTGAAAAGAAGACAAATTAAACTCGTCCTTCGCATGACTTAATGATATTAAAAAAAAAAAAAAAAAAAAAACCCCGTCTCTGTGCAGTAGATCAATGTTCAGAAAACTCCTTTGGAGCCATAAATCACATGCTCCATCTATAAGAGATGAAGGTTACGGAATACTGCTTATAGAAACGGGATGAACGGACGGATAAAGGAAGTCTCGGGAAAATTTACAGCAAAGGGTGCGGATAAATAAAAAATGTAAATATAACAGGAAAATATTAAAATGAATAAACGCTTACATATTTTCCTGCCTTTCTTCCAGATGCGACCAGGGATCCTGATAAGCAAGAGGTAATCTATGAAATAAACGGAAATACCGAACAGAATAAAACAAATGATCCCATTCGACGCAACTGAGTAATGCTGTGCAAAATGAGGAGTGCCAAGATGAGGAGTGAAAATAGGGTACGCTAAATAAATAACAGGTTCAAGTGTCTTGTCGAATAAATCTGGCTTCGACAGGGGAAATAAAGAGTAGGGAACACTAATTCAACAAAGAGGTAGCACTTTGGCTGATATTGGGAAATTGTATTCCTTCAACTCCCTGCACGTCTGCTTGTAACTAGCACAGGTTTTGGCTTTGAATCTCTTATACGGGATTGTTGTAAAGCTATTCGACCCCGATTGTCATATCATTTAAATTCAAGGCTTATTTGCAGTTCCCAATGACAAGTTAAGCCTTGCCTTGGTGAACCAGAGTCTGCTTGGGTTTGTCAATACTCTTGTAGAACATGAGCTTTGATTATAACAAGGTTGACTAATCCATCCACTGGGAGAGCGGGTCAAACTCAACCCGGGAAATCATTCCTTATTTATACAATTTCAAGGTTGGGGAAGTAGAATAGGAACTGTGTTGATGAAGTTGCAAAGCCTGAACATGCATGCTTCACATGTCCTTCAAAGTTGTAGTGTGGCTTCTGCGACACTTTCATACGTGGTCCAAAATCCGGTACGTATCCGATTCGCAGTCATGTGACAAGAATGAGGCGCCCAGATAGGAATTCATGTGGCGTTTCGCCATGTGAACCGTCAAGTTAGGCACATCTGATCTGAGCAAAAAATCGGACTTGAACAACGAGGCTTGTAATGTGAAATGGAGATTAGAGCGCACAGGAAAAGAAAAGAGAATACACTATTCTTGTTGGATATAGAAATCTCAAGACTCAAACGATGCATCATGGATTTGATTTGGTCCAGAAAGACATCCGACTCGATAAGCGTTTTACTAGCAAAGGAATAAATAAATAAACTGGATATGAATATGGTGGTGCGGTGGTTAGCACTGTCGCCTCACAGCAAGAAGGTCCTGGGTTCGATCCCCGGGTCACCCAGGGTGCC
>JAQQZR010000038.1:2704631-2721489 GCA_030068235.1 Notoglanidium macrostoma | reverse complement strand
GAGGGAGAGAGAGACAGAGAGAGAGAGAGAGAGAGAGAGAGAGAGAGAGAGACAGAGAGCGAGCGAGACAGACGGAGAGAGAGAGACAGAGAGAGAGAGAGAGAGAGAGAGAGAGAGAGAGAGAGAGAGAGAGATTGCGAGTGTCTCGCAGGATGAACCAGCGAGAGTTTTTGCTGTATCTCTTGGTGAGAGCAGTGGTGCCACTCTCAGAAGCTGGCCAATCAAACGTGTGAGACCGGCTGTACTCGGTAATTAACGTGCAGCTGTGATGCGTTCAGCAGCGACACGCCACTACGTCTCTGCAAAAGACGAGATGTGATGTGGAGATCTCACAGCGTTACAGCACTTTCCGTAGAAAACGGTATGATTCACGCAGGCAAAGTTGAGTGACAGAAGTTACTCTTAAAAAAAAAAAAAAAAAAAAAAAAAAAAAAGGGACAATCCAAACCTGCGAGATTATATTACACTAAAATTAATAAACACACAAGGCTCTGACAGTCTGGCATGATGGAAATCAAGAAGCGGGGATAAATGTCATTTAATTAAATTTCTAGAGAAGGGCTCATCGTGTGCTGCTTAATATTTAACCTTTCTGAGTACGAGCGATGAATTTAGGCTTCGCCTTTCGTATACCACAGCGGCGCCCCGTGTCTTCCCCGGCCTGTGTTTCTAAGCCGAGCGTGTGAGCTGTACACGTGGTGCCAGACACCGGAGCCGTGCAGGTTGTGCTATTTCACATCGGTTGCCTTCGTCAGCTTTCAGCGTCGCGTCTAATCCTGCTGCCTCGGCGCTGTGCGAGCTGCTTCTGGGATCGCCAGTGTGCGTGAGATATTAAAAGTGCGGAGACTCTGCCGGCCGTCCTTAACAATTATACTCTGTTCGGGTCAAAATGACCCTTTTAAAAGTTTTACTTTAAGTCGAAGCATATGAGAATGTTTCATTCATGTGCTCGGGATGTGGGATGTGTCTCCCAAAAACACAATTGAGCGAGGTCAATTTATTCATATTATTTTCGGTCTCAGCTGCCCAAAGTCGATAATACCTATGAACAGTGCTAAACAGTGAATGGACGGGTGAACACACACACACACACACACACACACACACACACACACACACACACACACACACACACACACGCAGGTCAGAAAATGGAAAGAGCAGAGTGGACTCGTCGATGCCATTAGCTGTGAGGTCTGCGTTCCAGCAGGTAAACAGATTTCATCCATGATGTGCTCGATGTGCATGAGTGAAATGGTAGGAACGGCTTTACTCAGACAGGGATGATGCGGAAGTGCCAGCTGAAATGGGTTCCAGACAAATGTTTAAGAAATCTCGGAGAAAGCAGCAGGTGTTCGTCAGCCGCGCTAAGCACAAAAGGGATTGAAGGGTGCGAGCTGCCTCAACCACAGACAACACCGAGCTTCAGCACACTGTCATCCATCTGCAATCAGAAAAGCTGCGAGGCTCGGCTCGGCTACGGCGCTAAAGTGGTTTCTGTCTGCGTGCTGTTATGAATGATGGTAATTGGTAACCCATTTCAAAGCCTCGGTTCACAGCGAGCAAAGAAACTCCAGCTGAACCTCAGACACATCAATGGCTTGAAAATGAAGTGTGTTCTTAAAAGATAAATGTAAATTGCGCATGCTGAGGCAGGCTTTCGTGCCGCCGTGCTGGATATCCAGACGGACCTCCGACTTCAATCCGATTCCAGGAGGACGGTGTCGAAGTCAGTCGATGTCTACGTCTCACCTGGAGCCTGTAGATTTATACCTCAGAGCTGCTGCTGTATTCATAAACACTGTCCTGTGCTCATCCCAGCACACTTCTTCGCACTCGGTACCGTTTACCTTCTACGCCTGAATACTCTAACGATTTATAATCCCGCTATCCGGTGTCATCCAAAAGACCGCAGGTTTCCTTTTGATCCCGAATCCTCTCAAGGTTTCTTCCTCACACCGTCACCGCTTGCTCATCATGGATCTAAATGTACGTCCAGGTCTCGGAGACATTTCCCGCAGTGCCACGATACGCCAGTGCGAAAATATGTCTGACTTTGTATTGTGAGGTTTGATCATCTCTTTTGTATTTGACTCTCAGGACAGAAAAATGAAAATGTCCGATACACAAATCTAAGAATAAAATCCTCCAGACTGAACATAATAATTAGCAGAGAAAAGGAAAATTAACGTGCGATCGCATACGAGTTCAGTGCGGCTTTCTTCGCCAGTCACTTTAATTGCTGCCTCGTTAGACACAATGAGACTTATTATTAGACTGAAGTGATTAAAAAAAAAAAAAAAAAAAAACCATTCACACATGCACGTACTGTACATCCCTACTTTCAGCAGCTGGCGGTTCCGGATCGTTTCTCTGGATATTTCCACGGTGCCACCATGGAAACAGAGAATGCTGCATTTTGCATATTGGAGAAAACATGGAGGTGCTTTTGTATTATATTCAGCTGTCAATTCAGGAGGAATGATTAAGCTCACAGTTTGGCGGCTCTACCGAAGGTTCACCAGTCTGACATTTCAACACAAAGGACTTGCCAGAGGTTCGTGACCCGGAGGCTGTTCATGGTTTCCCCTGAACACGGTGCAAGTCATTCATTCTCAGGTAAACATTGTATTTAGATGAAGAATGTGAGAGCAGAGCTAAAAATGTTTCACCGAGTCCAGCGCGACCGTTTGCTCCTTAATTATCTCATCACCTTGCTTTGTTGTCGTGATGGAAATTACAGCGTCCGCCGAGCGCCGAGTGAAAGCTCTCTATGAAGGAGAGAAAAATGTGTGTTGAGATGATTGTACGGGCTCCGGATCCCTGCGCGGTCGTATCAATGGCCATTTTTGCGTCAGAAATTAAAAACACTCTTTTCAGAACAACATTAGCATTGGAGTGTAAGAATAGCAAAGAGTTTTGTGGGAAGTGGATCTGCATGTACTGTGTGTGTGTGTGTGTGTGTATGAATAAATGGATGACAAACAGTGAACGGATGAATGGGTAAAAAGGTTTTGGAGGGAAACTGGATTAGCTTGGTGCGCAGAATGATTTTATTGCGGGCGAGGCAAAGGCAGCACCATGATGCAATGCCAACGCTGATATTTTCTTCAGTGTTATCTCACATAAAACAGATGGAAAGAAAAAAATCCACCTCCTGGACTTTTGGTTGTGCAGCGACTTGAACAGATGCTTTGTATAAAATCTGTCATAACCAAGTAATCATTTTTTTTTTTTATATCTGTGCTATGCTGATGATGCTCAACTCAGTAATATGTGTCTGCGCAGGTCTCAGCGTGGAAGAAAATATCTCGTCATCTTCTTAGAGACGTCTCGTTCACACCATCCATCGGTGCACTCGACAAACTATCCTTCTCTCCTCATGCTGCTAACCTGCAGGTTTCTCCTTTTAGACATCGTCGTCATTTTGAGACTGGACTCCTGCAGCTCCTCGCTGGACTTCCCCTGCGTACCATCTGTCCCTTTAAACGCATTCAGAATGCAGATGCATGACGTTCCAAGTTCTCCCACATCATCCATTTGCTGTATTCTCTCCACTGGCTTCCTGTAGCTGCCCACATCAGACTTCTAAACAACTGCCAACAAAGCCAAAAATCGACCCTGAATCTACCTGAAGGCACTTATCAAACGCTGCTCTGCACCTCTGTTCGTTAGAGCGACACGCATGGCACGACTTCACACCATCCATCTCTCTGTCCTGCACCCAGGTGGTAGAATCAACTTCCCATCACTGGCTGTCCGAACAGCTGAGTCACTGGCTGTCCATCCATAGACTTTACTCTTTGGATGTGAAACCGCCGACTAGCTTCAGTTAAACAATTAGCTGCTAAATGGATAGCTTTATTTTTCTTCGCTTATTCTCATCTGCCTGCGTTTATCTGTTTCCATTCGCCATTAAGATAATTAGGACTGAACAATCGGCACCGGCGTTAGCACCGACCTGCCAATGGGTTGATGATCAGCGAGCCGTGCAGGTCTTTTTATTCGGCTACATGACATCGGCTCTCTTACTAATTGCTCTAAGTGAATTCGGGGCAGGTTCGTAATATTTTATGGTCATTGGGTATTCGTGTGTAGCGCTGAAAGCTCATTTGCTCTATTTTTAAAGCTGTTGCACGATAGGACTTAAAATGGATTTCTTGGAAGCACGATCCGCCATCTTTAAAATTCTCAGTAAAACGACATGGTTGGAAAATGCTTTGAAAATGTAAACACCAGAATGACAGACGAATTCCTGACGCTCCCTCTGGAAGAGCACAACGCCTGATGCTTTGCGTTCTTCCTGCCTCACGATTTTCCGCTATAAAACTTGCTGGGGGAGTTTAAAAAGCTTCAGCTTCAGTCTGTCTGGGTCGCGGAGACTCCTCTCAGAGCACTGACCTCATTTTCCACTGCAGTTTGCTGATATTTCACGGGAAGTCCAATTTAAAGGAAGGGCACATATAAAAGTTTTAGCATCCGGTATGACTGATGTGAACTGTCACAAGGCGTATTGGCTGTTAAATATGACGGGCCCTTCTGCAGCGCTGCGTCCTGCTCAGACGCGTGCCATTCGCATTAGCAGGTACATTAGCGATGCCACAAAAATTAAACAGATTATAATTTGTGCCATATAGTATAAAGTGCTTGCTAGACTACTACATGCTGTTCAGCACCTACTATAAAAACACTAATTAATACACACTTTTTCAAATGAATTACTTCATTATTCATTAATTAATCGTCTCCGATTAAAAATTAAACAAGACGGACTATTAATAAAAGAGTATTTGAAAAAAGCCATGAAAGTGACCCATTCACTCAAGCCTGTCACCAGAAAACATTCACCTTTATGAAATATTCCACAAGTCACTTCCTGTTCAACGGGAAGTTGCATCATCTGAAGCTTTCTGAAGATCACAGGAAGAAGAAAAGTATGTTCGCTCTTCTTTTTTTTTCTGTAATCATGTCATGATATTGATTGATTAAAAGTAAACATTAAGCACATTTTGTACAGTACTGTGCAAAAGTCTTGACCCCCTCTCATTTCTTTATGTATTGCTAGGAAGATGAGACCATCAGGTACAGTGATTTATTGCAGCATGTGCAAACACATGTAAATACAGAATATAACACGCAGAGAGATTGTATCACTCTAACGAGCTTTAAAGTTAATATTTGGTATGAACACTGTTATTCTTCAACACAGCCTGAACTCTCCTAGGCAGCGTTCGTGTATTTTCTTTACGTGTTCTTCAGGAATAGTTCTCCAGGCTTCTTGAAGGACGTTTCAAAACCCTTCTTTGGACTTCAGCTGCCTTTTGTTCTGTTTTCTGTCATAATAATGCTGAGATCCGGACTTTGCGGAGGCCGATCCGTGACTGATAGTGCTCCATCCTGTTTCTTTTTCTATCGATGTACGCAGGGAGCCTGGAGAACTGTTCCTCAAGACTACATTAAAAAAAAAAAAAAAAAAAAGAGAGAGAGAGAGAGAAAATCTGGCTCTTTGGAAGCAAAATTTGAACAAATGAGTGGTGGCTGAAGACCTTTGCACAGTACCGTATATTTGCTCTTTATATTTAAAAAAATAAACGTTTAAATCAGGTACTCATTGTGGAGCAAAATGCAGCCTGTCTGCAAAAAAAAAAAAAAAAAATGAAAAAAGAAAAAAAAATTGCTGGAAAATAATAGTTTTGAGATCAGCACACTTAGAATGATGAAAAGCGAATAAAAAGTTTAATTCGTAAAAGTTACAAGGGCTAAAAGTCCCTGAACCTTCAAAACGCCATCTGTGTGATTTAAAAATAATAACAGTAATAATACTATAAATAAATAAATAAATATCTGCACTGTGTTTGTCGTTTTCGATTTCCCCCCCGTTATTTTCGTTTTCTTTCTCTGAACAGATTGCAGACATATGCGTCCGCGGCACTTGCGAGCAGAACGACACGCGACGAGAAAATAAGGAGAGAAATGTCAGTGTGAGACAGCAGAGGCACATCGGCCTGGTAACCTCACACTCCTGATTGGTGATTAAAGTAAAACAAAGCGGAGGTCTGCTGAACCGGAGGTGGCTTTGCGGCTGCTCTCCTCCCATTAGGAGGCGCTGACCGGCTGCATCACAGACAGACGTGGTGTCATTAAGTCTGTGGACGTAGAGGAAACAGGCGCTGGTGGCACTAATCCTGCTGATAACCTGTCCGGGTGAATAATTAATCGGCGTGCTAGATAAGTGTTAAACAGGGTAGGAGTGGAAAACAGCTCGCTGCAGGAGAGGATCAGGAGATGAGAAGATTTCACTTCTCCTCATTATCCACTTCTTTCCTTGTGAGCTGCGAGCATGTTTGCAGAGGGAGGATGATTCTCTGGGGTGCGCGCCTCCAATCTGTTTGAACTGTATGTAATATATTTCAGCTTTTTTAATCAAGTCCTTTATACTTACTGAGCATTATATGGACCAGGAGTGTACATCGTATGATACGATTTTAATTCATAAGGCAATTTCTGATGGGTCGATTTAGCAACCTCTGATCAATATCCAGCATAACATATCACAATATCAATGTGGCCAGCTTTGTTCGGGATCTGTAGTAGGCCCTGATAATACCAATCGAAATAATTCATTAAATCAGCGCCTTTTAAATTGACGCGTCAGTCCGAACCCGAGGATTATAAACCCTGCACCCGGACAAGTCCAGAAACAGTCCTGGGTGCTGACTGGATATTCAGACCAAGTGTGAAAACACCCCCGAGTCAAAGCCCCGGGCAGGAACTGGAGGCCAACAAGGCACTACAACAGGCCCTGCACGGGTCAATACAGCATTAGAGGATGAAAGGGTTATTAAATCCGAGGGCCAGAGCTGCTTCGATCAGGGACACACTGCTTAAATGGCAGCCAGGGAATACACAGCTATCACCAGAAACACAGTCCTTCCGGAGGTGCGCTCGCACGGCACGCTGTCAACATCAGCATATTCCGGTCTAACGGCCCACGTTTTGCAACTACGCAGAAACGGCGCTGCCGGTGACTTGATCGGATGTGACTCGGAGCCGTGGTCATGCTGGGAAAGGCACTACTCGCGGTTTTATTAGCACTGCTAGTTCTGACGAAGCCATTCACGTGCACACATTTAAGAAGAATCACGGGGCAAGGTCCGTCTCTCGCCTCTCCTTGAGCTTTAAAGCTTTCTTTTTAAAAAGAAAAAATTCCATCAACAGAGCAAAACATTGCCGTTGCGAAAAGAGTTGTCAAGGTTTTTCCAGTGGGCTCGCTCTAAATTCGATATCAAATACTGTGGGGTTTTTTTTTTTTCCTCCGGAATCCTATCCTTTCACTGGCAAAACACCAGGATGGACTGTTTTAATGCTTGGTAGTAAGAAACGGAGCACGGATGAGCAGCGGAATAAGAGTGAGCGCCGGGTCGGGACGCTCACACCATGTGTCATTAATCATGGCCGCAAACAGCACTTACGTACCTGCGTGTAAAGATGCAAGTCTTATTTACATCATGCATCTTTTTACAAGCGTACTGATGGGATACGATGGTTCAGCGTCGTTAAAAATAAGCGTTTTAAACGATCCATTTTGTAAGAAGATGTGTGCATGTGTAATGAGTGACACGCTCATAGTTTCCTTAATGCGTCATCTCACACACACACACACAGCAGCTGCTCTAAAACAATGCTATTATACTTCCTCAAAGGAGAAATATCGTATATAATATAATGTCTGAATCTATTATATATTGCTAGATTTTATTTCATATTAATGGACTCAAAATATCCTCCATTTATATTGACGGAAAAGTGAGTTCGGGTCAGAACATGTGAAATAACAGCTTCTGGGCGATGTCAATTAATATCGGAAAGTTCAAAACGCCTACGTGAATCACTCCACACGTACATGTCCCATTTTACAGGGGAGGAAAAGGACCTCTCTTCTGGCATATTTTTGAGTGATAATTCATACTGGCGTACGCTGATGTTAAGCTGTGAAGCTCCTACGCAAAACGCAGGAAGGCATGCACTGTGCAGGTCTGGTAATATAATATATTCAGAGTAAACCTCACTGAATAATACCGTGTAGAGACCCTGAAATTGTTACATAACACAAGCCTAAACAAAAATCATGCTTGCTCCCAGGTTTTGTAATTACCAGACTTGCTGGAAAATACCGCTCGTCCACTTTTATTATGATGCTCATCTGGCATCTGAGAAATTAATTAAAATTCCAATTAGCAAGACCTTTACGTAGCGCAATCACTCCACAACGCGACATTTCACTGTGGGCGGCTGAAAGGAGCAGCCGACCCGCGTCGGAAAGTTTGAAGACAGTTCACCCGCGACCCAAGCCTTTACACACACACACTACATAACCTTGCTGAACCCAATCGTTCAAAACATCAGAGAATGTCTGTTTAAAGAAAACAGGACTTAAACTCACAGGGAACACGAGAGAGAAGAATGGAGACTCGCGAAGGCTGGAAAAGAAATAAATGAACTAGAAGGGCACTCGGAGAGCGCAGACCTCCGCCAAGGACAACCGTCGAGCCTTCTATGATACGCAGATCTATGTGTCTGGAATATATTTCCAATGGAGTCATCATATTCCTACATTGGCTTTATTTACTTCGTCACTATTTAAGCTCACTGGATTTTAGGCCGTAAGGCATTGTTGAGCGCAGAATTCCGTGACAACCAGATGCCGTATCTCGCAACCATAGCGAAATGAAAACTAAATGGGTTGATCCGCCCTGTGACTTGGATCCCCCGCAGCATTGAATGGGCTCGTCCTTGGCCCGGGCTACACCCTGCCACTGAGGTCCATTTAAATTGGAAAGCATAAACTTCTAGGTCGGAGGTGATCAGGAACGAAAATAAATACCGAGCTGAGATTATTGGAATCGACACTTTAAGATCTTAATCAGCTTGCGTAATATAATGAGTCCGAATCCGTTTCCGTTCAGCACAAAGCTTTTTCCATTCCCGCTTCTCTCGGATTTGCATGTGAAACGCCGTCACTGGTTCGTTGTTACAAAAAAATTCAAATGAGTAATTACGTAAACTCTGCATTTCATTTAGACAGAATCAGGAAGCAAAGTACTTGCACTACAGTGCTGTAAACGAAAGGTCAGTGTTGCACACACGGGCCACTAGAGTTCTTTATGTCTCTATTTTGGTTCACACACACACACACACACACACACACACAAGCACTGGAGCTATGATTTGTCATGTTGGACTGGAACAAATGAGCCCATGTCTCTGGAGCGGTACATTCATTAGTCAGTGTGCAGAAAGTCCAGTCATGCTTCTAGTGATGTGTGTGTTCTCTACTAACTATAACTTACACACCGACTCCTCTGAACCTGACACTCTGAAGCAGCAGCCGAGACTCACACAACACATCACACTCTGCTGTGAAGCGTGATGTGGTACAGCACAGCAGCTCAGCTCACTGCAGCCAAGCACACCGAACACCGTATCACACCGGATATCATACACACCGCACGCGGGACGGCACGCGGACATTCTTCACGTTCGACTTTCCAGAACAGAACGAGTAAAAGATCCAGACGGGTAAGAAAGCCAGCGCATCGTATGGATTCCGAAGCATTGCTTATTGACGAGGAAACGGACGGATTCGGATCACTATTCTCACCTGAACAACCGCTGCTTCTTCCTTACAGATGCGCGAGCATCACGCCAACTGAACATGTACTCTCCACTACAATTTCCAATCCTATTTACTTCCGGCCTATTTTCCACAGCTCTAAAGGCAGAACTCCCTGTCCCTTCTGAAGCCAGCCGAATAGAATTTGTTACACAGCCATCCGCAGCCCTATAATGAACTCATTATCAAAGCGATCTTTTCTTCTTGCTCTCTTTTTAATCCAGACAGAGTTCAGGTAAACTGGGTGTGCTCGGCGTTTTTAGACTTCTCGGAAAACCTATACGTGTATACGTGCGTTTTCTTGATATATTCGATTCGGGAGTTCCTCTCAGGGCTGCAAACGTAGCAGCGAATGTGTTCTCCCAGCTCGATTTCTGCTGACAATACAGAGTGAAACAAGCACTTGATGACATATAACCACACAATGGCTTCAAGCTCGTCCTCGTCGATGGAGCAAAACCCTCAAGTTCAGTCATTACTTTTGTGTAGCATCCATCATGGCTGCTTTCATGCTCCCGCATGACGGCGGCTTTCTCTCCGCTGAGATGTCACTCGATTTCTCCCGGCCTGTAATGGCTTTGTATTGAGCAGCAGCACAGATTGCTCTAAATGGAGGATCATTCCTAGCTTTGCTTCTGCACAGCTAAATAGTGATGAATTTGACTGCCGAACAAGAAGACTTGGTAAATCATCGGCGCTGTTTGTTTGGAACGAGGACGTTCTTCTGTCAGCCCTTTTTGCTCCGATGGTGAACGAAATCAATAAGATAATTGGAATGGCTTTTCCTTCTATCTGGCTGGACTTGGTGAAATTGTGGAGAATCCCATTAGAAAGTGTGTCTTTAAAAGTCATCAGCTTTTCACCAAACGATGACGGTGGATATTCCAGCTACCTCTTATCAGGAAGGACGGTTCAGATAAGCATTGATCTCAGTAACAATTCTAATAAAAGTGTTCCTCAGTTAAAGTATCCCATGGCATCACGGTCAAGCTGGATGATTAATTAGCGCACAAATGTGAGGTGCTGAATATTCATAATCACCGACCATCTCGAACACCAAACCTGCTATTCACTGGAACGCTCAGCATGAGCCTCTACTCGTAGGCCCAGCGTGTTGTCTTACAGTATAGCTAATGAAATGAAGTAGAGCTGCAGAGATGACAGCGCTGGTGTTGCGCTAATAGCCGATGAATTGCTGCGGCTTTGCTGAAGGGAATATCTGCTGATTTTTCATAAAAGTTTTGCTGCTGAGTATTTCATTTTACTGGTTTCAGGGAAGATGCAAAACAGCGAGGGCCGCAATGGCAATTCTACACTGTTTGGCCGGAAGTATTTGGACACCTGCCCATCACACGCATGTGGTTCTCGCGCGGCAATATGGAGTCGGTCCCCACTAAGCCTTAGCAATTTCCGAACACTTAAGTTATAGGATGCTGATTAAGAAATGAAGTACACGAGGATTTACTCGGCTCCTATTTTTAATTAAGCGACTAATGTCTGCGTTTTAACAGGCGCACATTAGATGACTAAATCTAGAACACGGACGGCTTATAAATAACTTTCACTACAACTTCTATAATCATTACAGACCCTTTATGTCTCAGCCTAGTATCAAAGCTTTCCACCCTCGTTTAAGACCAGAGATAACATGCAAGAGGATAAATGCACGCAAAACGTTATGAGCGATTTACACAGAAGAGACATCTGAATTGCGTCACATACAAAAGTAGGAGAGAATATAGTTTGTGAGCAATGTTTTGCCTTTTCACAAAGTGACTTTTACGATGCACTTTTAGGTTCTAAATTGCATGTTTACTTAGGCAGAAGCAAAAGTGTACTTTGTGCATTCAATTTTGCTCAACTGAAAGATGCAATTCGCCAAAAAGACCCTGCTACCCTACTTTTTATGGGTGTTATCAAGTTTGCACATGCTTCCCTCCATCCACACATACAGACTTTACGAAGTGTAAATCACGGGCTGGAACTGGCTTTTCCTTACTCAGCATTTCATTACTCAGGACTTTCGGCTTAAGAGACCGTTTTTCAGTATTTATGCAAAACATTGCCAAAGGCATGAGGGACGTTTAGCAGCTTGAGGACTTGAGGACCAAGTTGACTTTGATCATTTGATAGAACCTCTTGCATCAGAAGAGTAAAACAATAGTATTCGTATACAGGATTTGTTTAATAGAATAATTAATAATGCTGAGCATGGACTTGATCACAGAGTTTAAAGAGAATACTGCTATATACACCATTATGCTGAACTAGTGCTTTAATTCATCATCTAAACGCAGCCTTTCCATTCCGGGAGTGTTAATGAGCCCGTTTCTGCATTCCTAATTAAGGCTATATTCACATTACCATGCTGTGACTCAGATCTATATTTTTGCCTTAATGTGATCTTTTCAGGGCTGAGTGGACACGGAAATCCGATCTTTTCAAAGCAGACTCGAGTAACTTCCGTATGTGGTCCTAGATCGGATATCTGTCCGATTCGTCGCCGCGCGACGTGACGGGCTGATCGGAAATCATGTGGCTTTTTGCCTGTATGGATGTGCTGAGTGCTGTCGTTTCATCAGCGAAGGAGAGCTGCAGCTGATGAACTGTGTGCCCTCCAGCGCAAAATGTGATGCATGCATTAGCGACTGGCGCGTCCATTTTGTCGGCTTTAATAGCACGAGTCTCACAAATATGTTTTTGTTGTTGGTGACGCAGATAACTCGCGCAAAAACATACCGAGGTGGTGTTTCAGAGGACAGATGTGTTCACGTTACAGATAAGCTCACTTGTAATTACGAATGTGAACCGGCAAATCCGATCTGAGTAAGAAATCGGAATTGAACAACGAGGCTTGTATTGCGAACTTAACCTAAATCACATCATTTATATCATTCATTTATATCTATATATACACATTATATTTACATATCAATGTCACTTATATACTAGGCACCAATTAGTGTGTGACTGCAAATTGACTGCAAATTCCTGACCAACGCAAAAAAACAGAAAATGTCACATGACCTTCTGATGAGCAGCAGCTAAATGAAGACCAACGTCCCACTCTCCTGCGCTGCGCTGCGCTGCGCTGCGCTCTGCTCCGGCCACTCGAAGCTCCACTGGCTCGCCGTCCTTGACTGACTCAACACTGTGACGATTAGAGATCTGGAGATATGTGATACCGTCGGTACGGCTTCACAGCAAATCTGACTCAGCCTTTTGTAACTACAACCAACGAGAACAGGCACAGAATTTAAAAAGAGCGAGAGAGAGAGAGAGAAACAAGAGCGGCTTAACAAGTATAAAACAAATCTGTTCTTCGCAGGCTGTGTCAAAAAATCATTCAAAGACTAATCGGATGCAGATTTGCTGATCAGAACCTTTTTTTTTTTTTTCGTTCCTGCCTCAAGATGACATTATGGTTAGTGAGACGTGTTAAAGCAACAAAAGCTTGTAACTCTGCAGTGATGTGGCATTATAAAACTGGAGTCAGAGGACTCAGGGTTTACACACTAAAACGCCAGGCCTGAAAAACTCCTCATTCAAAACACGGTCTCTCATTCGTGGATGCTAATTAACCCATGTAGTACAAACCTTTCTATCGTCAGCCAGATTGCGCTATGTGGCTGATGTGTGTAGTGTAGCAGGTGGTGGGATTGGGAATGAGCAGTGACCCTTAGTTGCAGCATTGGTGAACGTCATGTCAAGTTTACACACGTGTGGGTCTTCAAAAATCTGTAGGAAGTGTTGGTCATTTCCTTTCACTGATTTGTTCCACTACAAATAAAAATCTAATAACCAAGATGTGAAATCTGCCTGTTCCACCCCTGCTCATTACAAAGCTGGGAAAGGATGAAGACAGAAGCTTCTCATCATCATCAACATCATGTGTGTGTTCAGATGACTGATGAACTGATGGATGTTCTCTCTGCAGGCCTGTCACTCCAGGACAGCCCAGATGTGTATTAAGGTCACATACAACTTCACGACAGCACATGCCACTCTACAGGGGCGCACACACACACACACACACACACACACACACACACACACACACACACACACACACACACACACACGCGCGCGCGCGCGCACACACACGCACGCATGCACACACACGGATGCCGTGGCTGTGCCTTTCTCACATTCATTGCGAAATTCTTCTGACCAAGTTTGAGCACGAAATAAACAGTGGATTATATTTTTTTATACCACCGTGCTTCTGAATTCAGAAGGTGTTCTGTAACAGCAGCCCTGACAGTAGTGCGGCCTGCAATTCACACAAGTAATTGTGTGATTAGAGGTATAAGAGGAATAAAACACATCAGGACATGCCATTATTAGGAAAATAATCAACGTCCAGGAGGAAATTTCGATGAAAAGAACAGCTTGTCATGGACTATTGTGCTATAAAAGTACTACAGTCTTTTATTCTTGACTTGTGATTGTTTAATTAATGTGTCATTTTCTTTCCTTCCCACAGGTTGAACCTGCGACCTGCTTATAGGACGAGAGAGGGGCAAAAAAAAGGAGCCATTCTGGAAATGCTCATAAAATCCATTCATTTTTGCTTCCTGTAAAACAAAGAGGGGCCTGATGGGTTGCACAGCAGAGCTAAAATGCTTTTGGACTCACGTCGGCGCCGTGACGTGCGCAATCGCCCCGGTGGAAGCACACGCAGGCGTGAGAGTCGTGTGTGCACATTCAGCCCTCTGAAGGACTCCGGACCTTGCCATCTTCATATGGATACCGGAATACTCGAGCGTTCACAATATTTCTACAGAAGAGACCAGTTTTTCTCTCCAGGGGCGAGTTAAGTTCAGAAGTATGAGCTGTCATTTAGGCCAGAAGACCACAAGAGCGCCGTTTTCGTTTTCATCTTCATAATTACGAGCTTTTATTAGACGGACCGTCCCAGCGGGTACCGGGGCTCCTGCAGAGACTGTGGCAGGCTTTTCATTCCATTGTTTCCTTTTCAGTTTGACTCATTATTTCCCCTCCTTTGTTCCTTTTTTGGGGTTTTCTTTTGGGCTGCCTCATGTTTGACTCATACGTTCACATTCACTCGTCACTCGCGTCCTTTGAAACGTATGCCTTGTTCTTGAGAAGGAGTACTGTAAGTCAGTTCACTGGGCTTCCTGCATCAGTGACTGCTTCGTTTGCTGCTGTTTCTCTTCGGCCTCTCCGCTCGCTGAATCACAGGGCCTAGAAGCCATTTGCACTAAAGGAGCTTTCACTTGATTTTTGTTTTCTCTTCCTGCCAAATTGTGTCACATTCAAGCCATGTAAATTTATATTTTTCGATGAAACTATAGATCTATTTTATCACGGTTTAGTTAGATCATAAATTGTATTTTTATGTATAAGCACACTTACACACCTGCACTGTGTACATCATAGTGTTCATGAAATTGTTTTGGATGTTCTTGATTTTTGAGGCTACTTTTACATGAGTAATTTATCACGCGTATATTATAATTGTTGTTTTCCACCGGAAGTTGCTATAAAAGTTACTTTCACGATGACGATACTTTCTTCCCATAGCTCAGCAAGCAGACAACGCGCACTCGTTTTCTGACCCCTCCCATCCGCTTTTAGTTTTCTGTTTTCTCCCCAATGCCTGCGGGTCTCAGTGTGGGTGGGGCTCTCGGAGACCCCTCCCCTTCCCAGAGCTTTCGTCCCAGTCGCTATATGCCTGTGTCTGCGGCGACAACCTTCCTCGTCGGGGCTACGACGCTTTTCCTGTGCTTCACGTAAGTCTCTCACTTTTACCTTCATCTCTCTCTACATGACTTTAATCTGAGGGAAAAGTGTGACTGTAACGTTTCTCTTTCTCTCTGTCTTCCTTTCTGTCGTTCTCTGATCATAGTTCTCCTTGGCTGGCCGAGCGTTTCTCTTCTTCCATTCCTGTCTACAACGCCGTGGTCTTCCTCTTCACTTTGGCCAACTTTTGCATGGCTACATTTATGGACCCAGGCATCTTCCCCAGAGGTACACACCCATGTTTGTTTGATAGAGAGTGAAATACGTTGACCAGTGTGGTCTGAAATTCTGGCATATTAAGTGTTGAATATGGAATTAAACACTTGGGGGTGTGCAGTTAAAGGAAAATGATCAACTACAGGGTGGCATAGTGTGGCCTGGCGAGACGTTGAGGTACTCTTGCCTCCCTGAATTTGATGATTTTCTCTGTTAAGTTTTTAATTCCTCTTGTACAACAATTTGCTAATGATTACAATAGTTTTTCATTTAATGAACTACTTCCTGTTTTTCTGTGTTTATTCGAATGACGTAGCGGAGGAAGACGAAGATAAGGAGGATGATTTCCGGGCTCCTCTGTATAAGACGGTGGAGGTGAGGGGCATTCAGGTGCGCATGAAATGGTGTTCCACGTGCCGCTTTTACAGACCACCCCGATGCTCACACTGCTCTGTGTGCGACAACTGTGTCGAGGTATACACACTTTCACTGCATTATGATCTGCACTTCATCATGTTGTATCCCTATACGTCTTTGATATCTCTGTCCCTTTGGATTTCAGGAGTTTGACCATCACTGTCCGTGGGTGAATAACTGCATCGGAAGGCGGAACTACCGTTATTTCTTCCTGTTCCTTTTATCTCTCACTACACACATCATGGGAGTGTTTGGATTCAGCCTGCTGTACATCCTCTATCACACTGAACAACTGGATGAGGTGCACTCTGGAGTTACGTATCCTTTTCACTCAGGGCATCAGCGAGTCTTAAGATAAACCCTATTACTAAAGTGTGTTAGTTGTAATTGCACTATACAGTGTGACCCAAATGAGGTTTTGAGTCTGGTTCCTCTCAAAGTTACTTCATTTTGTCGTCTCAGGGAGTTTTTCCTTGCCTCCGTCACCACAGGCTTGCTCATTATCATATATACACACACTACCAGTCAAAAGTTTGGACACACCTACTCTTTTTCATGGGTTTTTCTTTTTTTTTTTTTTTTTGCTTTCTAAGGTTGTAAAACATTACTGGATACACCAAAACTATGAATCAACATATTTGGCATATACTGAATTATGTGGTAAACAAAAAAGTGTAAAAAAACAAAACAAAATATGTTTCATATTTTAAGATTCTTCAAAGTAGCCACCATTTACCGTGATGATACAATCGGCATTATCTTACCCAGCTTCATGAAGTCGTCACC
>JAQQZR010000038.1:2674596-2694258 GCA_030068235.1 Notoglanidium macrostoma | reverse complement strand
TATATAGATATATATATATATATATATATATATATATATATATAGATATTAAGGAGCTCCTGGAGACAGAACTGTAATACATCGCGGAAACACTGCACATTAAACATCTATCTTTTGCTCATTACAACCACATCTACAGACAGGAAAAAAGAAGAAGAAGGGAAAAAAAAAAACAATGGCTCTGTTACGCTTTATTTATTTTGCAGGCATGATTTGGCTCCACTTGTGCCCTTAGAAAGAAGAGAGCTTATTTCCTGTGACGAAGCCTTCTATTCTGTGCGTCTCTTCCAGGATGGCGCCGCCACGTCTACATGGCATGACGGCCCACTGAATGGTTTGATAAGGATCTTATGTTAACCTTCACACTCACCAACTCTCAAGCCATTTGAACAGTATGGGGAATTTTGGAGCGGTGTTTTCTCCACCGTCCTCGAAACACCAACCGAGGGAAGATCTTTCAAAATAGCATTGTTCAGGGCTCCAGTACGATTCCAGTGACATGTACATTCTGCACTGGGGAGCATTAAAGCGGTCCTTATCCCAAAACCTTCATACTAATACACGTTATACCGGATTTTTGTTTTCATTCATCACCCATCTGCATGTCGTCCCAGCCGAGGCTCACGGTGGATGAGTTGTAAAACACGTTAGCTCTTCATCAAGAATGACTTCCTATAGCATTCATTATAAGCCTAAAGCTAAATGTACCTCTTCAGTTCAGAGACTTGATTCTGCTTACTGCTGTATCGATTCATTTTTCAGACAGAGGATATCTACTAGTTTTATGGCACGATGATTACAGCTACCATTACCATCATCAACAATTTAATCGATGCAATGCCAAATGGTTCTCCGTGTGCTTCTGAGGAGAGTAACAGGGTTACAGCTGACCTCCCAGTGAGTACCCAACTATTTTATTCATTGCTATTTTGTTCAAAAATCTGTTCAGAGAGCTTCATCTCATGAGTCTGGCACGGAGTCCAAAAATTCATCTTTGTCTTTTTGCCATCGGCTAAAACATGAGACGATTTTCAAGGCATCGCATCGACTACAACAGGGGAAGTGTAATACATGCAAGCAGCATAAAATTAGCATAATGTAAATAGGCACCCCTATTTGCAGGAACCCCAGCACTTGGCATGAAAGAAAGAGACGGAGGGAGCGGAGCTTACCTCGATCACTGTAGTCATCCACCAGAATGATCTCAGCAATCAGGTGATCTGGAGTTCGGTTTACAATGCTGTGGACGGTGCGGAGAAGAGAACTCCAGCCCTCGTTATGGAACGGGATAATGATACTGGTGTTGGGGAGGTTCTCCAGGTACAGCTTCTGCTTACAGCTGACAGACAGAGAGACCAAGAGACAGAGAAAGATGAGAGAGTGTGAGGCCGTAAAACGTTTTCGGTCCATCAACCGTTACATGATTACATGTTTGTTTGAGCAAAGCAGTGTCATTCGGGTAATGAATAGATCTACTACGCTGTGCACCAGCAAAACTTTCAGAGTATACGGGAATAGAGCTGAGTGTAAGGCTGATCATAAATCACCGTTTAAAAAGCCTTGTCACTCCCTCTGCTCTAATAAAGCACTCAGAAATCTGAGCCTTAATTCACTTTCAACAAAGATTGAAGTGGCAGATGAAGCAACGCTTTACAGCTCACACCAGTCTCTAATTCACCGCCCTGACAAAGCTGACACATGGCCCATTATTTATAGCTCGCACTGAACCACAGAACCAGCAGCCTGAAAGAGCTCTGCCCTTAATATATTCACACAGTAAATTAAAAGGTAAATAGAAACAGCTTATCTGAAAGGTTGATTACAAAAACAAACCCCGGTGAGCAGAAGCGAAATGGAAACATATGCTACTGTGTAAATAGGCTGACGGCAGAGAACATTAGCGCTGTGAGGAGAGCAAAAAAGATCTGACTATCCTGTGTGATGATTCTACAGTACAAAAGAGTCACACGGACAGAAATGTAAAGATAACGTTGACGGAGACCAAAAGCAGGTCACAAACCACAATCTAGGTCAAAGGAGGCTCTACATGAACCAATTAACCACCGGCATGACAAGGCAGACATGGCCAGACAGAACACAGAGGTTTAGGCTCAATGTGAAGAGTCTCACCCTGATCCCCGTGGCAGCGATCTGTCTGTTGTTTCTTTGCTGAAGGTGTGTGCGCCCTTCCTGCCATATCCTTTCTACATTTCTGAACCATTTATACGACGATGGGACTGGTGTCTGACTGCAGTACCTTGGATAAAAATGGGGCAAGAAGTTTTGAGCGTATTCAGGCTATGGATTGAAGCAGGTCGGCTAACTCTTTTTTACGAGTCTTTAGAAACCTCCCATGTGTCATGTTGAGGCGCTCTAATTGACTGCTGGCTTGCATGTGGTGAAGCGTTGTCATTTTAAAGAACTTCGACATACTCTGTATGTAAATTCCATTCCTTGATCCATAACTACACTATGTGGTCAAATGTTTGTGGACACCTAACCATCATACCCATATGTGCTTTTTGAACATCCCATTGCACATTTAGTGTTCCTTTTGCTGTGAAGGCTTTCGTGGCTGTGGGGATTTGTGTTCATTCAGCCACAAGAGCGTTAGTGAAGTCAGGCACTGTTGTTGGGTGAGGAGGCCTGGGGAGCAGTTGGTGTTCCAGTCCAACCTTGGAACACCATGTCTTCATGGAGTTCACTTTGTGCACTGGGGCACTGTTTTGCTGAAACAGGTTTGTGCCTCTTGATTCCAGAAGGGAAACTGAAATGTTACAACACACAAAGACATTCTATACAATTGTGGGCTGCCAACTTTGTGGCAAAAGATTTTGGAAGAGCCACATATGGGTATGATGATCATGTGTCCACAAACATCTGGCCATAACGTGTATACTGTCCAGAATTCCACTGGGGCCAAAATGCTGATCAAACAGAATCTCAGCAGCCTGGAATGTAGTAGGAAGTGGAATGAGATGGCATACTTTTGCCAAACAGGCATATAGCACAGGTCCTGTACGGATGGCAAACTGTTTCCTTTGGGAAATACGCAGAGAAATGCATAAAGAATGCAGGGCATACCCAAGTATCATACCAACGAGCAGATCTAACAATCTGTGTTTCTCTCTCTCACCCACTCTCTCTCTCTGTTGAGCTACACATGCTACTCCTGAGATACCAGTGATCCTGACCCCTTCTGCTCTCCAGACCTGCCTGATCCATCCTGATGGCCTACTTCTGTTTGGAGCTCTCATCACTTCTCTCCTGCTGAGGATGGCTCCATATGGACAGCCTGAAGATTACGCTTAGAAACCGTGAAGGTGGCTTTGGACTGCAGTTGATATAAACGCTATTGCTGCGATAACTTAGGACTGCAATTGCCATGAACAATTTCATCAGTGAACAGTTGATGACTTCAACAAAACAGGCTTCATGGTAAAACGAAAGTGAATTTCCTGGGTACACAATTGCACTTTTTGTCCATACAGTACACAATGCAAGCTACTTATAATCCCACAAAGCAAGTTATTTATAATCACACTACCTGGTGTCACCCGAATGAGGATGGGTTCCCTTTTGAGTCTGGTTCTTTTCAAGGTTTCTTCCTCGTGTCGTCTCAGGGAGTTTTTCCTTGCTACCATCGCCTCTGCTCTGTGACAATGTCCATTGTTAAACGTGCCATGCAAATAAAATTGAATTTAATGCAATTAAATTGGGCACTTTTTACCAGGGCAACAGAAAGGTTAAAGTTGAATCTAAAGGAAAAGCAATCTACTTGGATTCTCTGGAGCTAGTTCTTACAGCTGCCTTTATATTCAATGGCAGAGGTTGGTCAGCACTATAACCGGTTCCAGTGCTGCCTCCAGCGAGTGTCTCCATTCCTCTAAAGGACTAGCTTAGAGGAGAGCAATAACTGCTCTCACCCATAAAAGTAAGTAACCAAGGGGTGAGTAACACCATCCTTCTTACTTGTTCACTAGGGTCAACTGTGCCCTTTTGGATCCCCTGGACATGAATGGCTGTGGAAGCGTTAAAACGAACGAAACTTTGAAGCTAGTAAGACTTTAGTAAGTTTGCAAAACCTAGAAAGCATTAGTTAAGAACGTTCCCTCTGAACATGTAGCAACGTTTCTGAGTGTGTTTTCGTGTTTAAGTTCCTGTCATGTTTTCATGCTTCCTTGGTTACACTATAATTGACATTCTGGTTTGATTTTGTGTCTTGCCTCCATCCGTCAGTGATGCATAGTGCTTGCCGATTGTGTCTGGGTGCTCTGTCCTATTTAAGCTTCATTGTTTGAGTGAAGTGTCTTGCCGTATATCCTTGTTGTTAAGACCGAGCCTCTGTTTCCTAGTTTCTGTGTTTCCTGATTTAAACCCTTGCTGGTTTTGTTGTGATTATGGATTATACCATTATTATGCTGTCTGCCTATGCTTTGCTCTGTGTTGAGGATTTCTGGTTTTGCCCACAATAAACGACACGCCGATGTTACAAACCTCTACAACAAACTGCAGAACTACATAATAGCATTGCTGTAGGATTTGGTTTTAGGTAATTTCAGTGAATTAACGTGGATATCTCAGGTGGCTCATCAACTCACAATTTTATTTCTGAAATATTATACATTTGGATCTAGCTAGATGTGTACACCGGGTTGCCATTTTTTCCCAGATGTAATGATATATAAACTGGCAGCTCAGTGCATACTGAATGACAAATGTTTCAATTTTCCTGCTGTTTGCAACACTGAATTTATAGCTGCATCACTCTTAGTGTCACCTGCCGTAGTAACACGCTCTCGCGCCAGTCTTCGGGCTGAGCTACTGAATTACATAGTGGGCCATTTTTACACACCCTCTCCTGTTTCTGGATCAGTGTTGTCTTCCAGATATTTATCAGCACAACACGATGAGATGTGGACCAGCCTGCCGCTCTGAGCTGCTACATCCAGCATGCAGAGCTGCACGCATCCACGGGGCCTGAAAATAAACAGACCTGCACCAGAAACAAGGACTGAATTGGGAATTGCGATAGCACAGCTGTGATCTAGTCTCAAAAGGTGCTTTGTGTTTCAAAAGCCTGCAAACCATCCTTCCTGAAGATAAAGTAGGACTGAACTCCATTCTTGATCTATCCCCGGCTTTCCACTTGTCTCATAAGAAGCCAGAGCGGATCTTTCATTATCGATAGAACTGTAACTCTTTGACCCTCGGCTACATGAGTTATAAGTGGATTTGTTCTTGCCAGGGGAAAATCCATGACTGGAAAAAAGAAAAAAGAAAAAAAAAAAAAAAAAGAAACGCTTTCATGGGCAGCAAATGGTGCAGAATGGTTAGTCTTCTGAGAACAATTAATGATCAGTCCGTCAAAGAGCTCGTTTATTGAAAGAGTTAGAGCGAAACAAGGTGATCCGCTCCAAAGTAATACACGTCTGGCCTTTACTTTTGACTATGATGTCTTTAGATGAAAGAGACTTAATAACAGAAGTGTGAAGTGCACTGAAAGGACACGAGAAGTGAAAACTATATGTATTTATAGAGCGCTTCATTTCGAGGTCAAAATCTTAACGTGCTTTTACACTATATATATATATATATATATATATATATATATATATAAAAGATCAGATTTTAAAACATTTAGAGTATTTAAGATGGACCACATTAAAGAACCAAAATACACTGACTATAAATCTGTAAGAATGACTACAAACCATGAAACTTATATTTAACAAGAGCTAAGTATATCATACACATGTATTTTTTTATATCTATTGAACCGGCGTTCTGAATGTTTTCAGGGCAAAGCCTGCCTCGGCTAAGCACTCAGGATGATCTGTACTACTTCAAGAGATCGGAAAGATAAGGCAGAGCTAAAAATGTTTCAAGCTTTAAATGTCATAAGTAGGACTTTGTAGTCAATGTGGAAGCGAAAAGGCAGCCAGTGTAGCTTGAATAAGACTTTCTTTTCCTGGTAGGGCTGCTGCACTGTGAGCTAACAGGGATCTTAAAGGGACAGTGCAGGAAAGACTGGAACCAACATGCTCCGGTCTAGAGATAACGTACGAGCGAAGAATCATTCTCATTCTTTAGGTGTGACAAATTTCTCATCTTTTATCATCTCTCCCTAACACACTGGCAGTTTGTGTACAGAATGCCACCAAGGTACAGTGCTGGTTATAGCCATTAAATGTAAACGCACTGAGACGTGCTTGCATTATGACGCCGCCAGCTTTATCAACATTATAAGATGGAGTAGCAAATAATGTTCTGCTCTCATTTTGCTGACAAATCTTTCTTTTCTTTTCTGGATTTCTGAATTCTCCAGTTCGGGTTAAATACCTTGTTGCCAGATGAAACATAATCATCCGTGCGGTAATTATCCAATGGGAGGCGCTTCCCTATTCGCTTTGTTAAATCCAGGTGCTGACCTTTTTTTTGGACAGGCAGTGTAGTTCTTGTTGTTTTCTCAGACTTGCATAGGTCTTGTAAATAGCATGACTACGACGTTTCATTTTGATATTCCACCAACATCCCTCTTTTTTATCCCTCTTTTTTAGCCTTTTTACCCCACAGACTCAGTTGTTGTACCTTACATAAATACGGCATAACTTTTTATTTCCCCTGAACTTTTTCTTTCCTCTTTCTTTCCTTTTTTTACTTTCCTCTTTCTTTATTTTTCATATCTCCATCTTCCCATTAGAACCAATTGATCCGATTGAACCTTTTTTTTTTTTCATTTTAATATCTAGCTTTCCCATCTGCTTCATGCCGTTATCTCTTTTTTCCTCTTTCTCTCTCACTTGCTCATTCTCTCTTTCTATCTATCTGTCTATCTCTTCATTAACTTCTGCTAACCTCTTTGTGTCTAAGTTCTAACTGTATAAACCCCCCTCTCGCTATCTGTCTGTCTGTCTTTATTGAACTTTTAATTTAATTTAATTTTTTGCTTTGTAAGCAGTAGTATTGCACATCTAGTTATTGTTTGATAATCAGCTTACGAGACGGTGCTACACTGTGGACGTAGAACAGGTTTAAAAATGGCTTCATGAATAACTTCAGTGTGTTCACAGGTAAAAATAATTGTGTTTCAGGATTCTGAGGCAGAGTCCACGCAGAGGTGACTGGCATGCAGTTACAGGAGGATACAGCGAAAATGTAGTAGATAAACAGAGTGAACTAAAATACAGAGTAACTCAGAGATGGCAGAGTATTTAATGTGCTAAGAAAGTGATTGGAAGATTGGTAGATTAAATCTAATGACTGCTAGAGAACGAATGTTTCACCCAAGAGAAATGCAATTAAACCTTAATTATTTAGCTGTATGCTCTGGACTAAACCTAACTGTGAGATGTCAGGCAAATAAATATAGGTAGAGGGAAATGTACAACAAGTTACGAGACTGATTAAACAGTGCGTTGCATAAATATTCACTCCAATCCTCATTTTCTAGGGTTATAACCTGCAACAGAAATTGACCTATTTGGGATTTGATAAATCTCCATAATATTGAAAATGTAAGAAAAATGAATATGGGTTTGATATTGGCTCAATTCGGGTTGCTTATCTGACCGATCCTCTCTTTACCCCATCACAGAGTTTGGTGAAAATCCTCCTCTGGGCTGAGCAGCGGTTGTGCCATACTTTGTCCAAATTTTAATTAAGGAATAAATGTTCATAGTTTGGAATATTTGTTACAACCAAACCCTGACTGAAACCTGTCCGGAGATTTGTCCTGGATTTGATCTGATAGCTTCTCTGACACTGTCATCACTTGATACGGCACGCGGGTCGACTCTGACGGTGACGGTAGCACCAGGACTGCTTTAAAGGTAAATAATTACGCAAAGCATGTTTTTTATTTGTAAATAATGTCGTGACCTGTACTGATTTCCCTGCATTTCAATATTGTGGGCTATTTTATAAAGCCTCATGGCAATATAATCCCAAACAAGTCCTTTTTAATTTAACACTAGAAAATACAAAAATGTTCAAGGGGGCATATTTACTTATGCAAGCAACTGTACTTTCAGTGTCTGTATGACAGAAAGACATTGTACATATATCTCATGATTTACATTTCTTACTACAGTTCCTCTAAAACTGGTACAGGTGACACAGAGGCAGGATAGATGGCTTTTTTATCTTTTACTCACTTGGGGTGTCTGATGTCAGGCAGCGAGCGATCCAGTGCGATGTTGTTGCTCACGTAGATGTTAAAGCCGTTCTCTTTGTACACCGAGTCATCACACTCGTCCTCTGCAAGCGGGTACGGCTTCCCCTGCTCCCCTTTCCCTACAACACACACATACACAACATCTCCATAGTGTGCATGCTTTCATATGTGTCTGAGTGTGTGTGTGTGTGTGTGTGTGTGTGTGTGTGTGTACAGGAACGCGTTGGTAATTTCTTGGTCCATTCAGAAGTTGGTGTAAACAGTAACAATGATGCAGCTTTAGCAGTGCATCTCCGTGATGTACAGTAAAACCCATCTAAAAGTTGCCTGTTGCTGTTTGTTCAAGATAACTCAAGCAAAATTAATTTTGAAAATTTAAATTTTCTAGTCTAAAAGTATTTTCACTCAGTGTGCATTAATAAAGCTGGCACTTTGAAGCCCAGTAAGTGCTAGGAGGATCATGGAAAAGCTCTCACTCACATCCATCAATCAATCGATACATTTACATGTGCAAAATATTCCCGGTTTTTGCCCTTGCTCTGAAAAAGACATGTTCCTACTAAGCTGTTTACGTGGCTAATGAAAATGAATATTCCACTTATATTCCCATTTACATGAAACATGGTTTGTCCAAAAAACGCTCCTAAAACCTGAATAATAGCAGCATATCCCACATGCCCTAATCGGAAAACGCTAAATTCGGAACCAGGCCAAATTCCTTAATATATATAAAACAACTGATGTTTACACGATCCGTATCAAACGGTCATACTCAGAATAATAGTGGAATATCAGTGTCCATGTAAACGTACCGGATTATAGCTCATAGACAAGATATGTACTCTTGGTCACGTCATTAAAGGGAAAAAAACAACCGCAGTTTACCAGGAACTTGATGCGAGTGGCATTTTACTGAAATGATTAATTAAAGTAATATTATTATTATTACTTAAATTCCATCTTATCGGACTGACCTCAAAACACACTGATTCTGGAAAAAAAAAAAACAGAAAGTTGTCTAAACATGCAAACAAATGCGCAGTACTTTAAAATTTTTGCTACAGTTCTGGTGAAAATGGGGGGAAGAAATCACTGTAGTCATGTCTGCTCTTTAACCTCTTTATTAATATTAATATATTCAATTAATAAGAATTTAAGAAAAGAATATAAAGTTCTTGACACATTTTAGTTAACTGACATTTGATCATGTAACAGAAGAGGATTTCAATAATCTAATGGCAGATTTCTGGCAATTACTGGTATCCGAAAAGCACATTATAGTGCACACTCTCGCACAGAAGTGCGCTCTCTCTCTCTCTCTCTCTCTCTCTCTCTCTCTCTCTCTCTCTCTCGCTGTTTGTGTGCAGAATGTCGTCTCTCTGTGTATAATTACCGAAACTCCACTCCCACTCCCACTCCTTACTGCATTCTCTCAGGAGCATTGACTCAAACAGAAAATATGATTCATAACGTTGCATACTTTCCTTCTTTTGGCCATTAAAAACGACTCCGAACAGCTTGACTGAATACTAAATGCCAAAGTGTAACTAAAGTAATGCAGCCTTGCAGATGTACGAAACCCAGGTAGGAAAGGCTCATCAAAAAACAATAGAACTTTTTTTTTTTTTTTGGTAAGTTCAGAATTTCCAGTATTTCTGAAATCCTATTGTCTTTTGGGCTGAATAAATAAACGTCACAACAGTGCCTGTGCTTTCAAGTGAGGAAAAAAAAAAAAAAGTTTGAATAGGAGGATTCGCATATTCAGCACAGCGCTGCTGAATTCTCCAATCTGATTGGTCAGAAGGTGATGATTAATCGTCTATAACAGCAGCTCTGACAATGGCGCCATCTGAACTTCAAATCCCAGCTTTATGTTAATGTGCTTGTACTAATACATTATCGTTGCTACTATAAATCGATAAACTATCATGACACAATATGACCATTCATATCGTCAGCCAATTGTATATCGTGTTTCAGCACATTTTCTCCAGAAATGAACAGGTAGCTGCAGTGATTTTACCCCCATGAAGACATCGATGACGAGTCTGTGTAATGTAGCGTGATATGTAGAACTGTCTTAAAAACTAGCTGGCTGGAAAAAAACAGGGCTTTATGAACCCAAAACTGGAGTGAGCAGTAGAAAAGAAACACACGGAAAACAAGAGCAAAACACTGGGAGCGAAAGCAAAGCAAATACGTTGAGCTGAGTTCCTGAGCAAAGTGCAAAAACAGCACACAAACCCATAACATAACTCGCAAGCGTTAGCCGACGAGCCGCACGTGTGCGCGAGAGCGTGTCTGCATGAGCCGTCGTGTTCTTTTGTCTCTGAACATTATATTCATAGCAGAATATACAGTACATTGCGATAAATATCGTTATCACGAAAATGCCAGGAAAATATCACGGTATAATTTTTAGGTCAAATCGCCCAGCCCTAATTTAAACCAAAATGAACCTTATGATATCTTATCTCACTCTGGAATAAAAAGGAACCTTGACAGAAACAGTGATTTGATTGATATCGTGATATATCATGATATATACTGATATGAAAAGATATTATCGTGATGAGATTGTTTTCCATATCGCCCGGCCTCAGTTGCTGCAGTAACAGCTCTTCACTCGTATGGCAGACAACCTGCATAATCTAAAGCAATAATGTAATAATTAATTATTTAATGTAATGAATGTATTTAATGAAGCTTGCACTTTTCATTATTATTATTATTATTCTTCAATAAAGAGAAAAAGAGAGGCTGGTAAGAGATTGCTGCTATACGTAATAACTTCTTATGGACATTCCACATCATTAAATATAACTATAAAAACTATAAATCCTACTATGTAGGACGTAAGATCGATTATATATCTATATACGGAGTCCAGAACGGACAAACCTCCAGAGAGCACCTTCAACATTTCGTGTTTTTACAAGTGGCAGTGTGAATCCGGAAGGAAGCACAGGAAGGACAACAAAGAAGAAGAAAGAAGAAAAGGAAGAAGAGGACTCAGCGTTTGCTGGTGCTGGATAACAAGTTTGAAAAACCAAATGTTAAAAGATGGAGGGTCATACCCGATGGCCACCGTACACACTTGTAAAGGGACGGGAAAGGGAGGGGCATCCAGGTGGTTGCAGTCAACTCAACCCTACATAGTGAACCTTTAAACATTGCAATCATTAGCAAATTGTTGTTGCATAAGAGCAATAAACACTTCAGGACATGCTGTTATTGGAAAATAATCCACTTCTCGGCAGTAACAGTGACTGTGCTCTGAGTCAGGCTGCAACACACTGATCATTCGCCTATGACAGCACGCCCCCCCTCACCTACCCACGTGTTTTATTCCTTACAGTACATGAACAGGTCAACCAGCACATTCTGTGAGTGATTCAGTGACATTCAGGAGCTCCTTACACTTGGGTTTAAAATGCATCTTGGGCAATCAGGTCTCAAGTGGACAGACGAGACATTCCCATTTGCACACGTCATGCGTCTCCAAGGTATTCAGCTGACCAGTTTGTTCAGATTTCGTTTCCTTACCTACATCACTTCCGCTTGAAGGTCAAATTATTTTCTTGCACTCCAACCACATACATCGGTGCTCCTCTCCATGCCTTTCTAGCATGTTGTACTGTTACCAAAACAGCCACCGCGTCCAGCATTAATGACGTGTTTTCCTGTTACGTCCGCATCGGGGACGCATCGGGACACACACACCTCGGCAAGTGGTTTGAGTGAACGCATCTTGAATGCCTCTTGGAGGTCGTCTATACTCGTATTTAGCGCTGTCCAGTTGTGATCAGATCACCAAAGACACAATTTAAAACCAAGTGTAAACAGGGAGGGTCTCGGTCATTCAAATGTTTCATACAACAGAATAGCTTATTTAGCATTTTCACGCACTCTGTAATGTTAATGTACAAGACCTTGCCTAATAAATGAAATGCACGTCAGGGCCTGGGTTAATATCCTATTTTACACGTGCTCCTCTGTGAACGTATTTCCGGCTAGATGGCCCTGTCTGGGTTTTTTTTTTCTTTTCATCCTTCCTTCCCTAAGCAAATTACAGGCCAAAATATCATGCCAAACTCGGTGTCTGATCATTTTAGTCTTGTCCATAATTTTCCATGCTGACTTTCGTGTTGGGGAAAAAAAAAGGATGATTGAGTGCTGCTACTAGCCATGTTCAGTCTCATAAACACTTCCTAAATCACAAAATGATAAATGGATACTCTGTGTATACTTTGCGATTATTGTTTTTTCGTATTTTTAAATTGTCGCTGAAACCTTGGTTCACCCCGAAAGGAAATAAGCATCTCTTCTTTAGTCCAGTGCCCCTTCGACAGCTTGGACGCCATGTTGTGAATGGAGTGTTATCATATCATCACGTGACATGAACATCTGGGTTCGAAGAAAATGCTTAGTGGTAATTTTATTGCAGTCTGGATGAGAATTTCATCACTGAGGAGAACAAAATTACAGACGTCCCACTGCTAAACTAATCCAATCTGAATAGGGCATGCGTGTGTGTGTGTGTGTGTGTGTGTGGTTGTGTGTGTATAAAATTACGGAAACCAGACTCCTCGGCACATTCTCTCAGCACCACTGACCCAAGCAGAAAATTTACCTCCATGTTTTTATTTGTGGGCCGCATAGAGTATGGTGAAATACTGAAATGTGGAATTGAAAAAAAGAACTGAACTAAAATGAAACACATGACTGTTATAGAAAAATAATCAATTTTGGGGTGGTGTGATGATGCGGAATTACTATTAACACCCCAAAGCTGATTATTTTCCAATAAGAGGAACATCCTTCAGCGCTTTGTTCCTATTATATTACAGCAATTTGCCAATGCTAACAATTACTCATTTATTAATGAATGACACCATAATTCTTTTCTTTTTCTCTTTTTCTATAAAACACACACAACACAGCTTGTCACGTTATCCTCCTAACGTAATGACTTATGAAAAAGCTTTTGCTTTAACTTTGACCATCACAAAGCACTGACTCTTGAGACTCCTTCCAAAAATTCCATATAATATTCCTTAATAAACGTCTCATCAGGGAAAACTTTAGCATAATCAATGATTACACTATGTGAATCAGCTGTTACTATAGAAATAATAACAATTATTCGGAATTATAACATATATAAATGGACTAATAAAGGGTCACAGTAAAAATGTTGGAGTGTAGGCAGAGCACTGAAGCTTTTTAATGTTCTACCATCGTTACTACAAAACAGTCAAAATACAGATCTAGATTACGGTTCTGCTTTGTGTAACATGTACAGAAACACAAGCTGGAATCCCATTCCATCTCATGTGTAGTGGTTAACTGCCATCAAATACAGCCACCCATCCAAATTGTTGATCAAATGAGAGCAGACTGGTTGCAAATCCATTATTTAAATCCCCTGGTTTCATAGTCCGATGTCGAAAATAAGTGGAGAGTCATGAAAAAAAAAATGTAAGGCTTAACGTGGTGCCTGTTATCATAAGATTTGTCACCAACAGATGGTGTGTAGCATTAAATCTCTGACATTATGGAGTTTGTTTGATGATGTGATGAGATGTGATGGTGGGACCCAGAACGGTTGACCTGAAGTGTCCATATGCAAAGAGGCCTGAGACCCTGGATACACTCCCGAGGGAAAACTATAACATTACAGTGTCTCATCTCATCAGATCAATCTGCTTAACATACTGACTTACGACTCCATTATACTCCAAACACTCTGAAGCTATAAAATATTCCGTACGCTTCTAATTGATTAGTCAGGCTTGTTGATGGCTTTTATCTGCTAACATGGCACTCTGACCTTAGGAAATATTTCTTCTCACTTTGTGTGTGGTATTGGATCAGAGCAATGTCTCTTTAACCCAAATAACAAAACCTTACTAAAGGGATGCAGATATATCACACTGGGGTGGCACTGCTATAGGCAACAGAGTAATAAAGAAAGAAAGAGAGCGAGAGAGAGGGAGAGAGAGGAAGAGAAAGCTGTGCAAAAATGAAAATCTGTCCTTATGCCCACCCGTCCCCACGAGCCCTGCAGAAAACTGCAGTATTACCAGTGTCCCTGGTTCTGTGCAGCCTTCTCCTCTCACTCATTTATTTAATCTCTGATCTAAATGCTGAAAATGAGAAGAGCTGGACAATTTAGATTGATGAATGGCTGGATGGATGGCTGGATGGATGGATGAGTGAATAGGTGGATGGGTTGGGTGGATGGATGGGTGAACTAACTAAAGAATCGATGGATGGAAGTATGGATGAGCAAGTGAATGGAAGCATTAAAGAATGAAGGGATGGGCGAATGGATAGCATAACAGAAGGATGGATGGACAGATAAATGGGTGGGATGGGAAGATGGACAGATGGATGGATTGATGCATTGATGGATGAACAGACAGACAGACTGAAGTATGAATGGGTTAATGTACTGAAGGATGGATGGAAGGATAGATGGATGGGTGAGGGGACTAACTAAAGAATGGATGAATGGACAGATACCTAGATGAATGGATGGGTAAATGGATGGCTGAACTTCCTTAGTCCCCAGGGGAAAATTTGGGCAAATGCGGATAGATGGATGGATGGATGTACTAAGGGATTCCTGGATGGATAGACAGACACACAAATGAATTCAAGGATGGATGAGTGAACTGAAGAATGGATGGACAGATGAATGGACAGATGGATGGATGGATGAAGTAAGTAATGGATGTATGGATGGATGGATAAATGGATGAGTAGGTGGATGTTGATTCTGATATTGAAGAATGGATTGACAGATAGATAGATGAATGGACTGACAGATGGATGAGTTAATAGATGAATTGATGGATAGATGGATGGACAGATATCTAGATGAATGGATGGGTAAATGTATGGATGAACTTCCTTAGTCCCCAGGGGAAAATTTGGGCAAATGGATGGATGGATGGATCAACAGATCAGTAGTGATTCTGATACTGAAAAATGATGGACAGATACACAGAAAGACTGTTGGATTGTTGGATGAATGAGCCACAGTATGAATTGATGGAAAGATGGATGGACAGAGGGACAGACACATGGATGAATGGACGGGTGAATGGATGGATGTACCTCACTAGTTCCCAGGATGAAATCTTGGCATTAATGGTGACTCGAGGTTTACGGTAATTCTCCGCTTTTGTAAGCCGCAGTCACGTGTCTGTCAGTCAGGGATGTGAAATCACTCCACTACCATTTATCCCTTTACCTGTAGGAAGTGCATCTATAATTTACTGCTGCGAAAGAGACAAATATCATCATCAAACATATAATAAAACTCAAATGGATGAATGAATCACCTTTAGCCTGAGGCACTAGCTGAGCAGGCTGAATAAAAGGGAAAGGAATCATGGGAAAGTGAATGAGTGAGTAAAGTGTGTATTCCAGATGCTGAGGTGTAGTGGGCTTACCAACACGCATCTCGTCTCTCCTGATGCTCTCGTTGTCGTGCCAGTCTCTCCTCCGCAAGCCGTCTGTCCAGCTGTAAACGTGTCCATCACTCAGTCCGAGCGCGAATCCCTGAGAAGGAGAAACACCACAGAGTGCGTCACCCGCATCATCTCCTAACTCCTCTCTGCTATGCGTCTGTCCGCGGAGGCGCAATTAAGTAATTCGATCTCTGATTTATTAGCAAATTAAGAATACTGATAAAAACAGAGGGAGAATGCAATGATGAACAGTTGATACTTTATCAAAGAAGCTCAAGAAACACCTTTTTGATAAATCTGAAGAGTAAAATCATTTATCAGAGCTAATAGCGTAGAGAAAAAGACACCATTTTTCTTTCT
This sequence comes from Notoglanidium macrostoma, assembly GCA_030068235.1. Taxonomy (NCBI): domain Eukaryota; kingdom Metazoa; phylum Chordata; class Actinopteri; order Siluriformes; family Auchenoglanididae; genus Notoglanidium; species Notoglanidium macrostoma. Next base: position 2,678,241 of record JAQQZR010000038.1, on the reverse strand, counting down.
TTGATAAGTTTATGGCTGTGTGCATTTCATTATACCGAGATATGTGTGTAATCTCTTAAGTAATTGCCTAAACACACACGCACACACGCACACACGCACACGCGCACGCGCACACGCACACACGCACACGCACACACGCACACGCACACATGTCTCCCTTTGGTACTTCACTTGTTAGAGGATTCTGTAACTTGGTGATTTGCCACAAACTAATTTATCTTTTCTTTGTCTCGTTTTTTTTGCTTCAGGTATTTACATTAGTCAAGCACTAAAACACGGAGCTGCTTAAAGGCTCGGCTAAAATCGAGCACATGGTGTCTGAGAGGACTATAAATGCACCTGTGTTACTCTGAAACATCACCTATTTGTGCAATAAAAGGGAGAGGGAGCAGGAAAGTGCAGCAACAGGAAGTCAAACAGCTCCAATCTGACCGAGAATTGGACCGTTTCCATTTTCAGCATTTGACCTGATACCTGGTATTTATCTTGCCTACGGTCAGTGTTTCTTCATCTCTCCATTCCAGCGAGTAATGTGAAAAGCAGAGTGTGCTCTAGGAAATTTACATAACCCCAGACCTTGATATGAAATAATTTCTTCTTCGCCTGCAGAAAGGTAATTCCATTCTTAGAGAGCACAATTTCAGGCTTCGGCTTTATTTATTCCTGCTCTTCTGCTATTCTGCAGTTTTCACACAACTCAAGGATTTGACACCCAGAGGAGAAGGAGCACTGTCCGTATCCAGCTCATAAAGATGAGGTCATGCGGAGGCAAAAGCAGCTAGGAATATTTCATTACCTGTCCTCCAGGGCATTGCTGTTAACTACGAGGATTGGATTTCTCTAAATGAGGTGCTGCCTAGACCGCCTTCTATCACTGCCCCTGCATGCTCCAAAGCAATGAAGCAGAGCAAAAAGAACACGCACTCACACTCACTCTCTCTCTTACACACACACACACACACATTCACACGCTTAATGGCCACATTATTAGGAACACCTGTAACCTTGCTCATTCATGCAATTATCCAGTCAGCCAATCACGTGGCACCAGCACAATGCATAAAACCATTACTCAGGTCAAAAGTGTTAGTTAAAGGTGCAGGTAATTCTGATCCATTATACTTTTAGTCGAATTAGTCAAATATCTCGGTGCAGGCTGCTAGCTGTGCGACCTGTTTGCACGCTGCAAAACGTCCGGAGTTCGTACACAGCCCTGACTCCGTGACCAGGGCAATAAAGAAAGAGTTTTGAACCGAGCTACACAACATTATTCCAGCCAATCAACAACGGGGGATGTATTCCAGCAACTCACAGGACGGGGCAGGGAGGGGGCAGGGAGGGGTGTCGTCGTTAGTGTCGTTACCTTGGCAATGCATGTCCATGAATTTGGGGGCGGAGCTTCTGAAGTAGCGCTGGAGGGAGGTGTGCATTTGTTTGGCTGTTTAATTCTAATATCAACAATCTTCCTCCAGAATCGACGACTGCACCTTTCATGTTCGTAGAAAACATCAGAACGGGGGAAAATGTCATCTTGGCAGATTTGAACGTTTCAGATTGCATGAGATTTTACACAGAATGGTACAAAAAAAACATTTAATAAGAAGCGATTATTTGGCCAAAAATGGCGTGTCCATTAGCGGGCTCAGAGGAGACGGACCAGACTGGTTTCAGCTACCAGGAAGTCTATGGTAACCACTCTTTAGAACCACGGTGAAAAAGCGGAAAACGTCTCAGATCGCACATATAAAACCTCGACGCGGAAGCGCCGACACCTCTCATCAACAAGGCGTTTCCACCCACAGACTTGCAACTCACTGGATGGTTTTTTTGTGCTCACTGGTTGTGCATTCGGAGATGCTTTCCCGTTCACCACGGATGTAAAGTGTGCTTATTTGCGTCAGCTCAAACCATTCTGGCCTTCCTCCTCCGACCTCTCTCATCAAGAAGGTGTTTTCGTTCACATAACTGCAACTCTCTAGATGTTTTGTTTTGTTTGTCTGTGAAAGACTTGTTGCGTGTGAAAATCCCAGGAGTTCCTGAAATATTCAAACCAGCCCGTCTGGCACCAACAAGCATGCCACGGCCCAAAGTCACACAGATCGCATTTTTTTTCTCCACTCTGAGGTTCGATGTGAACATTAAGTGAAGCCCTCGGCCTGAATCTGCATGAGATAGCTGCTGTGCCATGATTGACTGATTGCGCGAACATGCAGGTGTATAGGTGTTCCTATTAAAACGACCACCAAGTGTGCATTAAAACAATGCGGACTAACTACACCATACGTTTCTCAATCCACATGCTCTAAAGCCTCAAGATGACAGATTTTTTGTGTACAAATAAAGTATGCTTTTGTAAACATGCATGCCAGAGAACATAAAAGAAATATGTCTAAAAGTATCTCTACAGTCCACTGATAGCTGCTTAATAAAACGTTCCATTTCCACATCTTCCTCTAGTGGGCTGACTCAGCCTTGAATAAATTTGCCCTTCATTTTCATGCAGTTCATGCTGTAATTTCTGGCTCGCTGATTTGGCCATGTGCACCTCAAACATCCTGGCACGGTTTATGTTTAAAAACAAGAGCAAACAATTTAGCAGGCACCCAATAAAGTAAAGCACCCAAAAAAATCCAGTGCTGTCTTGTTTTTCTCTGGTCTGTAAAGTGCACGATGCCAATCTAGCAGACAGTGAAGGACAAAACAATTTCATGCACCACAAACAGCATCAAGTACCTGTGCTCTACTGGAATGATAGAGCAAGACAAACTAACGAGTACTTCACAAACCGCACTGTCTTGCTACCAAAACAGCACTTCATACCTCTATTAACACACGCACAAAATAAGCCAATTAACACATAAACCTCTTCTGTATCTGTAAACAATCGGCAGGTTTGGTACACGACACTGGGGTGTGATGTGGCCCGACATGAAGCGGGCTTACTGCTACCACCCTGGTGTTTATTAAAGAATTTCTTTTTATTTATTAAAGAATCACATCACATTTGATCTCTTGATAATTATATTTAAAACTGTGGAATGTCCGTGAAACGTGTTAGTATTTGAGTATTTTTTTTTGGACCACCTAGACTTTGATGAAGTATGAAAGCAGTTTTCGAGCTCGAGAGCAGTCCAGAAAACCCATCCTTGGTCCTCCTGAAAATGGTGGTCCGGGCCACTGACACTGTCACTAACATGACTGGTTCAAATTAAGCCATTACTTCAAGTTTCATGATGGTGAGGAATGGGTTGGTGTGAACACTGAAGGAGACAAATGACCTTATTATCCATATATAAAACTAGACCTGTATAGGACCGGAATGCTATAATTAGCTCATGCACATTTTGTCCGAGACTGCAAGGCTAAAAATCTTCTTAAAACATATCTGAAAAGCACGGTTCTTCACTGATCGAGTGTTAGTACCAAAGGAAATTTATTTTTTTTAAAACAGTACAGGGCGGCGCTGAGGTGCGGTGGTTAGCGCTGTCGCCTCACGGCAAGAAGGTCCTGGGTTCGATCCCCGGCTCACCCAGGGTGCCTTTCTGTGCGGAGTTTGCATGTTCTCCCACGTGCGTGCGTGGGTTTCCTCCGGGTGCTCCGGTTTCCTCCCACAGTCCAAAGACATGCAGATTAGGTCAACTGGCT
>JAQQZR010000038.1:2645362-2661614 GCA_030068235.1 Notoglanidium macrostoma | reverse complement strand
TTCTGTTGAATTGAATAGCTTATGCGAAACATAAACGTGACTAAATACGTTATTGTCAGTAAACATATAAATGTCTAGTTCTCAGAGTTCCTACGTGATGCAGTAAAACCGAAACTATATCTGTGCAACCCAGTAGGTACCTGTCACAATCAGTACAAACTTTTCAGGAAGCAAGACTTTAAAAAAAAAATTGTTATGCAGTGGTATCTATGATTTTGGAAAGACTGGGGATTTTGCAGAGTCACTATTTGCATGGGCCAAGACTAAAGATGATATTTTATCGGAATGTAAAGACGAGAAAAAGACTAACTTAAGACTGCTATCCCGACCACCACACCAAACGATCAAGATGATGGAAGTACACCAAGGTAGCAAAACTCTCATAATTTTACTCTGACAATGTGTCTGACAGTGAAATCACTTGAAAAGTCATTTGGTGTAAAGCTGGCATAAGCGTCACTTGCATTTATTTCTGAAGAAATTGGGCATAGAAAACGCAGACTAAACAAGCAGAGAGCTTGCTTGGACTCCTGACCATCACACCCATACGTGCTTGTTGAACTCCCCCATCCCCCCATTACTCCAACCTCCACTCGCCCGGGAAGGCTTTCCACTAAACATTGTCATGCTGGAACAGGTTTGGGTCTCTTAGTTCCAGTGAAGGGGAGACTTTAACGCTACAGCACACAAAGACATTCTATATAATTATGTGTTCTTCCGTTTTTTTTCCCCAAACTCCGCCCTACATGTGGTTTCATCTGAGGTCTGAATACCAGTGTGTGTATTTTGTTATTAACTCCTCACCACGTTCATGCGCAAATACAGCAGGCATCTCATTCAAATGTAATAATGTATTCAGACAGCAAAAAACAAAACAAAACAAAACAAAAAAAAAAACCTTTCTTGGATATAAAGAAACAAGCCTGGATAGAGATGCAGTGCACGCATACATACACATACTTGAGAGTTAATGATGTGCAAGTACTCCGTACTTCCTTTGTCTAAAGATTTACAAGCCGAGCTCTTCAATGCCTTTTCTAACACTGCCATCTAATTATGTCATCCAGCGATGCTGTCTAACGCTCACCAAAAGGAAAAAAAAAGAAAACCTAAATTCAATCTGGTTTCGAACTGAAGGCTCTATCATGAGGCGTGTTGTGATGGGTAAATGGAATCTGTCCTGAATGACCTACAGTCAAATCTGGAAGAATAACGGCTAAGCCGGTTTACTGCTGAAAGCCCAGTAAAAAGAGAAAAGGAAAAATATTGGTGAGAACATGGGCGATTTACAGATGATTTTTTAGGCAGCTCTTAGGAAAGTGTTGTCAGTGTTTTGCTAAAGCTATGACACTGCATCTATCATAGTCATGATATTTTCTAAGAGCTACAAAAGAAAATCGAAAGGAATGAGTTCAGACGCCAGTTTTTCTGCAATAATGCCCTGAATCAAAGTGCTTTCAGACTGACGGCTCACGAATAACTTTACTTCACTTTGCGTCAGCATGGAGATGAGTTATGTTAGCCTGTATTTTGCGTCAAACATTAAGTGCTTGATGGTAAATAATAAAAGATGTGGAAACTTTCAAAGCTTGTGCAACCTCTGGGCTGTGTGAACTTTTCTCAGCAAGGCGTAATGTATATCTGGAGTGCGGCGTTTTCCAAGCATTAATGATCAACTATACGCCATTAATCAGCAGGAGTGTTTTTAAGGTCAACTTTAAGGTTAAAGATTTTCTGTACATGCACAGAGTGGTGTAGAATCTAACTTCAAAACTAAAGATGCCAAAGTCGCGTGAGCTCGCAGACAAAATTATGTGAAAACCTTTCAGCTTAGGTCTGCGCTAATCTGAGGATGCATTTTGCCTACGGGTGAATGAAACTCTGGATGCTAATTTAACTCGGCGTGCCAAGTATCAGAAGAAAATAAGTTTCACGCCTTCAACTGATGGAAAAAACAAGCTCATGGACAGGCACAGTTTAACCCTGTATGCTAAACATGTGGAACTTGGCTGACAAGCATCATGACTTCGAACTGGCAGCTAAGCATTTTACAAGGAGATTAATTCAGGGATATTATTAACCGCTTATCCTATGTAGGGACTCACAAAGCTTGTGTTGCCTCTCGAGTCCTGATTGGTCAGCTATTGACGTTTGATTTTACAGTAGGCATGAAATGGAATATTGCTGTGTCAAATACTGCGATGCAGAATACTAGCAAGTCCACTGGCGGCTACACCAGACGAAGCAGCATACACAGCACTAGGTTTGTGACTGGGAACCTAAATGCCAAAAACGTAAGCTAATCATAAGAAAGCATTATGGCACATGTCAAACACAAAGCCCAGAGCCTGGTTTCATTTGGCCTACATGAAATTGGAACGCATTACAGTGAAACGGCCTGAAACTGCTCGCCATTTCCACACTATCCAGAATTCACAGCAGATCTGCTGCATAGCCGTCCAAAGGCAGTTACCATAAACTGACATATATGTATCACTCTGGTTTCTTTTGCTTGACCACAGTCTGAAATCTGGGTTCAAATCAACTCCGGTTTCCTGCGCTTCATGCACATTGTGTGCCGTGTTGGCAGTGGCATAACCAGTAACTAATTTTGGAGGGATGACAAAATATACGAAATAATACTATTGTTTATCTCATCAATAAACACAATTAATTTGGTAAGTGTGATGCACTCGTGTATTTTAGACGTGCCACTAATCTGATATGCATTTAAGGCCTAATCTACCATCAAACAATCTTAATCTCTCCATATTATTAATGTTGCCATGAAAAACACTGATCGTTCGGGGAAAGACCTCAGCATGATGCAGGCACGGGGACGGGGGTCGTCTTGTTGAAGGACTGTACCAGGGTGCCGTCTCAGGAGGGGTAAGACATGCGGACGCAGGATGTCATTAACGTAGCGCTGTGCCGTCAGGGTCCCCTGAATCACTACCAGAGATGACATGAAGTCACACCTCACACCATGTTCTCCCTTGGTGTGGTCCGTCTTGGGTGTTTTGGGTGCCCTCATGTGCCTCACACGCCAGGCAATTACAAGATACGACCATCCGGCCTCATGCAAACCCACAATCTGACCCCTATCAAACCCCGTCAAGTGCTGGTAACGCTATCTAATGCGTCTGCGATGCATCCTCGGTGTCTGCTGACTAGGCATGCCGGTTCCTTGCAAATCGAATCATTTACATACCAATCGCTGGTCTGCACGTGCACCGAATTACATGCAAATCAGACCATTCCTTCTGGGTGCTTAACTTTTTTTTTTGTCACTGAGTATAACTTATGAGGAGCTTTTGGATGAGGAAATTGTAATTCAGCACTAGCAGTTTGAATTCTGGGTGTTTGGGACGTCTTCAGTCAAAGACTTGGTGCAGATATGGCTCATTTGCTATCAATTATTCAGGAGGAGAGACTCTACCACTCGGAGGCTAATACTTCACAGTCCAATGGCCAGCCAACCTCCTCACCCCTTATTAGCGGAGCGTGAGGATGCTACGGGAGTTCATGACACTGAACGCACGGTTTCACATCACGCCTGTTTGCTAGGAGTTTACTAAGCCGTTGGTGCAAGTCTAAATATTAACCATAAAGTTTACCATGACAATTTTAGCATGTTTCTCTTAAATCAGGATTAAGATTTGTGAATCTGGTGCAGACATGCCGACTATGCTGCGAGTTTCAAATTGTTTTTCTCTCTTCCTTTGATGTCATTCATTTAACCAGAATTCATTTGCTCAGAAAACCTAAGTCCAAGATGGATGATTCGCTTTTTCCGAGTCCTTCTTCTTGGAACTAAAGCAACGTAGATGGAAGTTCAATAGACACTCAATTATGGGGAGTGAATCTCTCCAGTGCACCATGGAAATTCAAGACGGTAGGCCCAAGATGGCTTTTAAAACTGTAAAAAATAGGACTATTTCTATGGTTATAGAGTCTCTATGTCTATAAAGCATGACGCTATGTGCATGTACAAAGCAATTTCAGTGGGCTTTCAGGGGAAAAATGTTCCAATTTAGCATACGTCATTAAGAAACCATTTGCATACTGTCATGTCTAGAGACCACAGCTAGCTAACATCAGTGTTTTATAAGCTTGTTTGGAAGGCACTCTAGCAGTGCAAAGGTATGAAACACACACAATAGACAGAGACAATGTCTCTTCTGTTGTACCTGCCCCAGGTTTTAAACCATTATGGTTCTTGAAGCCAATAGAGTGAATGAAAGCCCATCACACCCCCACTTCTCTTTCTTAAGCTACATCGTAAGCAGGTGGTTAATGATCCCGATCCTAGATGATGTGCATGCTGTGCTGTAAAACTCCCCTAAATGTCTGTATTGATTTCCAGCAACAGAGCCGAGGCGAGGCGATATCATTTCACAATGCAGGCTGCTTCACACTTCCTTCACTTCCTAGTTACAGACAATAAGGCTTGTCATTAGATCATAAACATTGACTTGGGTTGTGGAGTGATTTTGATTAGAGACAAACGTTGTACACTGTGCAACCTGAAAATCTAATTAGCGTCACTGAATGAAGAGTTTTACAGCAGCTCAAACGCATGTTTAAGCGTGCTCTGCCCATCCTCACTCTTTTTTTTCGGTCCGACTCGCGTCCTTGAGTCGGGCGGCTTCGGGGATTCAGGCGTTGGGTCACGGTAAAGTTTTCTGAGCTCTCTCTTCTTCGGGGTTTTATACTACAAACGGAACATCTTCATGGGAAACACCGACAGCTGTGTGTAAATTACAATGCCTTTATTCATCTTAGTTCTTCCTAACATGCCGTTTTATTGCAATTATAGTTGCAATAAATCACTTCAGATACAGTATATGCAGCACACGGTTTCCATGATGACGAGTCGGCACAGGCAAACTGTATAATAAAACAGCTGACACACCAAGCAAAGGTACATTCATGATGGAAAACAATAAAAGATACGGACCAGATTACAATGAAACTGGCCTTATTACAAGCCTTGAGGTGGATGGCTGGGCTACACTCAGGTTCCACTCCTGTCGGCTAAGAACAGGGATCTGAGGCTACCACGGGCACAGACTCACCCAAACTGGACTGGATATAAATGCGATTCCTTTGCAGTGGCTCCCACACATAGGCGATTGACCACCATTAAAAAGAAATGAGCATTCTTTGTTCACAATTTGGCAGTGACATGAATAAAGCTCAGGGTCAGGGAAAGGAGAAAGAAAGAGAGAGAGAGAGAAAGAGAGAGGCAGTACCATAACCTAATGAGAGTAAAGAAAGGACAGAGCTGGTAAAACATATCCTTTTACTGCTTAAACGCTAATTACTGTGAGTTTGCTTGCTAGCCAATAACTTCCGAGTGTGGAAAGGCTGGCGGCGTGCTGCGTTAGCGGTTGGCTTACAGTGCAGCTTTGTTCTTTTCGAGCAGCTCTTAATAATCTCATTGTCTGAGCACTACCGAGACAGACATGTCTCAGACTGACCATCAAGAGTAACATGTACTGATCCACTGAAATGACATTGTAAACAATTTCTGCTGCGTAACGTCGGGCGCGTAACGTGTGCGATAAATAAAGATCGTTCGAATCAAAATCAACTTTGCTCTCTCACGTCTTCATCAGAAACCTTCTGCATCTAGGGGTTTTTTTTCCCACTTTAGCGCGAGAGCTGTTTTTTCATGCCGAAAGCGCCTCTGCTCTGTGGTTTTTGGAGCTAGCTTAAAACATGTTCCTTAAAATACAACCAAAAAACCAATGCTTGTATATTTGACTCATGTCTTTGGTTGAAGTAAAACTGGATCAGTCGTATGAGGAATTTTAGGCAACATTGTACTTACTGTAGGTTTTTGCACGAGGGTGAGTCGAATGAAAACCTTGAGCTGTTTTTTTCCCCCCCATTTAGAATAGTTTACTGCAGATACAAGTCAAAAATTCACTTCTCTACATAATCGACATTTCGTTTAATGTAAGTGTTCCAAAAACTTTATGAGCGTTTGGATTCCTCTAGAAAACAAAAATCAGTTCGATAGTTTATGCAAACACTTGCAAAGTTCCGTTTGACTCGGTGTCGTGTGTACACATTCGATCCCCTTCCCGAATATATTTCAGATCTGTAGGACATACTGCCTGGGTAGAAGATCTGATTTGGCATGATCCATTTCCTCTATTCAACACTACAAAAGATAAACACACTTACTGCTTGCTGTATGGACTCATCAGTTATGTATCAAATACAAAAGATGCCTCCTCTATACAAATGTACAGAATAGATGACGCTCTCAGACTGAGCAGGGTAAAATGTAGACTTAAAAGAAGCTCGAGCATAAAGACACGAGTGGTGATCACGTCAGCCTGTGACTATAATCGTGTTTTTATATTACGCTACAATACCGAGCGCTGCATTCAGAACAAAAATCGTGAATTAGCTCTAGTTATACAGACCTAATCTAATGATAATATTAAAATCCCAGACACATACACAATGCACAAGATGCTCCGTTTCAGTCGTCAAAATGAAGCCAAAACGTCTGTTCAGTAATCAGCGTTAAAGGACTCAATCCGGTTATCATTGTAAAACATGATCTAAAAAGGATGATGCGTATTCCTAGCAAGGCTTATACACACATTATATTATTATTATTATTACTATTACATACTACTATTACTTAATATTTAAATTAAACTTAAAGGAAAGTAAATCAGCATCTCCTCACAGGCTACTTCACCATATCAGTATCAGTATCCATTCAGCATCTGCCATAAAAGCCTGTGGTCTATGTTTTGTGTCAAATTATTGATTTCTTTAGTACGTAGCTGCGTAATAAGCGGAATAATGTACAGCAAGCCGGTCATTATTGCGAAATAAACCCCATCAGCGTGATTCGAGACCCCTCTGCGTCATGACATCACCCTGTTATCGCCATGGTAATGACTGGCTCGCTGTACGTTATCCCTTACTTACACCCCGGGGATGATAAATACTCTTTTCTGATTGGCTGGCTAGGTGTTTAATAACTTTGGATAACGGGACAGATATGAAGTAGATCTGTTGGAAAAAGGTTTAATCGCTGTTCCATAACACTGGGCTGGGAACTTTTCAATGGTAACCATAACAACCGTAGTAAATTATCTGGTGACTGGCAGCCTGCATAGCCGGTAACCATAGCAACCAAACAAGTTATCCTTGTTCAGGAGAAAAGGGCACCACAAACACATTTGTTTCTGAGAAAATTACTCCTCGTGTGTTCTTTCTAGGCCTGAAAATATACAAACGAGATGTTTGGTAACCGGGGTATAAGCGGGGTAACAGCCAACGAGGTCTCCAGTTATACGGAATTAATGAACGCTGCAGAGGAAAGTCCAATCCGCTTCACGTCGTGGAGTTCTTAGCCTTCGCCTCGTCCATTAATCCCGTATAACACGTCATCCCTTACATAACGGCACGGCTTAGAAAGTAGCTCCAGATGTAACATGAATATCTTTATATGAATGCACTTGATTTGATCTGTTATTGTTTCCATAGCAGCAGCTCATAATAATGATAAAAAATGGATTTGAATAAATGTGTCACTGTGTAAGGAATTTAAATTGGTGTAGTGAGGTTTCTTCATTAGAAGACGTTTACTAGATGTTTACGGAAGGAGTCTCCAGTGTCAGAGGCTGCAGACGGAACGACTGTTTATTTATGAACAGGAATGAACTTATCTCGTGGACATTCTGCAACATTAAATCGAAGTATAAACCATTACAATGCAACATACTTAACGAATAAATGAAACACTGTAATCGTTGGCAAACCGCTGTGGCGTAAGAGGAATGACACTCCAGACTGTGGTGTGATACAAAAATAATGCACTTTGGAGGCTGTGCTGCACGCGGTGCCACATCTCACCCCCTTCAGCATGCATTATTTTCGTATAACAACACAGCCTGTTGTGTTATTCCTTACCTAATATACACTAGCCATGACATTACCTTTCCAAACACACTGACCTGGCCTGCTGCCACTCCAGTTATTAAACAAAAGTGAGGTGAAAACTGTACAACTGCACCACGGCCTCTCCGGCAGCTTCATTATTCTAGTGATGGATTCTGGGAACAGCCTCGTCTCTCCACACCAGGCTTAAGCAAATACACCAAGTACTGAGCTACATGGCACACACGGTTTCCTTCCCTCTTTCTCTTTCTCTCAATAATGCTTAACGAGCTTCCTAACGGAAGGGGGGAAAAAAAAAAACAGCTTTGGGACGAAATGTATTCGCCAATTTAGTTCGGCACTTAAAACACCCCCAGACATCATGAATACCAAACACTGGTTGGTGCCTTAACAACAAACACGGAAGGCGAAAAACAAACAGAAATGCGGGAAAAAAAAAAGAAGAAGTCTATGGCAAGAGACAAAAACTTGTAAACAACCAAGTAAAGTTTGAGAAGCTCCCTTAGAAAAGGGAAGAAGTCACATACGGATGTGTGCGGAGCTTTTATTCCTGAGCCGAGACACAATGAGAGGACGAGTGAAGATTATTAAAGCCTGATCAAAGCGGCGTTTGTGTAGAGAGTGTTTCTGTCTCAGAAGAGCTGCTAAGGACGCTGCCTCTCTCTCTCTCCCTCTCTCGCTCTCTCTTGGTTTGTGATGCTTCAGCCAGCACAATGAGTGAGGAAGAAAGAAAGAGAGAGAGAGTGCACCTCGCTTGCTTTTGATGCTTCAAAGCACTGCATGCGGAGAAACTCCACGTCTTGTTTTGCGCATGAGAGGTTTGTTTGTTTGTTTGCATGTTTTATTTATCGTGCCACCATGAGCTATCCGATTTGCTCAAGTAAGTGCTACGGAACTTATCCAGACTACAATGAAAGAAAAACTCTCTAATGGACATAAACTAATGTAATGGGGATTTTTTTTTTTTTTTTTTTTTTTTAGTTTTGAAAAGAAAGCTCAATAATAATATGGATGGCATGTCCGCAGGCTGAGCCTTGCATAATAATGATACATTAGTATCTGTCCTGATGTAGTGTTCGGCTGAAGGCGCATCGTCAACACAGACACTCAAACACCAAATACACGGCGGGTTGAGCTCCTGATATCGAGGGAACGCACTGGCGGGTTCTCTGTCTTTTTCCGCTGTGTGCGCCATGGTTTTTCTCCCCGCCAACCATGGATAGTTGAGATAATTATTAGCCTCCGTCTATGTCTGCAGTTGCTTTGTGCGTGTGCATATGTAACACTCCATTTTACTCATCTTGGCCTGGGTTCGAAGCCCCGCACGTTTCTGAGATGGTACACGCAGGTGAAACCGTCTGTGTTAGTATGTTTGTTTCTTGACCAGTGCTTAACCCAGAAAGCGCTGTCCTGCAGAGTCACAAAACATTAGGTGACATGAAGGTCAGAGTCCTTTGCTTAATCCGCTGAAGGGGTGGAGAGGTCAAATGACAACCCACGAGGTAACGCTGCAAGTCGTACAGCGAGCGCGTGCCTTATCATTGCTTGCAGGTTTTTGTTCTGCGGGTGACAGTGATTGGATGTTTTTCTCACCTGCTGTCCACTGACACCTGGTCTGTTTTCCACCGTGTCAGTCTGTTAGGCTGAAGTCCAGATTGATGCAGGCTTCCTACAGCTCAATCTCACTCCATCCCAATGGCCTTTCCGAATCAGGTCGGAGAGCGGGTAGGGCAGGGAGGAAAACTGTAGCACAGACCTCTGTATACACAAGTCCAACTATTTAATTCTAATTCGTTTAAGTTCACTGATTCTTTCACAAATAGTGACACTTAAGTCAAGTGACCTCTAAAGCGAGTCTTAGAGGCAGGACACAAGTGTGTAAACGCTGTTGTATGTTTATTAGAAAGTCCCATGTGCATAATTAAAATATTCAGAGCGCACACGGGTCACGTGCTCATGTTCTTTTGTGGAGAGCCTGATAGATCTGCACTTCTGCAGTGACCAGGACACATTTAAAGCTCTTCACCGAAACAATGTGGAAGCCGGGCATTTTAGCCGACTTTGGAGCTCTATTTCTTCTACAGAGCTCATTACATTTTAATCAATAATCATCAGCTCATGTGCCCAGCTCAATTAATCTTGCTTATTCAATCAAAATTGGGAGAATTGATTGATTTATTTGTTTGTTTATTTATTTTTAAGATAAAGTGAATCTGTAGTACATTTTGTTTATAATGTTAAATCTCTGTGTGTAGCATTGTTTATTGTAACGAAATAAAAACAATGTCTTTTCTGTTAGGATTTTTCTTTATTCAGATTTTGTCTCAAATATGCTGGAAATCGAATTGAAATTGTGAAGCTAGTATTGTGAATCGAATCAAATCGTGACCAGAGCGTATCATACACCCCAATCAGGGCACATCCGAAAATTGTAGTCAGCATCCACGGCAGGGATAAAAACACAGGCAGACAACAACAACTGAATCTGTGCGTAATCCATGATCATAAGATCAGGAATATGAGCGAGGTTCAACACCAGAGAACCACAGTTTGGACTTGACAAAAATGCACAAGACTTTTCCTTGAACCACACAGCTGGGCAGAAAAGCGTGATGATGATGATGATGATGATGATGAGGAACTGAAAGCAGGTAAGAGCAAACACGACATGTAACTAAGAATAACAAAAACAAAAATAGCATTTTAGCAACTTTCATGATGAACTCTATGACTTTATTTCCTTATTTCAAATGAGAATATTTATTTAAGATACACCTCAGAATGAATCTTGAATTTTCTGCACAAAGACAACAGTCAAGCACATTTCTCATCATCATCATCACCTTCTTCGTTTATCCCTAGTCAGGATAACAGTGGATCCGAAGTATGTCCCAGGAACGCTTGGTGCAATGTGGGAATACACCCTGAATGGGAGGCCAGTCCATTACAGAGCACCATGCACACACACACATACACACTCATCCATACCTACGGGCAAACAAAAATCACCAATCCACCTACAGGCATGTTTTTGGAAGTGGGAGGAAACCAGAGAGCCTGAAGGAAACCCACACAGACATGAAAAGAACATAAAGTACTTTTCTCCTTTCTATAAATCTTTAGCCAGATTGCCTACCACTAAATGATGTAATTTTACTTCAAGCCCAAGCAGCACATCTCTGTCAGATAGAATTGTCTGGATACTGATAATATAGCAAGCACAATTACCCTAAATGTTCAATTATTCAGAATCAATCATTTATAATATAAGCTCTCACAAATTCACTATTGTTTGGTTTCACTTCTGTCTCTGCCAGGTCTTGTTCCTGGTCTGGTTCTCTAATTGTGTGTGCCTGTCCCTTGTTTTCTGCTGATTAGTTTGTGTAACTCTATTTGTTTTCGTGTTTCATTAAACCGTTGCGATTTTCGCCTTCAATTCCAAGACTTGTTCTTTCCTGTCTTCTTGGGAGGCAATTACGGATTATCCGGGTGTCAGCCTGCGTTTTGCATTTCTAATGACCGTTTACAATGCTCACATATTACAATAAAGATGAAACGCTACACCAGCCTGGGCAGGACACTGGTGCACTGGTGCGGTGGTCAGCACTGCCGCCTCACAGCGAGAAGCTTCCGGGATCAAACCTGCTGGCTGTCTGGGCAGGTTTACATGTTGGAAACTTTCTGCCTGGAGTTTGCATGTTCTCCCTGTGCCTGCATGGGCTTCCTCTGGGAGCTCTGGTTTCCTCCGACAGTCCAAAGACATGCAGATTAGCTCAACTGACTACTCTAAATTGCCCATAGGTGTGAATGGCTTGCTATCTCTAGATCTGTGTTAGCCTGCAACAGACTGGTGATCTGTTCTGGGTGACCCCGCCTCTCACCCTAAGTCAGCTTGGACTGGCTCCAGATTCCCATAATAAGAAGTATAAAAATTACGCATAATATGCAATATCTGTGTTTGTGTACATATACATGATGGTGCAAGTAGCTCTGGTGATGGAGCTACTCCAGTGCTTGCTAAGAAATCTGTTGGCTTAGAGCCAATTCGAGTCTCTTACCTTATACAACCATGGGGGAGCATTTTATGTCAAAGTGTCTACCAAATAAGTAATCACTAATTTATAGCAATATACGTATTCGTCAGAAGCGAAGTCTCTTGACGGTATATTAAATAATAGAAGCTGCCGTTTATCCATTTCCCCTGCAATACCAGAACAACTGAGACTTTTACCCCCCAATACATCAGTCTGTAAGTAAAAGGTTGTGTGTGTGTGTGTGTGTGTGTGTGTGTGTATGAGGTGAGCACTAGTACTTCTGAGAAAATGTCATTTGTCAAACGGCTGCTGATCCCTTGCTAATCTGTTGTTGACCTCATCCACCACCTGACTGACTGCACATATAAAGACTGCACACAGCTAGTCAGACACTGAAAAACACTAGCACTCTGAGACGACAGATACGCAGGAACATTTAGGATGTTCTGATTAACACGTTAACACACGGGCAGCCATTAATTAAAAATTTGGGCAGTGCTAGACTTTTTTTTTTTCTTCCCCAGGAAGATTTGATTGACATGAACTCACTGCCTACATGCGCAATGTAATATAAGGAAATGCCTGCCTGGCATGCTTAATAATTATGATTCCAGCTTCAAGTTTGCTCAACATTTGCAGGAATGCAAGTCACGTAGTGTGGCAGCCGGGCTCTTGTTTTCCTCAGCGCCTTTTTCAGCTTCCCCTAATCATTATTGTCACTTGTGTGTAGGCCCTGCTTTGGAAATTCTTGCTTATAATAACGCGGTGGTCCTAAGCCATAATTGTCTGCTGGTTTTGTGCACGTGCGCGCTCTTGCTCGGTCGGGGTTACTCTAAGGGATGCACTGATACCACTTTTTTCACACCACGAATGAATATAAGCACATGTTTTATGGTACTTGTTTATGCTAAAACCAGTAACCTGCTTACTATTAATCAATCAGGGACGTCATGGAACAAGCGCTATTTACGTTCCCTGGTTGTGGCTATAAAAAGTGCACACGTGTGTCTTTATGTATTTAGGCTTGATCTTTAGCTGATTTCATTAGCTGACTACATGAGTTACCCTGGCTACGTAGGGCTAGCGGTGGTGAAAAGCGGGTTCCCTTCCAGCCGTGAGTACATTTTTTTTGTTTTCATTGCGTTATCTGATCGTCAAGAACAACAGACTGGCTAAGAGATGTTATTTCAGCGGATCTCGTTTTTTGTCCGTTTTGCTAGCGTTCGCTGCGGCTTTGTGCGCTCACGATGAACTCCTCGTGCTGAGGTTTACATTTCAGATGGTTTGTCAACTTATTATATCGTAGAAAAATGTAGTTGGATATTTTGGTTTAAAGCTCGGTTTGCAGTTTGCTTCATTTCAATTCAAATTACACTAAATGCGTTCGTACACGTGTTCTATTCGTTATACACACTAATCCTAAACACTGTTTAGCGAGAAGCCTCTACAAAAGACCAGACTGATATCTATTAAACTGGCAGCTCAGTGCATATGTGTATAACTGTGGGTTAGTAGTTACTGTATTATAATTTTATAATCCACTAGCAATAATAAATAAACCGGTGGCAGCCGTGCATCCTACTGTCCCATGAAGAAGTAAACAAAGTGAATTCCTATATGCTGGTCAGGTATTATATTGGAAAATATTATTTCCTCAATATCTTTTCTGCTGGATGATGGAGGAAAGAAAAAGGTCTTGTAGGAAATGCAGCCAATTCATCACTGTGACACACTTATTGTCCAGCTCATGAGACACACACGGCTCTTTCTCATATAATAAATGTTTACTATATTTCTCCTTTAATGAATGCCTCAGGCTATCAAAGTTAATGCCATTGTGTGTGCTGACAAGAGGAACCAAGGAGACGCACTTCATCTGGAGATGAAAGACCTTCTTTTGCTCACAAACAAAACAATTAGATTAAAGGTGAATTTGAAAGAACGCGCCGTTACCTTCATTCACATGGGTCACGTCACGCGGACGCACCCGAGACCTTCGGGTATTAAAACGGAACACGGCTGAACACTCGCACCCGTGATTTCTAGAGCTAACCCGGAGTTGGAAAACACCGAAAGATTAGGAGACATTGCAGAAATGTCCTTTACTTTACGTCATAAGTCGCATCGCTGAAATTGTAGGGCTGTTTTTGTTCAGTTTAAAAATATAAGCTACCACTAGTAAGAGATATAATTAATCTTAACACCATTGTTGGCCAAGTTTCATCTAGTTTACTCGCAAAAATAAGAGACATATGAATTTAGGAAAGAAGAATATACAGGTATGTTGTATAATCATTCTTCCCCAGAAAAACAGCAGTTCAAGAAATCATTGAAAGTCTGATATTGTCATGACATTCATGTCCACGATAACTGTACGTAAACCTCTGACCGCAACTGTACGTCATCTGAGAACATCCGGATGAAAGGACAGATAAGACTCCATCCTTATTGTGTCCTTACTACTCACTCGCATACCCATAAAACATACTACGGTAGTGGTGGTGTAGTAGATACTTAACCGAGGTTAGTGCATACTGAGTATTTGGATGCAGCCTTTGTCTTTGGATTATCTCTTTGTATTTATGTCCCTGTGTCTATTTATGTGTTTGTTCATTGTGAAGTATACGTTCAAGGTCCCGTACCTGCGATACCATGCCTTGTTATTCTGCTCTACTGTTCATGGTCTACATTTCTGGTTATGTGGTTTATGACTTTGTTTGCTCATCGCCTGACTTCTGCCTTCGCCTGACTTGTTTCTACTCACGTTTTGGATTTGATTAACACTGAAGACTCGAAACCTGCAACAGTCTCCATCTCTGTACCCCGACAAATATATAGTACGTACTCTAATAAAACAGAAGACAGTAATGCCACTTTTAACAGGAATAAACAGAATAGAATAGAAACTTTATTGTCCCTAGGTGGATATTTGTCATCAGCTCAGCAAGACATAACAAAGCAAACAAGAAAGCATCAAACACAACAAAAAAAAAAAGAAAAATTCAACGTGTGTGCTTTGAGT
The DNA here is from genome assembly GCA_030068235.1 of Notoglanidium macrostoma. NCBI lineage: Eukaryota > Metazoa > Chordata > Actinopteri > Siluriformes > Auchenoglanididae > Notoglanidium > Notoglanidium macrostoma. The sequence continues at coordinate 2,646,623 of JAQQZR010000038.1, read as the reverse complement.
TACACAGTCATTTTTAGAGTTAAATATGTTAACTGCGTTTGTAATAAAGGATTCGGTAGCGTCGTCCAGAGTCTTCCATGACACTCCTCGCCCTCTTCCTCGTCTTTTCTGTAAAGATGCCTTTGGGGTTTACCCGCTATTTTGCTTACCCTTGAAACTTTCTTCGAATGTTTATTCTTAGATCTGCGATTCAGGTGACCGTACCAGGCAAGAAAATGAAAAGTTAAAACATTCTCCACAACAGTTTTGTACACTAAATCTAAACTCTGCTGGCTGCACCGAGGCTTTCACCAAAGTTTCCACAAAGATACAGTCGCTGGGAGCGTTTCTTAAAAATATACTCTGTTTTCGGAGTCCGGAATCATACGAAGATATTTAAAAGTTTCAACCTGTTGTTTTGGTTCTTGTCTTGTACTGATAACCAGTTCTTTTGTCTTAGCAACATTAACTTCTAGCTGGCTATGGTGACACTGTATCTGTAGGGCCTTGGTGTTAGATTACAAATCTTGTCCCTTTATTCTGTCCTTTGACCTCTCTAACCCTGCTGCCATGGATTGTCGTTCTGGCGTTCCTTTGCTCAGATTTAGAACTGCTTTCTTTCCTGTCCTGTCTAAAACAGTCTAAAACATTCCTCACTGATCATGAGTTCTTTAGTAAACCGAGAGAACAGTACAGGGGAAAGTACGCAACCTTGTGGGCAACCTGTACTCGCAGTGAGCACCTCTGACATATTCCCTGTAACACAGACCCTCCGTGGGCGACCGGAGAGAAAACCTCTGATCCACAGAACCAAACCTGAGGTGATATGAACATTTTGCCTGTTCAGATGAAAGTGTGTCTTCATGGAATTAAAAGCCCTGAACAAAAATCCACAAATAAAGCGCCGATGATTGTCGAGACCCCGCTGCATTGTTTTACACAGTATGGAGGTTATTGCAATAGGCCAAAAATTCATTACACCCAGCTTTTCGGAACAGAAATGAAATGTAATGTCCTGAAAAGTCCTGAAACGAAGCTGACCTTATCTTAACTGTCAAAAGTATTATAACGACTTTGAACTGACGCTATTTGACACTAATTATGTCAAATGTTTATTTCTTTCTTGTGGAACTTGTTACATATACTACCGGTCAAAAGTTTGGACACACCTTCTAATTCAATGTTTGTCTTTATTTTTATGACTGTAAAAGAGGCTGGATAATGATGGACTGTTGTTTCTCTTTACTTAGTTGAGCGGTTGTTGACATAAAAGGTTATTAGT
>JAQQZR010000038.1:2570106-2591478 GCA_030068235.1 Notoglanidium macrostoma | reverse complement strand
AGTCCACCACAGGGCCAACACAGACAAACAGCCACACACGCTCGCATTCACACCTATGGGCAACTTAGAGTAGCCAGATGACCTAATCTGCATGTCTTTGGACTGTGGGAGGAAACCGGAGCGCCCGGATGAAACCCACGCATGCACGGGGAGAACATGAAAACTCTGCACAGAAAGGCACCCTGGGTAACCCAGGACCTTCTTGCTGTGAGGCGACGGTGCTAGCCACTGCACCACCACGCCGCCACTGTTCATCAAATTAGCTAGTTCAAAAAACTCCATAAAATCTATTTAATTTGAAATCATTGCTCTTCCACAATATGTGTAAACCAATGAAAAGTGTTGAGGTAAGAAATCTACATAAGCTGATTTTGGAGCTGTCAGAAATGGCAGATTTCTAGCCTTAAGACAGAAAGCTGTTTTTTGTCAGAGTCAGGCTCCGTAATCGCCGCCTTCCTTCTCGAAGCGCAATTCTCAGTAGTAACAGCTTCTGTAACCTCTCCCAGTCTAGTGTTAGCCATGTCTGTGGGGCACTACCTCAGAATATGAGACGTCGCAGGATAATCACATCTTTATCTCTCCCTGCTTCTTGACAACTGTAATTAAGGTTCCCTTCAGCTGTGATCTGCCACTACTGCATGAGTTCACTTTCCAGCAGACTGTTTCTATAATACATGTGACACGGCCACGTAGCGTGAAGCTAGGCACTCGAGACGAAGTTATAATTTAGCCCTGGAGGAATTGTTTGTTTTCACTTGTGTGTGTGTGAGCAGATCCAGAACTGTGTGAAGTGCTTTGGGTGAAAGTAGCATGTTTACTGCTGGAGGGCTGGCATCATCTGCCAAACCTGTCTGAAGGATAGACGCCGCGCTAGCGCATTAGCACAGCGTTGTCATTTTTTCTGTCTGCAGCCGTTTTGTTACCATTCCGATGAGGCACCTGCTGGAGCCGATAAGCTTGATTATGGTTCTCCAGGCATGAATGATTGTGCTTTTCTTTGCCCCGGGCACTCATGCTGTTGTTTTAACATTCTGGCAGCTGTCCAGCTTGTCACTGGTTTCACTGTCCGAGACTCTGCTCTGCTCCAGGTGCTGCGATACTCCCCACGAGGCCAGGCATCACATATGCCATCTCTCTATTTATCTTTCTCTGCTTCTTTTCCCTTCAGCCTCCCAGTCTCCCACTAAGGATTTCGTTCCCTGCTTTGTGTACAGCATGATGACCCTCGACAGACTCATCCCTCAGCAAGAACCACCAGCCATGAATGTTAGCCTGCATATGTAATGAAACGGCAGCAGATGGCTGCGCCTCATACATCAATATTTCCTTTATTTTCAGGCTACGTCTGAATACATTGCATTTTGTTACATTCATCTTGCTTTACTAGCTAAATCCCTGTATAAGCATAGCCATCTGTTGGCATTTCATTATATATGCAGTGTTATATTCATTCGAGTTTCATCTGACATTGTGCTCTTGAGCAGACAACAGTCTCTGGAAAACACATTGCTGTTTAATTCCTGTCACTAAAATGCATTTTGAGCTTCGGTAGAGAAGGAGCCAAAATATTCAAAGCTGTGGTGATGCTTTTTCATCAATTCTGTAGATTTCCACCAAATCAGTGTACCATCTACTGGATTTTTTTTGTTTATAGTTTACGTCACATGTACATATTCAGAGTTTAAGGCTTAAGTTCAAAAGTTACATCAGTATTTGCACAGGGAAATCAGAATTGTGTTAATAAAGTTTTTGATGTTGATTGTTGATTCAGTCCTCCAAGGTTGCAGATTTTGCTTGAGAAGAAGCATGTTCTTTGTTTTTAAATAGCATCTAGACACTGCCTTTAAATGCAAGCACTTGCCAAAAATTGTCAGCTAGAAAATGCTTCTGAGGATGTAAAAAAAATGAAACGATCTGATTATTGAAATGTTCAAAATGAGATTTGTTGCCTCACTTTGGAGAAAGCGTGTGGGCGAGCGACGACTAGCAATACAAACAGACAGCAGTAATCTTGTATTCATTGCTGTTGAAGTGTCTTGTCACTGAGCTCTCCGTTGGCCTTTATTAGGATTGTATGTATTGAGTTTGGTTGTCGTTGGGGAAAAAAATGTAAGGAGTTGTCATGCAGAGACTTTTCTTTAAAGCGTTTCAAGATTTGTAGAAAGTGTGAAGCGTCTTTAACAATAGGTAAAAAACCGAACAAGGTTCTACGGAACCTGGAATATTATTAGTTTCACAGAAAAACAAGCATATACAGTGATGCATCCAGGATAAAAACAAAAGAAAAGTGTTTCTGGGCATGTTAGCTAGTCAGTAAATGTTTGTTGTTAAAAATGAACTCGTGTGTTTTGGAGACATTATGTAGTAGGGGCAAGAAAATATGACCAATCGAAAGTAAAGTAGTGAGCTTATTTAAAACATTCATTATGTACTACTTTTTTTCTTTATCCATTCTGCGGTGAAATGCAAAAAGGAATTTGACCCGCTAATGACGCATAATGTGCAAGACATCGCCCACACACGACTCACTGATTGATAGCTGTTGAAAGATTGGGGTCGCAACTAGGAAATGAGAATTAGTCATGACTAAAAGTGGGGAATATGATCCCAATACATGAGCAAGTTCCAACTGTTCCTCTCACATTAATGATCTACCTGCGGTACAAACAGTGCTGGAAGAAATCCTGAAGTATGAAGCAGACTTCAGGCAGATCTATGAACTTTCAAGACTAGCGAGGAAACTGATTTGTTTACTGGGTGCTAAGATGCACACGCACACACACACAGGCAGCGAGAGAGCGAGAGAGAGAGAGAGAGAGAAGGCTGCCCAAGTGCAGATGTTGCGCTTGTTATCTCTGGCAGAGTGCAGATTTTCCCCGAGGCCATGTTCATCAGGGTCCAGCCAGGTGGAGTTCCTCCTGCTGAGACACTCTGCTTTGCTTTTTTCCTTCTCTCTCACTCTCTCTCTCTCTCTCTCTCTCTCTCTCTTTCGCATTTTGTTATTCCCCACAGCCAAACATTTCCTCCATCTGGCAAGGTCCTTTTGCTCCTCAACCTTCTTTCATCTTCTCTTCTTCTCAAGGCGCTATTCCCTCACCTTCTCTCCTGTCGTAATCACTTCACCTGGATCTCATCATCCTTATCTCCAGCCCCTCTCTCCCTTCTCTCTTTGCTCTCTCCTCTTCTCTTGGCCTGTTGCTAGCAGCAAAATCTCTCTCGAGTGCGGTTTTCTATGCTGAGGTGTAGAGGTGACTGGGAACTAAAAGGGATGCTTGGTTCTCTTGCTGTCCTGTCTACCTCTCTCACTGTTTCATCTCAGATAAAGTTTGTAGCCCAGAGGCAGTGGGGCTGTGTGTGTGTGTGTGTGTGTGTGTGTGTGTGTGTGTGTGTGTGTGTGTGTGTGTGTGTGTGTGTGTGTGTGTGTAAACCCCTGCCACTCTCAAATCTCTGTGGCTGTGTTTTTCAGGCTGATGAGCCCATCAGGACCACATTATACCTCCATCCTTAGCATCTGGCTTATCTCAAGGCCAGGAATAATCTGCTCAGAAGAAAGCATAATTGTCCAGAACTTACCCATCCTCCTAAATATGTTCAGCCACAAGCTAGCAAAAAACACTTGCCTAATCTTTTCATTCTGTGAACCAGCATTAACATAGCCAAGATTAGCCTAACAGCTTAAACTGAGACTCTGTTTATTATCTACAAAATCCTGTTTGAGATTAGTTAGCTAGCGAAATATCATTAGGCCAATTATTCAATTGTGTATTTTCTGCTTTAAGCTTCAGTTTATATTTAAACACATATTCAAACTTAATAGTAATTTAGAATTGCTTATTCACCTACTAACATGAACATGTTGAGTGTACAGCAAATGATCACACTGCAAAAACAATACATTAACAAGTGAAATTATCTTGAATATCTTGGGCAAACTGATCTAATATTTCTCATTATGAGATTATCATCAATCAAACATAATATTCTTCAGCCTGTTTTAAATGCCGTTACTCACTTCATGCTTCAAATCTTCTTTCTGTTTCCAGAAACTTAAAATTCTTAAAATTAGGTAAATTAACTATTTCAAGCTAGAAATATGTCTAATAATCATATATTTATTTTATTGCAGTTGTATAATAGAAAATACTAGATAGATTTGACAATATAATGCAGCTTCTATGACGCCCAATGTTTTAATACACGGTTACGAACTACTAAGAATAACAGTTACGTCATTGGTCCAGAACTCCACATCCAACCTAAAAAACACATGTGCTGGTATGTACGCGTCTACGCTAAGTTCACGTATAAAGCTAGCTATTATTAGGTGCATTACCTAGCTAGCTAATTTTACTCATGAATATTAGGATCTCTTTTCTAAAGTTGCTCCATAAAGCCATATCCTACTTGGGGACTCTGTAGTTGCATGGATTTACACATCGCTCCTTTTTTTCCTCAGTCGAACCTTCAGCCTATGAAGTTACTCACTAACGAGTAGTCATTGCTATCAGATTCTTTTCACTTCTTTCAGTAACAATACTTCTACCCGAGTACAGTTTTTGCTTACTCAATGTCATCTGTATGAAGATGCGGAAAAGGTGCGAAAGATATTGCGTGAGATCTCAAAACGTGCAAATTCCTCATGTACAGTACATATAAGTGAGTGAAATAACAAGTGCTGAATAAAATATGACAGAAATGTCCAAAAACCTTCAGCTAGCTCTATGATTCAGGTGGTTATTGGCCAAATTAGCCTCACGCTTTCAAAATTCAAGATTTCCAGATTTGTTGCAAAGGTTTGCAGGTTTGCAATTACGAAGTTAACTTGCTAGAGAAGTTTCCGAACGAGTTCATTTACCTGAATTCGAAAGAAATCCAACCGCACAGCCCTTACTCATCACACGGAACTTCCTTCTTGAGCCCGAGACGTGTATCAAATCAGGATGCTATAGAAGTGCAATGTCACAGAGGTTATGGTGTATATATACACCCAGTAATGTACACATTCCTATTAGAACCGGGTTCAGTCCCTACTCTATGACAGCGTGAGAAATCACACAGGAATAAGATTAACGAGAGAATAATTCCCTTTCTGCACGATAGTGACAGCTCTCATCCATAAAGCAGATATCGTCCTGTAAAAGGATCCTTTATAGTGCCGTTCCTAGAGGACCACGGCCAATCTAGTTAACCTCCTAACCCCCGTGTAATTCAACACTTAGTGGAAGAGAGAGTGTGAAATTGGAGATTTGGCAAATGAAACATGTTTTGACAGCTGTAAAGTCAGCAGTGTAACATGCACCTCTCTCTCTCTCTCTCTCTCTCTCTCTCTGTGTTTTAGAAGCAGTCCGCTTTAATGGAGATGATTGCAATAATTACGTACCAACATATTTCAGCAATTAAATACTACTGGCATGCAGCTGACTGCTTAGAAGGAGGCACAGGAGAAAGACAGATAGTGATGTAGAGGATTTTGTAACGCATTTCATCATTTTGTAATGCGTTTTGCTTGATCACCATTTTGGGTAGGCTGCCTTATGGCATGCAATCATTTTCAATATGAGGACACAAAAAAAGCACCATACCCTTAATATCACAATATCCCACAATGCTGTTCTGATTGCTGATTCATTTTCTATAGCAGCAGCTCGATCAGTATCACGGATATACTCGTTTATTAATCCGTCATCGTGTCTTTGTACGGTGGACACTCTTCGGAAAACAATCAGAAGTAAAGCTGTAACTTTTCTGACATGCGGAAACTTTTCAGGACAGAGGACTTTGTGGTTTCTTGGTTGCATGACAAGTGTAATTAATTTCAGTAGGGAGGGAGGAAAAAAAAAGATACTGGTAAGGTAATGACTGTTTACTGCTGCTCTAACACATAATTAATTGTAAGCATGTGAAAAAAGTATGATGTGTCATTCTTTAATTAATACAGTTTTTTTTTATTGTTCACAAAAACAAGACAGTCTGATGAAGTGCAAGATTTTTTCCTTGATGTCACACGACATTAAATGAAACTATAGTCAGGTGAGAAAGAATAACGTACCAATGTTGAGCTAATTGAAAAATTTTAAAGGTAAACTAATTGCAGAGGAATAAAACAGGTTTCGGATGCGCCGTTATAGGAAAATAATCAACTTTTTAACACTGATTACATCCCTCTAACAGCACATGCCCAAGTGTATTATTCCTTACAGAAATATTTATCATTACTCCTATGAATTATTCAATTCAGATTCAGAACTATAAGCTTGTAACCTTAACTTTGAGTCCAGACATTAGATATACTATATTTTTAGGCTTTTGCTGTCCTTGAATAAATCCCAAAACAGCAGATAGCATCCTACATTGTCCTGAAATAATATAGTTCCCATCACAGCAGAGCTATTAGATCCACAGAGAAAATAAATCATGGTCGTAACCAGGCCAAAACCCGCTGCTTGTGGAGACGGTGAACAAGCACATCAGGCCTCTCTAATCCTAATCCTTTTCTGTTCTGATTTAACACGACTTTCATCCTCCTTTGTGTTTATAAAATGAACTAATTAGACAGCATGTGGATGTCCAGCAGGACAGCAGGGTGGCAGTGCCATCATCTCACTGTTCTGAAAGAGGACGGACAATCCCTGCTGCTCACAACAGTGGGAGCTCGCTGGCTTTGTCCGCAGTCAGTTGGCAGTCATTTATTAATTCAAATAACACGTCTTCCTAAACAGCAATGCGGATTCTATGGGTAAAAGGTTTGGTATAGAAATAAATGCTACTGAAAAATTCTTATTTAGGATTCATCGATTCAATGATCCGTTGTTGTCGGTTTTTTTTTTTTTTTACAATTGTAACTTGTCAAGCTACTCACTAGTACGCTACTACAAAACTAGTGCTTCGGTAAGGAAGTAGCTAGCAAGTACTAACTACGGCTAACTACGCTGTCAAAACTGCTTTCATTTGAATTATCCAGCTACTTTATTGTAGAAAATAAAATCTACATGGTATGATTTTGTTTTCCCACTTATAGTAAAAAGCACTCTGTGCTGTTCAAACTAGGAATTAAAACTTGTTTAAATGAAATATGAACAATGGAATCAGGTTTTGAGAAGACACATAATATTTTTATGTAAACTATGCATAATGTGCATCCATCCATCCACCATTATTTATACTGCTTATCCACAAGCTGAAGCCAATCCCAGCTGACTTCAGGCGAGAGGCGGGGTACAGCCCTGGACAGGTTGCCAATCTTTTTTCTCAGGGCTGACACAGAGACGAACAACCGTTCACACCTTCACATCTATGCCCAATTTAGAGTAATTAATCTAATCTGCATGTCTTTGGGAGGAAACCAGAGCACGCGGAGAAAACCCATGCAGGCACTGGGAAACTCCACATATTTGGCCATGAGGTTTGAAGCCAGACCCCTTCTACGTAGCTGTGAAGTGACATTGCTAACCACTTCATCACTGTGCTGCACCGTATGTAATATGTTCTCTTAAATCTGACCAACGACATATAACATTTTTTTGACTGTGTACATGTGTCTAGCTCCTCCATAACACTGGCAGCGTTTATAAGAACTGTAGTTTAATCTCTGGCTTAATATCTGCCTGGTGATGCTAAGGTCTGGATCAGAGCCTCATTTGAGGATCTACTCCAGGTCAAGTCTTCAACACTTCTGATTTTTGTCTGTCTGGAAATCCAGCTGTCTTGATTTAAACAAAAAAAAAAAAAAAAAAGACTGCTGTCTCTGGCCGATAAAGATGACTTAGGCTCCTGATGCTCTCCTGCAGCGAGCTGTTTTCTGCCCCTGCTTTGTTGAACATTTCTCTGGCAGGCTGATGTATTATTCATCCCAACAGGTTAGCAGCAGGATTAGTGCTGCCAGTGCCAGTTTTCTCTCTGTCCACAGCAATGCGCCCGAGGCTTAATGATGCTGAAAAGCCGCAATTCCTAATGGGAGGAGAGCAGCTGCACAGCAGCCTCAGGCCCAGAAAAACTCCACTTTGCTGGCTCTTTGTTTTATTTTAATCACCAATCAGGGGGCTGAGAAGATCATACTGATGTGCCATGCTTATCTTTTATCTCACAATAAAATTTCTCTCCTGACAGCATCAGCACCACTGCTCACCGAAGAACTATGAGATCCAGTCAGCTAGAGTTCTCTAATGCACTTCATCAGCTGGGTTCTTTAGGATAATCATGCTTTGAGATAATAATAAAGAAATGCCTATAAAGCTAATAAGCCTTCCCGTGGGCTTGTCTCCTGAATTATTGCCACATTTGCCACCTGAAGGAGGAAAATATTCATGTTATTCACAAAGTAATGTGATTTCACTAATGTAGTCTGGTGCCAGATGGCATTTATGGCATTCATGCAGGCAGGGTGACATCGCTGCATTGGGGCTTTTTTGTATTTTTAACAGCTGATGGTTCTTGTGACGGCTCCCATCAATCTTAACGGATGGTCCAAACACTGATGTCTCCCTTGAGCCAGCTTTAACTGAAACATCAGCATATAACAGTGGAAAATTACAGAACGGCTGTGGAGCAAAATGCCAGGATGGTCTTTAATGAAGCTTTTCCTACAGCTAATTGAAATTTGCAACACAGATGTGATGTAATGTAAGCTATTCCAACAAAAAAGCTGACATGAGAGAAAACTATGATGCATAAGTTAGAACTTTTGGGCTCAGATGATTAGGAGTAAGACAGATTGGCATTTGGGAGCCAAGAGTCACCTTCATTATTTAGCGCTGGATTAGAAAGCCAGATGGTGTAGTTTTTATAATTTTTGAAAATTTTTAATATGGAACCATTCTCTGCAAGCGTCTCAGTTGCAATAACACCTAGCTCACGTATGTAATGTCGTTATAGGTCAATGGTATTTTTGTCCCTCCATTATTTATCCTGGTTAGGGTCATAGTGCATCTGGAGTCAGTCCTGGGAACACTTTGCATGTTGGAATATACCCTGGATGCGACGCCAGTCCATCGCATTCCCACCTAGGTGCAATTTTAAACATCCAATCAACTTACAGGCATTTTTTTTAGAGGTGGAAGAAACCTGAGACTGAAACTCCACACAGACAGTAACACAGGCTTCCGGATCAATCATTTTTATACCACAGCACTGTTGAATTCCGGATTCCGTTTGGTCAGAAGGTGTTGAATAAATTTCCATAACATGAATACACTTGTTGTAATAAGTTATCGTTGCTATAGTAACTGCTCACACAGGGACCTGTATTGTGGATGTGTTACATAGTATAAACCCAATAAGAAACAGATTATTTTGTTAGCTATTATCGATATGGTGAGGTTCTCTGTGAGGGGATGTTTATTTAACATTTAAGGAAGGAGTCTCCAGTGCCGGTGCTTTATAACAGCAAGTTTCCCGTCATGGGGAAGCCTTCAGGATGACGGAGATTGCACTAACATTCAACTTATTTGTATTATTAACTTTAAGAGAGAGAAAAAATAGAGGCTGGTGAGGGATAGAATGTTTACAGCTGCTATAATATACTGTGACTGAGAACAGGAACGCACTCGTTTCGAATTGTTATATTTCGGAAACTTTTTCCTGAAACACTATCATCTCCCTTTAGAGCCTTAAAACAGTTTATTGCTTTTTTTTTTTTTTTTTTTACACTCTAACATGTTTTTGGCTTGTACATGTCCTATCAATTACAATGGCGAGGTAAACGAATCTGTAAATGTATTGACATAATGTGACCTAAAGCCATGTGACATTTCTGCTTTAAAGTCAGGCACTGTTAACTATAACTACAAACGGATAAAAATGATCACACGTCATTCATTAATAAACTGTAGTTGTTAGCAAGCAAGTTTTCATAAATATACCTAAGAGCAGTTGTGTCTCTGTGTGCTATTGATCGGGCAATTGTGAGAGGAACCCAACACATCCAGATATACGATACATCCAGAGCAGCAAGCTTGTTCTTCTTGTTCAAAGAGTGACTTAAGTTAATTAGGATTCCTCAGAACAAACGGCAGTGTTGCCTACCTTGCACATTTAATCTCATTTCCTCGCTTTAATTACTAGACTCCTTGTTAAACGATGAGCAGCATCCGTTACTCTGTTACACCAGACCGAGTCAATGACACCAGGCAGCTCTGTAGTGTGTGGAAAGCTTTGAGCTCCACACCGTACACACACACACACTCAGCAGTAGCAAGAGGGAGGATGTGAGATGGCATGAGGAAGATATAAATATGAATGAGGGATTGTTTTTCACTGCCTGGCCTCCCTGCTGTGTGTAAATAACGCCTGCCAATTTAAACAGACAGACAGGAGCATATTAATGTCGTTATGCGCATCTGCATTTGGCACACTTCCTGCTTATGATTCTTCATAGGTCATTATTTGCTTATGATGCCATGCCATTGCGCAAGTCATGATAAACCCTGGTTCTTCTGAACAACTTTTTTTTTGTGAGACTTTGAGGAACGGTCTCTGCATATGTACTGCTTTCCAGAATTTAGGTATAAATAACAAGACAATTTTTTCAGATACATGTCACCAAACATTGACAAGTGAGAACTGAAATTATTCAGGGTGTGCTGTTATAGGAAAATAATCACTGGCAGAGTGGTGCGATGAAGCAGTGTTACACAGATTATTTTCCCACAATTTTAAAGTGGTCCCACAGAATGATTATGATTCTTTTTAAACGACTGAAACGAGTTCTGCGAAAAAAAAAAAAAAAAAAAAAAAGTTAGTTCTCACTTACATTATAGCAGCTATAAACAGTCGTCCCCCCACCAGAATCTCTTCTTTCCAGACAAAAATGCATCTTGTGATGTTACTAGGATACTGCGTACGAGGAGTTAATACTGAAATTGTGCACATCAGTATTCCGAACCCACAGGCTTAAACGCTACTCAGAAGTTTGTAATATTATCAGAGGCAAATGATAAATACAGAAAGATGACAGTATTAATAAATTAATAGCATCATCCTTTTTTTTTTTATTTTATCCTTTTTGTCCATGCAGCATTTTAATCAACATACTGAAATAATTTATGGATTGTTAAATTACAAACAACAATCAAAGTGAATGTAGTAAATGAGCTCTCAGTCAGCTTATCCTTAACCACAGTGTCAGGAAAGGAAAGCGGAGGTGGATGCAAATGCAGACTGGGGTTTATTAGCGTGAAGCACATGACTGTGAACATGAAACAAAACAAACGAGAAGTTGAAATGCATGGTAAGAACATGAACAAAATGTGGGCTAAGTGACATACGACACGACTACAGATGTTAAAAGCTAGCCACAGGGTGCTAAACAGGACAGGAGTTAAATACTGGTGCTCGTTAAACATAAACAAGAATCAGATGCAAACAGTCATGTGACACGGTGAGTCTTGTGGTGTTCATGGGTTGATGGGTATTGTAATTCTGGCAATTTTTCTTTACTGGAAAAAATGTACCAAACCTCCCTCCACCTTCACCACAAATGAACAAGAACGCTGGAACTACTTTATTAATTTGATAACTCAAAATAGCTAATTGAAAGCTCACGTCCTGTGCAAACATTACGATTTCCTTAACTCAGTTTAATATCTAATGGCTTTATGAAGCTTATTTAAAAAGTTAAGCGCAAGAAAATTAGGATGTACTGGATTAAGTGCTATTTTATAATTTACTGTCAGCGTGAGCCATATTGATAAATGAAATTTGCAGCACTACTTAAAAACTCAAAAATCTGTGCAACCTCAACCTGTGAACTACTATGTATGAAATTTTAATAATCCCAAAAAATTTAAAAATCAACTTCTATCCCAACTCTGAGTAAGTGGAACTTTTCCTGCGTGAATTTTAAACTTTAAGCCTGAATAATCTCTATTTTTCCTCCGTTCTTAATTAAGCACAGTCGTGTTCCCTTGCTTGGTTGAAAATAAAAACAATTTTAATACTATCCTTAGGTACTTTATAAACATGCCAGTTATCGGTAATCTGTATCTGTTTTGGACTGGTTGCCTAATTAGTTGTATCATTAAGTTGTTGCATGCTATAGGGCATTATTAGCGAAGTGCCGGGCTTGATAAGTTGTACGGTGTCCCAGCAGCACACACAGGACTCAAACCGGCTCTGACAGAATCAGGGCTCCTTCATGCCTGCTGTTTCTCATCAGTGTCATCCTTCAGCCGCTAGTGTCTCATGTAATTCAGTCTCCCCTGAGCTGCGCTGCAAATCTGTAAGCTGCTACTCTAACGTAAAATATGTAAAGCCCGGATACTCGCTGACATGCCAGCCCTCCTTATCACACACAAACCGGGCGTGCGAAAACACCCGAGATTGATTCATTTACAGGGAGATGAATGCCATTACCTGCATTTACCCTCGCGTTTGCAAATTAAAGTGACTGCGATCCTGAACCGGATCGCAGCAAATTCTCTACGAGCCATTTCAGGAATGCTGCAGCTATTTCTCATCATGAAGAATGAAAGAAATATTGTAGTGTTCATCATGTAACACACGGTCATGTTGATTTGTGTGGCCTGTTGAATTCTCACACAGCCAGCAAACCCGCACCTCTCAGGGTCGTTCATGGCTGCACATTGCATTGATGAAAGCCGTGACTGAATTCATATCCGAATGTTGCACGGTCAATCGATAAGCACTTCCACAGCACCAGGTCCATCAATCTTCACCCGGTGAGACTGAAATCCACAGCTCTGCTCCGAATGCAGGAGCTAAATACTAATGCGGAGAGCAGGGAAACGTGTTTTCTTTTAATAGCATGAGCATCTCAAGGATAAAGATATAATGAGAAGACTGATATAGTTTAACTATTCAGACAAAGCACGGTTCAAATCCTGCATTCTGGCCCAAATTCATCCTTTCGGATTCTGGATCTAATCTGAAAGAGACAGATGGTTTTGGGCTCCGAGATTTCATAAAGTCAAGCAGCTCCAGACTGTTGTTGTGACGGCAATCCATATGTGCGGATCGCTGAATAAATTCAGGACAGAATACAAAAGGAAAGTTCCCTGTGCTTGCATTTTTCAGCAGTTCAACTTTCTTTCATATTTCTGTAGAAACATAAACAGCAGTGAACAGTGAAAAAAAAAAAAAAACATACTTTAAATATAATCCTATTACAAATTGCTTGTCACTCAAAGAAACCGTGAAATGGAAAGGAAGTTTTTGCTTGCCACTATTTACTGACAAAATTCCTAATAGATGTAGTAAACTCATGCTAACTATAATTTCGTCTAATGTTAGTTAAGTCAAAAATGCATTGATAGATTTGATTTCACATTGAAGGACTCAAAACATTCTGCATTTATCTTGACAGAAAGTAAAGACATCATATCTGTAGGAAAACGAAAGAATGGTACATGGGGAAGGGGGTGGGGCTTCAGTTGATATTGGTGAGTTCGAAACACATGCATGACTGTCAATCCTCAATTATGCTTCTATTACCACTGGAACCACTTTGGACTTCACCTTCCACATCTGTTCCAGTTGTTCCTTCATGCCTTGGTACTTCTCTGTCTTCTAATGCTTCTTCTTCCTGCTGTTACTGTCAGCTGGGATTGCCACATCTATCACTACTGCTGTTTTCTGCTCCTTATACAACCACCACTATGTCTGATTGGTTGGTCAGCAGCTGCTTATCTGTCTGGAACTTGAAGTCCCACAGGATCGTAGCTCTGTTCTTCTCAACCACTTTCGGTGGTGTTTCCCATTGGGACTTGAGAAGTTCTAGCCCATACTTGTTTCTGTACACTATTCCCACCACTCGGTTATGCCTTTAAGTATACGCTGTCCCAGCTTGCATCTTGCACTGTCCATGTGATGGACAGTCTCAGGGGTGCAGAGGTGCACAGCCTGCACCTAAGGTTCTGCCTACTGTGGTAGACCCCTGCCTCTACTGATCTGTACAGATCTGGTGCTTAGGGCCTGTTCTTGTGCTGCCATGATCCGAGCCTATGTGCTGTCCTTCTGGCCTGTAGGATTGCTGGTCCTGATGTTTGCCACTTCGTCTATCTGCTGATGGCATATTCCATGGAGGGAATGTATATATAGGGACAGTCAAGTGCAACAGTCACTTGAAGTCTTCAGAAGATTCTCTGAGATGCTCAGTAAAACTAACAGCTCATTTCCTTATAAAACTGTACACATTGTAACTGGGACTACTGTTTAAGGATCATCACACCAAATATTAACTTTGTTTACTTTAATACTGCTCACTGCACGATTTAATGCCATTATTTTTTAAATCATCTTTACTTAAAAATAGGGTGGCTCAAGACTTTTGCACAATAATGTATATAAAAGTATAGAAATGTAAGTAAAAAATGCTGGATTTTTGAAAAGAATTTAAATTTCTCACTTCCCACACGTCGATGTACGTAAGACCCGATCTCCCATGGTGCATGTGCCATTTGCACTTTGATTGGCATGTCATACCAGGAGAACACACTGCCATCTTTCTGCTGAGAAACTTGACTGTTTGGAAATGAACAGTTTCTTGAATGCTAATAGCTGTGCACATATTGCAGAGGGAATCAGCCTACGCCTACAGCACCTCTCTGGGTCGCACCTTCTCTGTGTGTGGAAGTGTGGAAGTTTTTCCTCGCGCTCTGCCTCTGGAGCTAGAAAACATCCTGGCCACTGAGCACACACACACACCCCCACACACACTGAATATGGTTTGCATCTATTACACCAGCATGCGTTTACATTGCTGAGGAAACATGCAGTGAGTTTGGAGGTGAAGAATTCCCTCATTTTCAAAGTATGACACAAGGCTCATTTAACCTACACAGCCAGAATCACTTCCACCAAGCTGAAACCGTGCTGTAGCCTGGGAAAAGCCTGGGAAAAGTTTTTCTATTGTTATATATAATTCTGAAAACTATGTATTTTTTTTCATTTTCCCAATTTTATTTTTGTTTCTGTTCATTTATATGTTTACCTAATTGTTACTACTGTTGCTGTTCTGCTTTTCTTGTTTTTATTGTAAAGTTCGCAGGAAGAAAAAGAAAGGAAGAATAAAATGTAAATTAAACCATTACAACATTATTTTGGTGAAATATAAAGAATTCATGTAATATGTGAAATATATTTGGTGAAGTATATTTATGGTAAGAAAATATGCAGAAAATCCCAATTCATATGTTCATTATTGGCACAACAGAAATCACCTGGAGATTATTTTATTTAATCTATTATCTCTCTCTCTCGCTCTCTCTTTCTCTCTCTCTCATATACATATATATATATATATATATATATATATGATAACAACAACAACAGCAACAATAATAATAATAATAATAATAATAATAATAATAATAATAATAATAATAATAATACACACTCTTTTTTGGCCATTTTTCTGCTTGTTCCAGTATCCCATGTAGTTTTTTTCCAAAGTTCTTCCCACACAAATGTAAGTATTTACACAAAAAACATTTTATCGATCAAAGTATTTAAATTAAAGGCAAAGTAAGTACATTTTGTTCATTTAATTTATTAATTAAATGTAATTCATTGTGGTAACATGGGTGTTATATCAATATGTAAAAGCTACATCAGGCCATAATCACTTCTTAAGGTGTCCCTGTAGATGCTTCCGAGAATATAATTAGCGATGTAAGTAACCACAATGAAAGGCACGATAACAGAATCATCTCTCAGGCCTTTTAAGGATACTGAGGCTCGAGCTTAATTTAAACTTAGAGAAAATTACCATTGTTGACTTTAACTGGTCTGTGTGCATGAGATAAAAACTTTTCAACATGAAAAACTTTTTTCCTTGGTCATGAATGAGAAGGCAGTGAAACCTCACTTGGAGAGAAGTGAAAGTGTGTGTGCTGTGATGTGATGTGTACTGCAAGGTCCTCTGGTCCCGAGAGTCTCCGAGAACTGAACTGTGTTCGGCAGTAACTTCTATCACGCAGGGTTGAGAAAAGCCTGGAGATACAAAGAGCTCAGACTCTCTCTCTCTCTCTCTCTCTCTCTCTCACACACACACACACACACACACACACACAATGCAAAACACAGTCCTCAAGGGAGAGACACTGCGGAACGGAACACACTGTGCTGTGCTACCTGCACTCGCTCATGATAATCAGGTTTCACACACTCACAGGAGGACAGTCTCAAAGGCACGAAAAGCATAAGACACACTCTGTTGATTTTTTGGGTTGAAACTAAAACGAAGGGAAAAACAGTGGAGAAACAAATCTGCATTTTTGCCTAAGCTGAAAATAAATGACAGCTGATGACAGAAAACCTTGAGGCGTATGATATTCAGTGTGAGAGGAATTCGTGACTTTTCGACTTGTTATTTTGACTTAATAACTAGTTACTTCAAGTTATTATCTCATAAGTTTCACATAATAACTTATAATTGCAAGATGTTGTTATTATTATGAATGAACTCATCATTTTAAGATTTTACGTCATTATATTAACTATCTCATTTTTTTGACTTAGCATCCTGCTCAGCCTGCTATTTTGAGTGATTATCTCATTATTTCAAGTTATTATCCAGAGCATATTAAGCAAAAAAAAAACCCAGCATAACACGTCAACTTTTTCACATCTTTGGTTTGGTGCTTTGTGCTTTAAAATCATGACTCGAGGATGAAACTGTTATATAGTTTAACAGATAGCAAATAACCAAAAATCTGGCTGAGTAAATATGAGTAAATACCCAGGGTGAACAATGGGCCAAAGCTTGATATTTGCAATCTGCAATTTGCAATCGGCTTCTCTACCTTTTACTTGTTTTTTTATATTTCAACACACACACACACACACACACACAAATATATGCAAACAAAGAAACGGTTTAAATTGTGTTGAGTTGTAATGTGCATTAAACAAAGAAAGCGAGGCGGGGTTGTGCTCTAATGTGTGTTATTTGTTTGCTGACACGCTTGGCTACTTCTCGTGATTAAAAGTGTTTAATGTAGGAACCTAGGCAACGTGAAGAGTAAATAAATGAGCTATTAGAGCTAACTACTGCACTGAGGTGACAGTTGAATATGGACCACACGGTGGCAGATGCAATGTAGGATTCTGCGCTGGTAGATTAATTGCAAGTTGAAAAAACAGATATTAAGAAAGCTATTTTAATGTATATGAACTCCGTTGGTGCTTCTACGCGTCGCGTCACGTCACGCCTACTAACTGCAGTCTCGACCTGCTCCTCTGTCATAGATATGTACATATACATGCTTTGTTTTTGTGTAGTTTTCAAGTTTCTTATAAGCTTATAGGCCTTCTCTAAAAAATTTTTTTAGAATGTCCGTTTGGACTGCTCATAGAATGTCTTCCTATTTTCTACTTTCTAATGAAGACACTAAAACACATGAAATAAAACACTTCAGGGCAAACTGTTATAGGAAAATAATCAACAATGGGATGGACTCACAGTTACTGTTAGCGCCCTAAAGTTGATTATTTTCCAACTTCATCATAGCCACAACAATTGCAATTTTTATTATATAATTGAAAGACATGTTATAGTTTTTACTTACATTCAATGACATGGAACACACAAGAAACTGTTATCACTTTCATAATAGCAGCTATAAAAAGTTCACAATTCCCTCACAAGCCTTTCTATTTAACTCTTTCTCGTTAAGCTAAAAAGCCACGGCTTGTCATTGTACCAAGTCAAATTCAAATTCAAATTCTATTTGTCACATACACAATCATACATGGTACGACATGCAGTGAAATGTATTTGCAGTGCCCGACCCATAAACACTAAATTAGAATACAAAATATAAATAGAGAATGAGTGAAAATATAATAAGAGAAAAAAAGTATATAAGATAATATAAAGAAAATATAAAATGATGTCATGAAGTCGTGACAAAGTGTAAAAGTTCTGGTACAAAGCACCAACACAGGAGACTCCTTCCATAAATGCATTAACAGCCATACATGTTAAACAAACTCCTAAAATAATATAAATTCTCATACCGACAATTAGAAATTAATCTATTTATTATTAGATCATTGTTAGTCTTAGATCAAGAGAAATGGCTGCAATACAAGTCCTAGTGAAGGAGCTGTTACTACAGAAATAATATTAGAATGAGTTGCAATCTATCATTAAAAGTTCACTATGTAGGATTCAGTTGACTGCATCCACCTGAACGTCCCTCCCTTACCAAGTGTGTATTAGAATGTACGGTGGCCGTCAGGTACCAAGTATGATCCTTCATTTTTCAAACCAGCAAACACTGATTCCTCTTCTTCCTTCTTCCTTTCTACTTCTTTGTCATTCTTCCGGTGCTTCGTTCCAGATTCACTCAGCCCGCTTATAAAAAAACGCAACATGCTCTCTAGAGGTTTGTCCATTCTGGACTACTGTACCGGTGCGACATGGCGGCTCCGTAGAGGTGGACCCGCTCCCTATGTAGATACAATGGGCTCATTCTAAACTTACGAAAAAACAGCGATTCATTATTACACTAATGAAAACATACTTATTCTGCTACTAGATCCTCCCTAGATAGTAAACCTTTATGTAAAAACTTGAGTATTGACACTATATACAGTATATTTGTCCAAATGTCCAAACTTTAGCCTGGTTAAGTGCTGTAATTTCATGTTCATTTTTCTGATTATGAATAGTGTTTTCCACATTTATTACATCTACGTAGTTTGGTGTATTATTCTGCACGTGCATCACTTCCTTGTGTTCCTGCATGTTAGGGAAGACTTCTGCTCAGCCGTAGATTTGGCAGATCAATATGGAAACACAGAGAAGATGACTTGTGCTGTAAATCTATGTAATTCAGTGGATGAATGGAGTGTATGCTTGTCTGGATTTAGCACTGTAAGCTGCAGGAAGTTGGTGTCACCATGATCAACGCAGTGAATCACTTTAACCCCCTCAGGGGATTATGAAGCCACTGCTGAGCCCTCACAGGCACCAAATAATGCCCAGAGCACTCATACTGTTACTCCGCCACTCTCTAGCCCTGATTTACTACGCTTTAAAATAAAGCGCACTAATATGCATTTGCAGAATGATATAATAGGTTTCTGGATACTACTTCTCAGAGATCCAATCTGAATACCAGCAGGCTGAAATTTTCATCCTTACACAAACACAGCGGAGGTCATTTCCTGAATAAACCAGTGTCCTCTGGAAGCTGTGTGCTCTGTCTTATCTCATGAGGTTGATAAATCCAGTGGAATTATCAGGACTTGTGGCAACCTGTGATGATCTGCTGCACTACTTGAGCCCAAGGCACACACTGTTGTCTTGGATATCTCACACCCACCTTTGTGACAGAAGCCCTGCCCACACGTAGACGGATATTTTTCAAACCATACAGTACTGCGCAAAAGTCTTACGCACTTATTTTTTTGTGTGCAAATTTTGTTTTGTAGATATGTCTTTTATTATTTTCAGTCAGTGTTTTATATTTCCAAACATTATTGTTAAAATGAAAAATTTATGTCAGTAAAGAAAGCAGCGTAATATGTAAGAGAGCACTTTTCAGTCAAAAGAACATAATGAAGGCTCCTGGGATCTGTTGGAAAAATAAGAAGCCAGTGCGATAGTCAAAGTCTCCAGAAGAAATGCGGCAGATTCTCCGAGATGCTCAGTAAAACTTACAGCTCATTTCCTTGTAAAACTGCATAAACTTTACCTGGGACTACTGCTTTTTTTTTTTTTTTTTTTTTTTTTTAAATCAAAGGATTGTCACACCAAATATTTATTCGTTGTGACTTTGTTTAGTTTAGTACTGTTTACTCCTTGGTCTTTTTTTTTTTTTTGGCATAGAAATACTTAATTTCTTTATTTTTGAAGGCAAATTTGCTTTACAACATTTTTACACATCTGCCTAAGACGTTTTCACAGTGCCGTGTTCCCTTCCTGGGGATGGACATGTTTAAAAGTTCTTCACTACCGAGTCTCAGAGGGGAAAAAAAACCCACCGACGCTGCACTAACTTCTCACCCAAATCACTAAACTTCATCAAAAATCAACAAAAGCGACAGAATCATTAAGCACATCACAATTTCTTACCCATTATAAACATATTTAATGGGTTTCAGGTTTAAACTATTCCGCGTTAAGTGCTTGTCCTTGATTTTTCCAGTTTCAGGTTTGTTAATCGTGCCAGTTTACATAATGGTTATGAAACTGTATTTGTAAATCATGTTTAGACTGCGGGTCACAGACATTACATTATGCAATTATCTACGAGACTCTTTCTGAATAACATATGCAGGGAAGAAAGATAACATCAGCAGCTTAGAACAACCCAGAGTGTCCCAGTGGAACCCACATCAGCTGTAATTAGAGGAAACTGTGCTCGGTGTCAGTGCCTGGGTTAATGAGGACCTCCATTTACAACTAATGCAGCATCCCACAGCCTAACAGCTAACAGTAACTATTTAATGCACAGCAGAGCTCAGGAACATGCATAATGCCAGTCAAACTGTTAAGCACGTCCATCTAATCTTAGACAGAGAGAGATACTGTGAGGCGGAAATCCATCTGGAGCACCTGCAGCAATGAACATATTCAGATACATATTGATACATCGGATTATGGAGTTCACTTTGCGTTCATTGTGAATTGGAAAGTTTATCCGCAGAACAAACCCATAACGCAGAACGCTTGCAGCCCCGAGTGAACTGACTTGTCAAGAGACTTCATAGAGTGTTTCAGCATTTAACTGCTAAAGTTACTGCAAGGGCACATCCAAGCTGGAGGACAGAAAGATGTTTTATTTAGTCTTACTTTAAAGAATATACATAGAAACACAGGCCTGGATCGGCTTGCTAACTAGAAAGCATATGTACATATGTGTACTCATAAGTTATTGCACTTTTTTATTACACACGTTTTTTTTCCAATTTACAGTTTGTTCAATACATTTCGGATTTAACAACAGACATTTATACAAAGAAATCTGGATGTAGATTTCGATACCGTAATGAACCAACCAGAGGTAAGAGCGCCAAGGAAAAACTCCCTGACAGTACATGAGGAAGAAACCTGAACTCAAAAGGTAATCTGTCCTCTTCTGGATAGTGATGTTGTAAATCATTACGGTGTACAGGTGTAGAAGAGTAAAACAACAGTACTGAGTATGTTTACGGGATGTTATACACTACCAGTCAAAAGTCTGGAACGCCTACTCTTTTTCATAGGTTTTTCTTTATTGTTTTTGCTTTCTACGTTGTAAAACATTACTGAATACATCACAACTATGAAGCGACACGTACGGCATATACTGAATTATGTGGTAAACAAAAAAGCGTAAACAAAAAAACCAAATATGTTTCATATTTTAGATTCTTCAAAGTAGCCACCATTTACCGTGATGATGCAATCGGCATTATCTTACCCAG
>JAQQZR010000038.1:2537220-2567049 GCA_030068235.1 Notoglanidium macrostoma | reverse complement strand
ACTTCATGCAGCTGGGTAAGATAATGCCCACAATATCATCAAGCTCAATGGGGGCGACTTTGAAGAATCTAAAATATTTGTTTACTACATAATTCAGTATATGTGTTGCTTCATAGTTTGAGGTATTCAGTATTGCTTTACAATGTAGAAAACAAAGAAAAGAAAAACCTATGAAAGAGAAGACATGTCCTAACTTTTGACTGGTAGAGTAATTCTGAAAAGTACACGTTTTCCTTAACTGGATTATATTTATCTGAAATGTATCACAAGTCTAGCAATTTAAAGTCTGGTTACCCCTGAACGTTTAAAGGGAAAAAATTGTGTTTAAAGATTTTATTTCAATTCCACTAAAAGGCACCATGCCTACCTATACAATTCTAATCAAATCTACTTATGGAAAAATACCGCATAGAAGTGTATAAATTGTAAACAAATGTACGGTTACAACAGGAAATGCTGATTATCACTTTGATTATCAGCACCATCCATTCTGTCTCTCCGTCTCTGTCTCATCACCTGATCTCAAGTCGATCGTGACTTTTCAACCCGAGTCACATCGTCATCTCTTCACTCCAGTGATCTCTGTTCATGCTAACATTGGTGTGGAGATAATAGCTAATTCATTCTATACTCTTGGCTAAATTTCTCCTACTTAATATCTTTTTATTAGAAATGTAGAGATATCTTTTTATTACAGATTAGAGTGCGGAGCATTGCAGACATTTTGCTAGCTGATATCTGATTATAGACTTCATCACTATATCGTAGCTCTCCAACAACTTCATCAATTCACATCATTCATTGTTCACATTTAGCGAAGTTTCAGACATCTTTAGACACACTGAGTGGTTTTACCACAAGTGTTTGTTCAACTGACTTCTTCCATAATGTTTTTTTCATGATTAGAAAGCAACCAGAACAAACACATTTATACATTATTTCAGTGAAATTCTTTAAAATATTAAAGTACGTCCTTGCCAAAACATTGGAAAACACAATTTTGATCAAAACCCAATTTTCTGACATTTGCTTGGCTGTTTTTCCACAATTTAGTAGATGCTAGAAACGCATCAAATGCAAACACTGTTGAACTGCTTGTTTTTTTTAGTTGCAGTACATGTGGGAATAAGAGTAGGAAAGTTTGATGTCTGATGTTCCATCTAATAAACATTTCACAGTCACAAGAGGGATTAGATGAATAAAAAGTTAATTCTCTCTTCACTGTGTTTCATCCACGGTATTAGAGATAAACCTCAAATGACATAATGAAATACAGCTTTGAATTTTCAGCATCAAAGCCAGGCTATTCTTTTATCATGAAAACACACACACACACACACTCATGTGAAGATGGAAATTTCTCTTCTGATATTTGGGATATTTGATTCCTGGAAGTAATTATCGTCCATCGATTTAAATCTCCTGTCTGGTAGTGTAAGGTGACATAACAAGTCTGTGTAAATGCCATGGCTGGAGACATTTGTATCAGTTTAACACGAATGCAGGCTGTTTGAGTGACAGCGAGAAAATTGCTATATTCATGCCATGCATTAATAATCCTCTGCCTTTTCCTGTCGATATTCCTGTCTGCAACTACAAGCATGTCAGATTAAAACATTTTAATATGCTGGTCACAAATGTCCACCGGAAAACCTTTATGGATCCCAGAGAAGAGATAGAATACAGAGATAGAGGTAGAGAGAGACAAAGAGCGATAGACAGAGAGTGGGATGATACACAGAGAGAACTAAACAGAGAGATAGACAGAGAGAGCAGGAGACAGATGTGGAGAGACGACGTGAGAGTGAGACAGAGTGAGCGACAGAGAGTGGTTGGCAGAGAGAGATAGAGAGATAGAAAGACAGATACGGATAGAGAGAGAAAGATAGATAGTGAGATAGAGAAGGAGAGAGTGACAGAGAGAGAGAGAGTGGGAAAGAGACAGACAGATTCATAGAAAGAGAGATAGACAGACAGAATAAGAAGGAGACAGATAGAGATGGGCAGAAAGAGATTCATCAAAAAAGAGATAGCCAGGGAGAGAAAGATGGATAGTGAGACGAAGTGTGAGAGAGAACGTTACAGAGAGATAGACAGATAAAGGGAGAGAAAGATAGGCAGAGAGAGTGAGAGGTGGACAGACAGAGAGTGTAACAGAAAGACATTAATAGATAGACAGAGGAGTGAGAGATATAAACAGAAAGAGACAGAAAGAGAAAGAGAGAGAGAGGTGGGTAGAGATGGGCAGAGAGAGAAAAAAAAAAGAATGTATGTGTGTGTGTGCGTGTGTGTGTGTGTGTATGCGTGCGCGTGCACTTGTGTCCCATCCAGGGTGTGTTTCCATCTTGCTCCCAGTGTTCCCAGGACAGACTCCAGATCCCCACCAGCCTGACCAGGATAAAGCGCTTACTGAAGATACTCATGAACAGACTGTCAACAAACAGTGTAAATCTTTTTAATACTGTCCCCTTGAGAAAAGCCGTCAGTACAATTACAAACATCGCCACCTGAAAGACAAGTGAGACCCAACACTCATCACTGATCTCACTCAGCTCTATTAGCCCCCAAACTGTCAGCATTTTAAACGGCTTAATTTTACTGCTGCAACGTTACACCGCTAACAAACCTCACCTTGTGCAGTAGATTTTAACACCATAAATCTGTACACACTGTGAGGAGAGGAGCTATAAAACTCTGTTCGGCTTTATTATGAATCACCTGAGTGCAGGAGTCAGTCAATGCTGCCTGTTTAAACTGCTGTAAATCTGTTGGACTGTCTAGCACAAGTCTGCGAGGAGAGAACTACACCATCCTCTTCACGTAGTGCAGCTGCAAATCACGCCTTTATATCAGTGCACTCATTCTAATAGGCTTCTCTTTAGGGACGGTATGAGTGTTTTAAAAACTGCTAATCTCCTGCGATTTCTTTTTTTTACACGACAGTCTCTAAAACATCCAGTGGGCAGCAGTTCTGCAAACGGCATGCTGATGAGACGAGCCAGAAGAGAATGTCCAGACTCATTCGAGCTGATAGGAAGACATCAATTAACCACTCTTTACAACCACAGGGAGCATCTGAGAACGCACGACAGATGAACTACAACAACAGTAGATCATAAACAACTGCGGGATGGTAACAATAACTTCCTCAGGCCACTTCGTCATTGATTATTTTCCTATAACAATAACAGTGTTGTCTTCCATAGATACCTTACATAGAGATGAGTGTACTTAATGTTCCTCAGTTATTCACTTGTACAGTATTAATTGTCATTTCTGAATAATTTATAATAACACGATCCACAATAAAGGGATATATTTGAATAGTCATATTATTCAAATGCCATGTCTTGTTGTTTTTGAAACAAGATATATCTGTGATATTCTCAGGGAATAATATAAAACAATTGAGAAGTGTACGTCACGTCCCGTTTAAGGTTTTATGCTACTGGGAAGCTGTGAGCTGAAATCCCTGAGCCCTAGAGCAAGACCCTTAACCCTGCACTACTCATGTCTATGCTTGGATTGAATTCCGCCTCACTCAGTAGCTTTGCTTAAAAAATGTCTGCTGGTAAATAAATGTAGTTCCACGTTTTGGATCTTTTTTTTCCCCCAAAGAGCTGTAGTTTGAGGCTGTATTTTAGCTGCTGCAACTCAATCAGTTCTCCAAATGAGCGCACCATCTGTTCAAAACCGTGCTCATCTGTCCTCGGGTTAGTGTAGATTTTATTGCACACCGCTGCTTCTAAAAATACCTAGCTTCCTCCTTGCTTGGCGCCCAGTCTTCCGCATTGCAATTAATACAGACCCACACATCCATCAAGGCCTTGACAAGAGTGTATTTGATATTATGGTGAAAGGTAAGCCTATCTAAAGCCAATTTAATTCTGGAGAGAAGAATATTGGAAATGTTTTGCAAGGCAGTGTGAGTGTGTGTGGGGGCTGCATGTGTCTGGGGAGTGTGTGTGTGTGTGTGTGTGTGTGTTGTCACAGGATGAAAATTACCCTTCCAAGGTGAAAAGTGTATAATATCCGCTTGGTAGCACTTACGAGTCACTCTGATTGAAATAAAAAAAAAAAAAAGAAAGAAGCAATTACACTTTGATTCGCTGATAAATTAAGTGCAGCGAGAAGAGTTTGTTCTTTTTTTTTGTTTTGTTTTGTTTTTTTAAGTTTTAGGAACTATGTGCACGCTTGAGCTGCTGTACTTATCACCGAGATGTACCGCTTTGGTGTGTACATCTATTCACACTGAAGAACTTCAGAAGGTTGAAAATGATGTGTTAATATGGTTCTTAAACACTGCTTCACAGTTTGTCTGGAAGAAAGACCCAAACAGAGTTCTAACAGCTAGTTTAATAACTTCCACAGAGAGCTTCAAAAAGCATTTATTAAACAGGATACAGAAATAAATGTTATATTTTGTTTATAATGATGTCTTTAGGGGTTGTGGGTGCTTTCACTGCGGTGAAAAAAAAGAAGCTTTTTTCTTCCATTAGCTTTATCTCGAGCTCTTCCACACAGGAGCCGCCTCACCGTAGGTGTTGTTTACTGAATATAGGCAAAGTAATGGACTCTCTGAAGTAAGAAAATTGCTTTAATTACGCCCTGCGGCACACAAGCAAATAGGATATTAAAAGCAAACCTTCTTGACATAGAAAGTCAGCTGTCCTTTGTGAAAATTAAAAGAGTTAAGGTTTCGTCTTTTCACAATGTCCTGTGCGTAATTTGAGCTAATGACCGTTCCGAGATATTACGCCTGTAATTACGGCAGTAAAATTAAACCTGCATTATTTCTATGTCCATGGTGCAATAGCAAGCTGATATTGCAATCAGTTGTGAAAGGGTAAATTATGTGCCTGTGTAATGTTCAGAGCACGCTCATAAACACTCATTTGGCTGATACACTTATCCAAGACAACTTACAAACTGTCCGAGGGTGTAACATTAACGAATAAACACTTCGGGTTATCCTGTTAAAGGAAAATAATCAACAGCGATGGTGTGATGAAGCGCAGGTATTGTTTCCACCCCAAACTGGATTATTTTTCTATAACATTTCTTTTTGTACACCCATTTGTCACATACATTGTTGAGAATCATCAGGATGCTTTTGTTCTAGGTTTTTGCTGAAGAGTTGTTTCCTAACCAGCCTTTCTTTTGTGCCTCTTTCCTGAGTAATAGGACAAAAAACAACACCTGACATCTTTCTGGAAAACTCCTCCATCCATTTTCCCTGATGGAAAATTTACTGTCTATTGCAGATCTCTGACACGGCAGACTCCTTCCATAAACGTTAAATAAACACTTCCTTACAGAAAACCTCAACATATCGCTGATTGTTAGCAAGATTAGATTATGTGCTATGTCCTGCATACAAGCGAAAGAGCTGTTACTATAGAAACCGAGCGCAGGGATATAAACCTGTGATTTGCATCTGCTGTTATAGAAAATTAATTAACACCTTCTCACCAATCAGATTCAACAATTACCAGCACTGTGGTGTAACCTAATGTGATCCTTAATTTATACTAGCAAATGAATTGCTTTACAAGCGTTATTTGTGTCAGACAAGCATAATTCGCCATTATGTACATCATCATAAATTCAATCCAAAGACTGTGGCTAATTATGCAACACATCAGGTTAGCATTCAGCTGAAAAGATCAGAGTTCGTTGTTTGCATGATTCGGAAAGAAGCACACTCACTGATTGATCTGAATGTTACTAAATCACAATGCAGCTCTTTTGACTTTGAAGGTGACAGCTACTCATCATCAGCTTCACAGAAACAAACAGGAATTTATTCCCATTTACTTAATCTAAACCCTAACAGCACTTTTTAATTCAAAGCAATACTCATTACCTTGTTTCACGGCCCCGAACTCTCAAAATGAAATGACTCTCATTGCAACTTTCAGTCAAGGGAAATATTTATAGATGTTTAGATGACTATTTTAGCAGACACAGTATTATATATATACACCAGGGATAAACGTCAGAGAAGCTAACACAGAGCCATCTTAAATTTTACATCATGAATCTAGCCCAGTGTACGACATGTTGTCTAACTCCCTATCCCCTATAAATATTACCTTCTAGAGTGAAACATTTCTACAGTACACTATTGCAGTGCATTGTGTGTGTGTCATTGACTTTTCCATTAGTTTATTTCCATTAGACTACAAATGAGACCCCAAAATACTCACTAGTAATTTTTTTTTTTTTTTGTTGTTGTATGATATTTTTTATATTGTGTCTCTAATATCTGTGTTGTTACACATAAAATGTCCATGCAGCTACAATGTAACTCCTCATTTATTCATCTATTTGTCAGGCCCCATTGTGCACTTAGACAAAAAGAAAAAAAGAAAAAACAAAAACCCCAAATCCACAACTAAACAAATATATTTTAATCATTTATCTTATATGTTTAAGTATTTTATATTGTAAAATTTCATCTTTGTCACTGCCATTATTTATTGCATTTTAATTATTTTCCTATTTTCCTGTTTTATTTTTCACTATATTTTGTTTCAGTGCAATTTGTTTGTCTTTTTGTTTGTTAGTTTGTCTGACTGTAAGCAGGATTGCGCGAAACCTAGAGAACCAATTTCCATTAAACTCTATGTAGAATGGCCAAAAGAAGAACCTTTTAAATTCCAGACATGAGGCATTTGAGATGTGGCATTTGGGTTTGGCAGAAATCTGGACTCAACAAGACCATGCATTTTAAAATCCAGTAGATGGCAGTAAAGTTCAATAGTGGCAAAACATAGCCAATGTAGAAATACAATGACTCCAGTTTGCTAACATTACCTAGGTATATTAGCTAAGTTAATCTGTCTACTATGCTAATGCCATGTTAGACTAGCATTGATTTGAGTGGCTAACATTCTGGCTAGGCAGCGAGGTAAATTCCAGATAACGGTATGTACTTGCATTAACTTACACGGATTAAATGACGTTTTCAGGCAAAGCAGTGTAGTTGTTTTATAACAAAAATGATCTTCTTACAGTTTCTTCTAGCTTCTAAGAAATAAAAATAACTTTTTACATACAAAAATATTACTAACTTAATTTAATTATTTAAAAACAATTACATTTTACTGTTTAATACTATATTGCGATAACTTCTTTTCACATTTTTGGCTCAATACGTTCACATTTAAATTGAGTAAGACACATTAAGCAAAAGTATAATTTCCCTGTACTTTTCCTAACCCAGCAGTTACCTAACTTACCTGTAACGTCACATATACTTATATTTTTTGGCTTTTTTTCTTTCTTCTATACAGCAGATTACATTTTACTGTTACTTTCATCTTTGTAATTCCATTAATGGTTGAAACCAGGGCTTGTCCTTTCTCAAATTTGAATACATAAATGAATACTGAATGAAATGACTGAATGAAATGACAGTTTGGGTTGTTCTCCACTGTTCGTTATGTTCCTGAGAGCAGACAGACGTGTGGAGATGAAATTTGAGGAGAAATCTTCCAGCTGCTGTTCTCAGCCATGCTGCAGACTCCTGCCTTCACCGTGATAAGGGAAAAGGACAGCATCGGGTCTTTCGGTCCTCTTACCGCCTGAGTTATGATCCAATTACTGAAGTAATGTCAAATTCCCAATGTGAATTATAAGATGCCATTTGAAAAGTCATTTCTAGTCATTTTGCTTTTACTGCTGTTGAGAGAAAAAGGGGACAAGGTCAAAGACACTGCAGCTAATTTATCCTGCTTCACTGATAGCTGACATTTGATTAAATGGTAATGAAACAGTAGAAATGTTCAGGTGTCTGAAAGTGAGACCAGAACCTGAAGTTGCGATTCCTTCTGCTGAGGAATACAATGTCTTTTACATATTCAGAGTCAGCTCTGCTGCAGTGTTTTGCATATTTATGCTTGTTCTTGTCAGATAATTTCAAGGTTAGGCTTGCTGTGTTCGTTAATTAATTCGTATAGGCGCTCTCCTTTTTGCTGCCCTTTTTCACATCCTAGAATTTCTACCCATCTTCATGAAGGAAAAGCTGAAAAATGTTAGCTTAACCGTTTGACCCTTGTATATCCACTGTATGCTTCCTAGCCAATCTGATATTAGCTTAACAGTACCAATAAATTGCTAAATCTGACTAAAAAGCAAAGGGTTATGACAAATTTATTGGGTGTAATCATCCTCTCAAAAGCCTGAGTGTAAAATATTGTAAAGCCCCTACAGTGAGGTTTAATATTAGCTGGTAATTAATGTGTCCAAACAGTGCTGATTTAACGTCCTGTGTGTTATTACGAGAGCTGAGACACTCAAGAAGACGAACTTTGATGACAGGCGCATAAAAATGACCAACAGCAGCATCATTTGAGCTACTAAATGAAGCAGGATGTGATCATTTCCAAGGTGTGCGTGTGTGGTTTGGTTTGGTCATGGCTCAGGAGTCGAATAAACTGAATTAGTCAGTGTTGCATTACAGAGGCTCATTAAAGCGCAGTCCATATTTGTATTAAAGACATAAATAACACACTTCAGTTTTAGGATGTGATGAAACAGATATAAGTTACAGTGTCTTCTTACAACAAGGGTGGAGTGCGTGGAAACGCAGCGACGTGATGTCACGCCTGCACAATCATTAAGATTGAAATCTTCTCATTTTGTAATCATCACCTTTTCAAATGGAGCCGGTGGTGCCACAGTACCCATTACAAACTCTGTGCATGAGTAAATCTCATTTGTGAGTCGCTTTGGATAAAAGCATCAGCAAAATAAACAAACATAGAAAAGAAAAATGTTAAATCAGCTCAAGGTCATAATTAAAATCGGTTATGTTGAGTCTTTCAGAATGGGATTCAGAATACATATTTTTAAATAATTATGTAATGATGTAACACAGCGCATTTAAATTCTCAATTCTGATTGGTCAGAAGGTGTTCAGTCATTTCTAAAACAGTAGCTCTGACAGTAGTGTAGCTATAAATCACATTTTTGTATTAATGCACTAGTTTCAATATGCTATTGTTCCTATACTGACAATTTAGACAAGGACTTGTATGTTGGATGGTACATATAAACAAATAAAAAAAAACATGATATATATATATATATATTAACTTTAAGAGAGAGGAAACAGAGAGGCTGGAGATGAAATGACTGTTTATAGCTGCTATAATGAAAGTGATAACAGGAACTAATATGTCGCACAGACATTATATGTAACTGCAAACACAGGAAACATACGATGTTCCTTAATTGCTAAATAATTAGTGAACATCGTCAAGATGCTCTGATATAAAAAGCCATTATCAAAAAGAAAAGTGCTGTTACTGGAAAAAGTTATGTTCCCAATAAGTGCACACCCCTAAATATTTAATTCATTACTCGCGCGTGGATGTGAACATTTTAACTCCAGGCAACTCATTAAAGTTTAAAAAATTGCCACTGCAATATGTTGACCCCATTCTTTTAAAAAAATAGAGAAAGCTCGTTCAAAATATCTGCGTTAGCATTGGTCATGTCACAGAAAAGTGTTATTACATCATAAAAAGGAGCCTATCATATGCCAGTATTCTCACTTTGACCAGGGCAAATAGGGGGTATCCAATTTGCATATTTATAGAATATTTATATCCTCATGAAAATAGTAAAAGTGCATCGCTTTTGTGTGTTCTGCTATTGTAAGGCTAATTAAGTCAGCTGTTCAGCAGTTAAAAATTAGGAGCATGAAATAACATTAATAATCAATCATATTAAATCACACACACACACACACGCAACAACAAAATACTACGGAAATGTGTGGACCTAATGTTAGATTCTAATAGGTTTAACATCAGTGGTCTAAGACAACACTATGATCTGATTTATTATTATAGATACATCTTCAGGTCCTCTGTCCAACTGTAGTGTGAGTTTTTCTACCTGATGTCTGATGATATCTGGAGAGTTATGATTAAAGTCACACACATGTGTGCTGCCAAAAACCTCCCTGAATGTCACACCTCCTGCCTCCATTTTCCGCTCTGCAGATCAGAGACTCAGAGGTAAAATGGGAATGAGAGTTTCTAAAAGAGCTACATAGACTCAGGGTGACAATCAGACTCCATCTGAAGCATTTATAGAAGATGTAGATTTCTGTATGTGCTGCTCTTTAATTCGAGCAAGAATATCTCCTCTCTTTATTCTCTGATTGAGATCCTGTCCTCCGTTTGAATGCGTGGCGTGATGTATGTGCTGTGTTGTTTTCTGAGCACTAGGTGGCACGCATGCTTAATGCTGATGGATCTATACATCATTGCCTGACAATCAAAACGGAAAGGAGTACTCAGTGTTGTGCTTCAAAAGACATTTTCTTCCAAGTCAGTGTCTACATCAATCAGCATGCTGTTTTTTTAAAAAAGTGGTGACAAAATTGATATCTGGATCACAAAGAAATCTCAGGAACCTTATCTGACAAAACCAAAACCTAATATTATCTAATGTATACAAGGAGACTGAACAGTTGAAAGAATGAAATATTTTTCCGCCTCATGTGGTCTGTTGTGCAGATGAATAGCTCCAGAAAAGCTAAATGATGGAAAATGCCCTGGGAAGTTCCCCTCCCTGCCAGCAGAGGGCATGTTCTTATTCCGTTTGCACTTCCAGAAGTCGTTATTTCTCCCGCATTCAGCTTACTCAAAACTGGCCATAACTCATACTTCCTGAACTCCGGCCAGGAAATAAACAAAGAAAACTTCCCTTCAACTCGGAGATCCTACACAGGAACTCTGGATGGTCTTATGAACTTCAGGTGTTCCTCCAGTTACTCCATGTTCAGCAAGTCAAACCAGATTAACATGGCTGCTTGCAGCATCAGCAGCAAACAAAATAGCACTTCTTACCTTTAAATGAGTTATACTGTATATAATATATTATATATTATATAACACTTACCATGAAGGCCATATCTATAATAAGATATAAACATATTTATAACATGGTCTAATGATTCCATGGTGTAGACACATTCTATTATTGTTTATGAACAAGTGCCGCACTTTATATGAATTCTTAACATTATGCATACATCACCAATGCCAACCAAACTCAACCCCACTTCACTTACAGCTCACAAATAGAACATATACTTAGATTACAATATGAGAAGTCTGTCAATAATCTATACTCATAAATGAAAAGTATATCCATTCAGTCATTTAAAAAGTTAGAACAGATCTTGGTCAGTCTGTAACATAATCCACGACAAAAACTGATATTGAGAACTGATAGTTTTTTTTGGTAATGGTGATATAATGTTCTTTAATGTAGATGATTATATATATTGCCATCATTGAAAATGTTACTTTTTTTTATTTTTTTTTTGACGGGGGAATCTGTCAATAGACATTCAAAAGTTGCATTGTGCAGTCTCACGATGGAAGCAATACAAAATGTTGCTGATAGAGGGTTCATTTATTTTCTTAAAGGTTGTGGAAATCACAGTGTCCATGGAGACTGTTGCTAATGAGTCTTACTGATTTAATGGAAGTTCTAGCAATCAGTGCTGTAAGTGTGCTTGCTTCCAAAAAATGAATTTTAACAATGGTGCAGTAATAAGACAGTAACAAAGGCCAAGGCAGTAATGCTCTGCAATAATACAAGTTTGCAGATGGAAAGTGAAGGAAGTAAAACAGGAAAAGCAAGTACATGAATGCATGCAATGGTTTGATGGGTAACAGAAGCACAACTACAGATTTAGAGGTTGTCATGGAGTCCCACGAGGCGGTGCTGTCACACATCCCTGTCAAAAAAAAAGTTCTGGGGAAGATTCTTGATGATCTTTGATTTGGTATTCTTCAATTTCCAAAGAGCTATAGACTCCAGGACGGGCACGTTTTCAGGTTGAATCCTTGAATCCTGGGTTTCTGTTTGTGTGGAGTTTTGCATATTCTTCCTGTGTCTGCATGGGTTTCCTCTGGGTTCTCTGTTTTCCACCCAACTCCCCAAACACACCAATGGGTGGACTGGTGAATGAGTGCGTGAATGAGTTGAACGCGTGTGTCCAGTAAATAATCCAGGATGTATCTATGCCTCATGTCCAACGCTCTCAGATCTACCTCATATTCTCAATGTTCTCAGATTTTTCAGAAAAGGCTGGACCGATTTGATTAACATTGATAGTACACAAAAAAACCAACAAAAAATCAGCCATGATTTATGTCAGACATGCATGGCTCCTACAATCGTGCACCCTCTTCCAGTATTTCAGCAAGTTGAACAACAGCTAATACCAACAGCTTTGGGGATTGTTTTGATCCTGACTACGCTGCAAAGAACAATCATTCAGAACTGAAGAGTTTTCCCAATGCACGTTATTATCTGGAAGACATACAGGCGGACTTGCCAAACATACAGGTGTAGTCCTGCTGCCTGGTGTGATGCCAGTGCCTGATCCTAACACACTTCTACTGCTATGGCTTCTCTCATCTCCTGGACCTGCAGATCATCCTGATACCCTAGCTGTACACTTGTGACTCACTGTTTGCTGTGGAAGGTCCTACGTGAATATCCCAAAGATCTGCTCTTAGGTTCTTACACGCACTGACCTCAATTCTAAGTTCAAGTAAATACAATCCATCCATGACAGCAGCATTCTGTTAGAGAGAAACTGCTTGTCATTGCAATGTAGATAAGCTATAAGCTACATATTTCCAGTGCAAGAATCACAGAAAAAGAGAACATGGGTGAAGTAGTTCCATGGGACTGGTCTACATGGAACACTTGGAAATATGTTTGGTAGGTCACAAGAAAAACAAATCCAATAGTATCACAAGTGGTGCAGTTGATGGCAATATAATGTTTCCCAACAGTCCATGATGTACAAATATTCTCCCCCCAGTAAAGATGAGTTAACAACCCATCAAAATGTTTCTCATGTGCAGAATGAGCAGAGTGATTGCACTTCTAGCATTGAAACAAAATTGACTGGTATAATTCCATACAGATATGCTTGGCCATTCCCGGACTTGCACATGATTTAGCCATAAATCATCTTCAGATCAAGTGTACGCAGGTATTTAAGCACTTGCTCAAATGTTTCAAGGGAGAAACTTCTTTCCCATAGATTTGTTACGCCTTCTTGCCATCGAATTCCAACACCTCAGTTCTACAACTAAGAAATCAGCTATGCTTTTCATGCATCACAGATCTTTAATATTGATCAGTTAAAGCCAAATATCCGTGGTGGAGCACATAGCTGTAACTGACAGATACAGTATGCTTGAAAAAAGATTAATGTCTGGGTAGAATGTGGAGTGGAGACACCATGCTGACCACACATCTACACAGTTATAGGAAAATAATCCGTGCATGACTAAATGTGAAAAGTGAAATGACTAGCTGTGCATACATCAATAAATGGAATGAAAATGAGAATATCCAGCATCACAAAGGTATGATACAAATTTTAGGTTACATTTCAGCTATTTCATCTCTCTTCTATTTGGTCTTGGCCTCTGCTAAGTTATATTACAAAGCTTCCCAATGATCAGGCTTCTCTTCCTGAAATGAAACTGTCAGTAGTGACATGAGTAAAACCTCTCACTACTATTTTGTAATATTGCTTCAGAATAAAGGACATCATGCATAATCACCTCTTTGTTCTGTTCCTGCATCTTGACAGCTGCAATTAAAAGTTCCCTTTGGCTGTCAACTGGCACCACTAAGTGAATTCACTTTCCATCAGTGTGTGTCAATAATATGCCATCATTGTCTCTTGCCTCCCCTTTCTCTGTCTCACTTTCCAGTGTCGATAACTGATGCCATCTTCTCATGCTCGGTTCACTTTTTTCTCCAGTGTGATATTTCAGGGAGTCAATCCAAAATACACAGTTGTGTCATCACAAAATTATGAAGCTACATGCTTCAAATGAACAAAGTTATTTATTAATTTATTAATTTACTCGTTCATTCATCTTCAGTAACGACTTTATCCCTGTCAGGATCTTATCATAGAGCCGGTATCCAGAGCCTATCCCAGGGTGTGAAGCAAGAATACACTCTGGATCGTATACCAGTCGTCACAGGGCATACACATTCACAGACTCATACAAACCTAGAGGTAATTTAGTGTATACTATCCACTTACTGGTATGTTTTGGTTGGTGGGTGGGAAGAAACCAGAGAACCCAGAAGAAAACCACACAGATATAGGGAGAACTCCACACAGAAAGTAACTTGAGATCAGGATTGAACTGGGGACCTTGGATCTCAGAGGCAGCAAGTGGGAGTCCATCCAAGGATTATTCCTGCCTTTTGCCAAGTCCAAGCGAGAGGCTTCAGATTGCCATGACTCTGACCAGGATAAAGTGCTTACTGAAAGAGAATGAGAGTATATCTATATTGTTACAGTATATTGTTTAAATCAGGTGGTCACCAGCTGGTGTAGCAGCTATCTTTTGATTAATGCCTCAAGGATCATGTGGCTTGGGATTTTTTGGCTCTGGTGTAACATCTGACCCTGGGCCTTGGAGGCCCACTTGATAATCCTATTCTCTCTTCCAGCCTATGCTCCAGAATTCCTGTGATGATGATCAGCTTGCACTTTTTGTCTTATAATGGCCCTCTGGAAATGCATGCAATTGTAGAACTTACTACAACCGCATCATTAAGCTATCACCAGCTTCTTCTGCATCTGTGAGCCATGGAAACCCAGAGTCACTGGCAACCAGGAATTGGTGGACAAGCGGACTTTTTTCCCCCAGAGGAAAAAAATGAAAGAGGGTAAAGAATGAAATGTTGGATTTTCCAGTGTGCTCAAGGTTCTGGTGATCTCCAGTCTTCCAAAACCATCTTGATGCCGACATGATAGTTGCACTCATAAAAAAGAAAATTATCATAAAATATAAAATCTATTACATCAAAGTAACTAGTAACAAGGAGAATCATCTAAGGCTGGGATACCTAGAATGACCAGAAGCAGAACGACTGAAACATATGTGAAATTCAAGCCAGATATAAAACAAAGTCTTGACATAAACTGGTCTGGCAGAGCTCAAGGTTATAGCTAAGACTAAGAGGAAGAAACATGTAATTACATGAAAGGACAAGACCAGGCATAATAAGATCAGGAAACATGTAAACACAAGTGCATGGAACATGCAAGGCTTCAAAATGAATCAAGTCCATTGTGTGATTGCTTTCTGAGTTATGTTTAATTTATTAGAGTAGGCCATTTATGTCCTGATAGATGAGTAATAAGAAATGATCTAAGCCATGAGCAGAAATAAGCTGGTTTGTTTGTCCTTGGTTTTTATTTTAGTAATAAGTCTTGCCAATTAACCATACAAAAGGAATCTGATGAAAGACATGTTCTTACAATGCTGGTGATGGATTCTTCAATTCTGTGCATATTTAAATGAGAATAAATGAGCTGCAAGGAGATGTATAATACAAAATTTAAAAAAAGATTTATACTTATATATGAAAATAAAGGCAAATTAAAACCACTGCTCATAGGAAAGTAAAATATTCTACTAGATATTAACAGTGTAAAGAAAATAAATGTTGCAAATCAGCTTCTATTCCTTCATCATTCATGATTCAGTCAGTCCTTAATTCTGGTCATGGCCACAATGGATTTGGGGCCTATCCATGGGAACACTGGGTGCTGTTGGTTTCCATGGATGAAAAGCACAAAATAAACCAATTTGGACAATATTTGTATTATAAAATTTAGATTTATGGATTGTATGAACTTTTTAACAATGCTTTGTTATGCAGTAAATGCTAAAGGGGTAAACCTTTCAGAGGGATTTAGTTTTTATTCTGGGAAATAAAGGCAAAGAAGGAGGGAGTGAGGGTAATAAGTGTAGCCACTGGTGGGCAGGAAAGGCTTGATGTCTGTGTGTGTGTGTGTGTGTGTTTGCTCCGATGCACAAAACGTCCCCAGGCGTGTCCACTGGTGTGAAACAGAGAGTGTTATGGAAAAACCTCACCAACGTCTATAAGTTAGGGATTAGCTTCTCATCTAAATTAATTAGTTATAAGCTTTTTTAGGCATTTTCTGTTGTGAAACCGACAAAGTTGCTATTTTCTATTATTAAGTTGTTTATGTGAAAAGCAGAATTCACAGTGAAGCTAATATTCTTCACATATACTTTTTCCCCTGCCTTTTCCCCAAGAAAGCTCTAAGTCTTGTTTATTCTGTGTAAAGTGTGTATATTTGGCTTAGAGTAATGCTGCACTAAGAGCATTAGTGTCCACTGGGACTTCATTAATTCTCTTTCTCTCCCTCTCCTGTAGAACCATTTTATTATGTCCATTTGTTTCCCCTAATTTCCTTTACTTTCTCTTATGCTTAAAAATCTGTTCTATTCTCTTTATGCTGATTCTTATTATTTGTGAGCGTATTTCTGTACCCATGTCTCACCAAAGATAAGTGGATAGAATGTCTGTAAGGGGATAGATAAGACAGAACTCGTCTACACGCCTGTATTTCCCATCAGAAGAACTTCTGCAAATAAAATTCAGGATTCACTGTAAAGATCCTTTCTCCAGACTTGACGGATTTGACTGAAGTGTTATTTTTGTGTAAAAAAACAACATAAATCATAGTCTCATAAATCACCTCAAATCGGAAATAATCATTGAGTCTAAAGTGTTCCGTTGTCTTCATTAAACTGTGTGTATTTCTAGTACTGTCAATCAATTACGAGTGTGTGTTTTCCCTTAAATTAAGTAGTACATAGAGAGACCAATTTATGAAAATGTTCCCATAGTAGCCCTTTTTCCTTACATGTAAAATAAGAACTATGCTGAACCAGTCTTTCTATTGTGCTGATAAATAAAAAGTAAATAAATAAAAGGCAACTTTTTAAGCTTCACTAAAATACATAATGTCTCAAGGACTAACAGGTATATACTAGACAAGGCTAACTCCGCCCACTTAAAACAGTTAAAATACTAATCAAGGAAGGTTTAGAACCATAAGTTGATACTACAATGCTTAACTTCACATTAGTAACACTGAGTGCCCCGGGTTATTTAAAGGAAGTAGGGTGATCACAAACAAGTAAGTGTCATTAATAATCACTGGCCTGTTGCACCAGCAAAGTGCAGGTTCAACTGTACGTTCGGGTGTAAAGTCCATCTTAACCTTACGTTCGGTAACGCACACGCTGTTCAGTTTCACATGTCTCCTCTGTGTTTTATTCAGTGTGAGATGTGTGTGTTTCTTTACAGAATCACTCATGGATGGCAGTTATCATATCACGAAGGAATATCACTCATGTTTAACAAAGTAACGCATATAATCAATGGTGCGATGAACTTTTTTTTTTTGTTTAACCTTTTAAAGGAGTCTCAGCTGCAAGTGCTTTGGTCAAAATCTTCCAGCTCTGGAAAGTCTTCAGGACAGAGGAGTTGATGCTTTCTGGTTTCTTGCTACAAGGATGGGCTGCATCCTTTTTTAATGGAGAGAGAGAGAGAGAGAGAGAGAGAGAGAGACACAGAGAGACAGAGAGAACATGTTTCTCTTAGGCATACCACAACAACCTGCCAGTAAAGTAATTCTAACTACAAACTATAAAATGTGTTCCAGGTAAAGATGAAACTGATCTGCTGGTGCATCTGGCTACAGGTTGGCGGGCAATTAATATAATTGGTATTTACAACATTCTTACTGTAGTGCTTGCTTACAGTAATGGTACACTGTGCTGTTTTATTAAACAATTTTTGAATGAATACATGTGCATATTGGACCATATTCACTGCATAGTGAGTATTAAGACCTCAGATGTAACTACAGAATTGTGTGCTATTCAGAGACTTGTGTGTGAAATATGTGAATCTTAATCAATTTAAGCAGCTTAATTGAGACATGGTTCATCTCAACAACAGATTTTTTTTTCTAATGAGCTGTAAGCGTAGCAGGTGAATGCTTGGTCTAAGGCTATGTTCACACTGCAAGCCTCATTGTTCAATTCCGATTTTTTGTTGATCTGTCGTGATGGTTCACATTCATAATTACAGGTGACCTGTATTTGACTTTAATGAGAATGCGCCTGTCCTCCAAAATGTGCACAGTGATACGATTTTTCATGAGTACTGCATCACGAACAACAAAAACATATTCGAGACAACTTAAATCCGGCATCAGCATTAGCAGGTCGCTAATGTATGCACGGCATTTTTCTCTGGAGGGTAAACAGTTGCTCAGCTGTAGCTGTCCTCCAGTATTGTTTTGCTGTGCCGCCATGTTATAACGATTTGTGCTAGCTTGTCTAAAAATGCTACCATAGTGTGAATAAATGTTGCCGATAATACATTAGATTTTAGCCGCAGCCCTTCACCAAACCCTAACCCCAACCACAACACATAACCCTAAAACCTTAACTTTAAACCTAACATGCAACTGCTAAGTAGGATATCTCAATAGGTAGCACAAATCACCAGAACACTATGCTGGCTGATGACGACACACTCAGCGCACGTATACAGGCAAAAAGCCACATGGATTCCGATCTGAGCGTCTCATTTAGGTCGCAAAATCGGATACGTATAGGATTTAGGAACACATATGAAAGTGATTTGAAAAGATCAGATTTGGGTGTCCACACAGCCCTGAAAAGATCAGATCTGTGTCACACTGAGGCAAAAAAAAATCAGATTAACAAAAACATTGGTATTTGACATTTTATTAATTCAACGAATCAAAATAGCAAATTAAAAACATGATAAAATATCCTACACCCCACTCACATACTATGATTGCATGACCTCTATTTAGTATCTCATGCTTTTGCTACGTTGTGCACACCATGCCCAGTTGGTGCACAAAAAATATAATACTGAATAATAGGTTGTGCTCGATCAAGTGCTATTTATTAGCTGCTGAATAATGAAGTAGGAAGCCATATTCCTAAATTAAACCAAATATTCAGTGATTAATGTGCTAATTATAACTACTGTAGGACTATTAATACAGTAACATGACGCTAGTGGTGGCTCAACAGTTAAGACTCTGGATAACCGAGCAGAAGATCAGAGGTTCAAGCCTCAGAATTGCCAAGTGAATCTGTTGGGCGCTTGATCAAGGTCCTTAACCACCCCTGCTCCAGCAGCACCGTATCATGGCTGACCCTGCACCCTGACCCCAACCTCCTAACAAGCAGGGATATCCAAAAAATGAATTTCACAGTGCTGTAATGCATATATGACAAATACAATCTTCTTCTACTAAATTTGACAGCAAAGAACATAAAGTCAAGTGCTTGTGTTTAAAGGAAGTGGTCTGGATGCTACTGAAAGGCCCTATCTCAGATGCTTCTACTGAAGAAGAATCTGGCGACCTCAGAGGTGTGTTTACAGATAATTTGCATAAACTGAATGGGGCACCCAGAAAACTGAGTTAAGCTGAAGTGTAACCTGTCTCTGAATTTGCACAACTTTCTCTGTGTAAATATATTACCATGCTTTTTGCCTATGAATTGTTCCTTTTTTTTTTCTTTTTACTAAGCCTTGCTTTTCTGTTCTGAGCAGTCAACGAGCCTCCCTCCAACCTTAGTGATAGATTTTTCACAGTGAATTTAATGAAAATGAACAAAATTCCTGCAGCAAGTGAGTTGGAAAGTGAAACAAACCAACTGCTGTGTATAAAAGTGCAGCCAAGATTTTGACACACTATTTCTGCTCCACACTTATTTGTTATTAATCATTAACAAGGTGATTTTGTTTTGAGCTAATTCCAGAGAATTGGATTGATAATTTATTGAGGTGCTTTAATTAGTAGCAGGTTATAGTGTTCAGATGAAACAAGAGGAAATGAGCAAATGCTGAATCAAATAGAAAACCAATAAAGCGCTGCCCTTGAGCTGTGCATATCATGGCACAAAGCTTTCTTTAGCACAAGCCTTGCCAGCGCAATTCATCAGGCAGCGAGTTACTCCCTGCAAGATTGTTATTTTTACAACCTCCTTTCCAAAAAAAGTTGCAGTGCTGTGTAAAATGTAAATAAATACAAAATGCAATGAATTGCAAATCATGCAAACCCATATTTAGGCAGGCCAGTTTAGGACCTACAGTTTAGGACCTTCTACTACAGAGCCATGTTATTATAATGCATGCAGAATGTGCTATGGTATTGTCTTGTTGAAATAAGCTAGGCCTTCACTGAAAAAGATGTTGTCTGGATGGCAGCATATGTTGCTCCAAAACCTGTATATATCATTCAGCGTTAACGGTGCCTTCCCAGATGTGCAAGCTACCCATGCCATGTGCACTAATGCACCCTCATACCATCACAGATGCTGGTTTTTGACATGTGCGCTGATAACAAGCTGAATGAGCCCTCTCCCCTTTAGCCCAGAGGACACGGTGTCCATGACGATAATAATTTCAAAGTTTGATTCATCAGACCACAGGACAGTTTCCACTTCACCTCAGTCCATCTTAAATGAGTTTGGGCCCAGAGAAGGTGGTGGCTTTCTGGATCATATTTATACATGGTATCTTTGTTACATGGTAGAGTTTTAACCTGCATTTGTGGATGCAGTAACAAACTGTGTTCAGAGACAATAGTCTTGGGAAGTGTTCCTG
This sequence comes from Notoglanidium macrostoma, assembly GCA_030068235.1. Classification (NCBI taxonomy): domain Eukaryota; kingdom Metazoa; phylum Chordata; class Actinopteri; order Siluriformes; family Auchenoglanididae; genus Notoglanidium; species Notoglanidium macrostoma. The sequence goes on along the minus strand of JAQQZR010000038.1, from coordinate 2,546,487 downwards.
AGCCCATGCAGTGATTTCCACAACAGATTCATATCTGTTTTTAATGCAGTGCCGCCTGACAGCCCGAAGATCAAGGCCATCCATTATTGGTTTTTCGGCCTTGTCCCTTGTGTACAGACATTTCTTTGGACTCTCTGAAACTTTTAATGATATTAAAAGTTGAGAAAAATTGTTCATAAATATGTTGAGAAAAATTATTCATAAATTGGTGCACTATTGTTGCAGTATTTGCCCATGCAATCTTTCACAAAGTGGTGAACCCTTTCCCATCTTTACCGCTGAGAGACACTGCCTCTCTCGGGTGCTCTTTTTATACCTGATCATGTTGCTGACCTGTTTCCAAATAACCTAATTAGCATTTCTTTGCATTACTCCACTTTTCCAGTCTTTTGTTGCCCCTGTCACAACTTTTTTGAAGCTTGTTGCTAGCATCAAATTCAAAACGAGCATATATTTTTCATAAAACAATAGAATTTTTCAGTTTCAACGTCTGATGTGTCGTCTTTGTTCTATTTTTTTAATTAAATATAGGTTTAGATAATTCGCAAATCATCACATACTATTTTTATTTGCATTTAACACAGCATTCCAACTTTTCATGAAATGGGGTTGTACACTAAACCTCACAGACCGCTGTACAATTCAAACTCTTTTACTGAATCAGAACTTTCAGCAGAGATGTAGGACGAGATAGATAGGCCGGTGAGCTGGTGATTATAGGGGCCACATTTTCATTACCAAACAGATTTCATTTGAATGCTTCTTCTCTTCAGGACAGGACAGCTTAAATAAAGAGATGATTCATTCTCAGTGCATTCCCAGTGTTCTTCTTTCAGCTCTTTATAAGAAGAATTTTCCAGGTCGTGCGATGCCAAATTTTTCAATCCACATCAATATAAAGGCCTACTTTAGATTGTGTAGATTAATATCAAAGTGCTCCATATAAGCATGCGAGGCTTTAAGTAAAAATATTGAGGCCAGCTGGTTAGGTCTTTAATATCTGCAGAGACTTCGAGGAGGCAAGAAAAACTAGGTGGCCACATTGAAGTTATTTTAAAAATCGTAATTTTTAAAATATGACAAGTAATTTTCACATTGGGTCAAATTGCAGTCAAAAACTATGGAAGTCCTAAATTGTACATTGTGGAAAAAAATGACCCTTGCAGTTGCTAGGAGTAAGAACTTTGAGCTTACATGAACACACCATTAAACTGAATTACCAGCCATTATATGTGAACCGAATTCCACCAAAGCAACATCTGGCTTACTTAATATTTAGGAAGCATCATACTGAATAAAAAATATTATTGCTATGAGCTAATCATTTATAAATTAGTCTTACAGATAGATTGTGTGGTGTTGCATATAAGTTGAAATAATGAGACATGTTAAACTAATGATATTAGAACTTCTAGGTAAAAAAGTTTCCTTACATTTATAAGTAATTTGAAATAATGATATTAAGTGAAAATAATGGTGTAATATCCCAAAAATAACATGACAAATCAGAAATAATGGCGTTATCATGAAATAATGAGTTATTAAGTCAAAATAATGAGATACTAAATTGAAATAATAATATTTTGAAATAACCCGTCAAGTTAAAATAATGAGATACATTAAATTATTGATATAATAGCTTAAAATAAGGAGTTACAATGAGACATCAAGTAAAAGATGTTAAAATAAAATAATTAAATACAATATTGATATAATTAGATATAAGCAGTTACATATATATTTTTTTCTAAGGCACAGTTCAAAAGGCAGGCAAAGGTCAAAACGAGTAGGAGTCGGGTATTTCACAGACTAAGGCTAGGGCAAGGTCTGAGTCCTAAACAGATTCGAGAATCAGGTAATCTGAAACAGAGACAGCATAACTGTCATAACTGTATGACACAAGTTAAGTGCTTGTAACTGAACAAAAAGAGCTTAAATAACCTTCTGATAAAACATAAATACAAAACAGATGAAAATAATCAATAATTAGTGATCAGGGGACTGGGATCTAGGAAGTACAGAGGAATGCAGGGCAGTGCAGTCCTCAGCAGCCATGCCTGTAGGCCGCTGAGACTGCTGGGACACTGGGTGATCTGAGACGGGGAAACAGTGATTATGTGACACCAGGTCAATTAAATTATCTTCGGCATTGCAATATAGAGTCCATTTGATTTTAATCTGCTCTTTTTGCCATTGTTTCTCTCTGTGACATTAATGTGGTAATTGATTACCACATTTATTCACGTCACATGGTATTTTGGCTTCTCTCTTTCCTTTAGCTTCATTATTCAACAGAAAGGTTACATTGATATTTTGGAGTGCCATTTCCCCATTTGGTTGGTTAATCTAGATAAATCAAATAATTTTTTGACAGCAGTGCTGAGGTGGGTAATGGATTTTTGTTGTGAAATTGTGTTTGCATTGCAGAGCAGATGCTGGGATTAAGAGTAATGACTGTGTCCATCAGATAATATCAGGGTTCTGCTTTTCTGCTGCATGTGAAATTACTGCATTTATTTATGACACCACAAAGCCTTAGCTTCCAGTTTGCTTGGCCTGCTGCCTAATAGCCCTTATCGAAATGTTTTGGTTCTGTGTCTGGTAATGTTTCTTGTTTTTCCCTCCTCCCAATTTTTATTTCGTTCATCTAATTTTTGAAGGATTTGCATGCACATGTAGCTCAGTTCTCCCCCCAATACTCCAACAAATACATGAAAATAAATCAAACTACACAAATGCCAGCTCAAATCTCTTCCTTTAATTCTCCTATTAATTTTATTCATAGCATTCAAAGTCAATTGACTTTATACAGACAAGATACACAGGAGGCAAAGGAAATCTGATATAAGTTGAATTTAACTGTTGGAAGCACAGGATCTTCAACAACAGGTAGAATATGAATGTATTTGGCCAGGTAGATCAGTCTACAGCTCAATTGTAGGGATTACAAATTTGATCAAATAGTAATGGTAAGGTATATTTCTAAGAGCTCAAAATATAATGCAAAATACAAGCAGTAACTCACCAATTACTGCACCACTGTGCCAACTGGGTATATCATGCATGAGTTAATAAATTTTAAGTCACTATATACCCACTCAATTATTCCTAAATACAATCAAACAAGTTAACCAGGATAAGATCACCATATCATTGCTAGTCCTATGGGAAATTTATTTTCGCAGGAGATCAGAAGGCCCACAGGTCAAATAGGACAAACCTAAAGAAAAGCCACTGAATGAAACACTGCCACTGAATGTAGGTGGAAGAGCATTTCAACCTCAACTCAAACCCCTGCTACATGTGACAAGGCATCAAGTACCCACCATAATCAACACTCTCCCAACACTTCAAAGGTCTAATTTGACAAATAATAAAAAGAAAAATGTATCTAAGTTCATATCAGAAACAGAGTCACAATCTCTTTTGTAGAAGTGCAATAATACCTTGCCATTTTTGGCTCATGACAGGATATTTAGCACTTCATTCTCTTATGTATTCATCCCACCATCAGACAGCTATGAGATGATCTATCCCGCTTGATTCAGGCCCAGAGTCTTAGTGTATAGAGAATCTTCACTCAATTAACCGCCTTCAGTGACAGCCAGATACATTTATTTATTAAATTCAATCAGGCTTTACAGCACAGGGACCAAGCTGCAGCTCCTAATAATATCAGTGTTGGAAGAGTACAAGGTGGCTAAAGCACGTCAAGTCTTGAGGCTACGTTAACGGAGTGACATCCACATTCACAAGCCAGATATTAACATCTTGACTCTCTGAAGAGGTCTCTGAACTGGCAGGAGATGTGGAACATGGAACAGCATCAACTTAAGTTTTTACATTGCTCTGTGAATTATGTTTTACTGATGCCGAGAAAGAATCTCCATACCTGAGATAGTAAGTTTGAGAGCCTTGGCTGTACAGTGTGTGAGAGACTAGCCAGCCTGGAGCATATTCTCTCCTCCTGCCAAACAGGCCTGATGGTTGGGAAGTTTTGGTGGTGGCATTACAAGGTGCTGGCTGATGGTTTGGTGTAAGCAGTTAACAAAATATCAGGTAAATAGACCATTAACTTGATGAGGTAGTCATCAGAAGGCAGATCCCATTTTCAGAAGAAAGTTGACAGTGGTTTGGGAAGAGAGGAAGAAACCGGCAAAGATCAGGAAATACTAGACTCTTGTCCTGAAGAGCCAGTAGAGAGGTTGGAAGGCCTGGAATCTCCCACTTATGATTGGCTGCAGGGGTTTATCACTCTGCAGAACCTTAGAGGAACTAGGTGTCAAAAGACCAGCTAGGAAGAATTTGGCTGCCAACATCAGTAAGCAGATGGAAACTGCACTCCAGTGGCTGTGGTTTATATAAAAGCAGTGGCAAAATCATCCTGGCAGCAAGGAGGCAGGGCGGCATTGTGACTGGAGAGGTGGAGGGGGACAGTTCCAGGGCTGGTTCTGCTGTCAAGCTTTTCTGATCACAGTAAAACCCTGTGAAGTGGGATAACGCTTCATCCCAGACATCTTATAGTTAAATGCAGGTTAAGGAACTTGATCAGTAAGCAACAACCCAATGACTCAATGGTGGCAACTTAGGAGTTTGGAAATTTGCACTAGTAACCTTCTGATATGTACTTCAAAGCCTCAACTACTAAGCCACCACTGTAGTTCAAGTTTTCAGCCCTGTATATGGTACAATCACCTTTAAAAGAAATGGTGTCTAAAATGCAAGGAAGTTAAACATTGCCTACTTCAACCTTTACCCAAAGGCATGAGCCTATAAGATCAGGGTTATGCATGTCTCCCTTTACTTGAACCTTTTGCTCACTGAATTGTACTGTATGTCACTATATGATGATTCAACTTTGTAGACAGTGCCTCTGCATGTGACCAGGCCTGTCACAAGCTCTAAAAATGGATCTTGTGGGTCCAATGGAAGAATAGCCCTTTTTGGGGTTATGTAGGATGCTTTCCTGGATTTGGCAAGTTTATGCTGAAGCCCTGTCTTTTCAGGTTGAGGATTGGATGATGATATGGTGTTGGCACTATGATGTCCTCAACTTTGGTCTTTTTGCTTTTCCATTTCTTTCATAATCTAATCAAAATAATCTGTGGGCAGGATCTGACTCTGGGCTTGTTTTTCTCTAAGGTATTCTCTATGATGTTCTACATATACATTTTGTTCAGCTGTCTGATTGGCAACCTTGTCAGGATTAGTCGCTGAACTACTGAGCCACCACTTCTTCCAGCTCTTTCAGAGCTACAGCTCTTTAAGTACAGCACATAAAGCTACTGCTGTCAGAGTAGTCTCTCTAACTCCCATCAGCTGTGTCTCATCTTGTGCTGAGATTTGGCGTCATCATCACCCTAGCCTCACCTCATCCTGTGATAAAACTTCTGGATCATTTTTTTTCCCTCTACAGCTGTTGCTGCACATAAACTAATATGTTTAAATCCCACTGACAGTTTCCAATTGGAACTGCCTTTGAGTTCAATTTGCCTGTAGGCACCAGTAATCCCACTAGCACTCTTTCCTTTCTTTCTCTTCAGACAAAAATCCCCCAGGGAAGACACCTTAAATGCTAGGGATGTGTAATCAAGTCAAAAAGCAGTGAACTCCATTAAAAAAAGAAAGTGTCAATTTTCACTTTTCACTGAACAGGATGGCGGTAATCTTCTGTCTAAAACCTGCATTACACAGTGACCAAGTAATAGCAGAATTTAGACATACTCTGAGCAGAGGAGGAAAAGAAAGGATCTCTCTCTCTCTACACAACACCCCCCCCCCCACCAGGAATCTCTTCATGCCGACACTGAAGAGATTTCAAAGCAGTAACGGATAGCCGCATAAATAGCAAAAGAATCCTTGTCTGAGGTCTGGATCCAGGAAAGTTATTTACCCAGGGACCTGAAACAAAACAACTGCAAAAGAATTCTCCGGCTATGGTACAAGATTACCAAGATTCTCGCTCTAATGTGAGACATCAGTTTGATTTGATTGTTAGCTAATTAGTATTTCTCAGCTCATTAGCTTCCTGTGATGAACTGATTTAAGTGTGTTCTAAAGGTTTTCACTGTCAATGTAGGTTCTTAACCTCTGGCTCATGACTTCACATGGGGTCATAGATGTTGTCCCAGGAGATTTTTTTAACCAACTTTATTGCTTTTCACGTAAAATGGGATTTACACTCAGGAAAATATTATGTAAAATGTAGTATGTGAACCTGCCTAACATTTGAATCCAAAAATTTGTCACTGGTCACTGTCAAGGTGAATCAGGAGCCAATTTTGGAAACACTGGGCACAAGGAGTTAAATCCACCCCAGACTGCACACCATTCACCCACACTTATTCACACATGTGGCAACCTGGCGTAACCAATTCACCTACCTGCATATTTTTGGACAGTGGGAGAAAACTGGAGAACACAGAGGAAAACCACACAAACATGTTGGGATAACATGCAAAACTCTACATAGACAGTAACCTGAGATTAGAATTGAACCAGGGACCCAGGGGCACAAAGTTTAGTGCCCTTGTGTGCATGATGCAACAACTGAGATGAGATGCATGCTCATAAGTATGTTTAATGACTTTTATATGCTGCAGCGTGACGCAAAAGCCCAGTTCTCTCAAGGAAGGATGAGTGCCTGGAGTTGTGGGCTTTTACACACTTATTTAAAGTAATGCACTGTGAAATTTAAAAAGCGTATGACTAGTCTTTCTACCCAGTTACCACTGGAGTAGGTATTAGGTTGGTGGTGAGCCCTTAAAATGGGGTCACTTACCAAGAATGGTTGAGAACACCTTTACTAAATAGTGTAGCGTTAGATTTTATTTTCCCTAAGATGGAAGAGGCTTAGGTTTGGCATATATACAGGGTTACTGCATGCTGTAACTTTGCCCTAGTTTGGCCTCAGCTGCTTTTCTCTCTGTGGGTCTAATAGCTCTGCTAGACTGATGTTAGCATCTGGACTCAGATCCATCCTACAAATATTGGTGTGTGTAATTAACTCCCTGTTGTATAATCAACTAGTGAATGACATGATAGATTTGGCAGAAATGATTTGATATGGACAGCCGGGCCAAGAATTCAAATGTGTAAACATGAACTGATTATTATACAGAGCAGACTGAATGTGTAGCATAATTAATTGGATGAAGTCGTTTGAGGACAAGTGTTTCCCCTTCTAAATAAATAAAACAACAAAGTGATTAAATATCATTTTCTATTTTGGAGCAGTGGTGGATGTTACTGAAATAAGAAAGAATTATTAATGTGTTGATGTGTGCTTTTTCCTTTCCGTTAGATTGTTTAAAGATCAAAAATGCAGAAGTGAACAAAATATGTAGCAAAAAAAAAAAAAACCCTTTAAGAAAGGCATTCTTTATTTAACTCAAGGTGGTCAGTCATCCTTGTTTGCAAGTGCAGTTGTAATTAATGATTTTGTAGAAGGCTGTTTATTTTCCACATGTGCAGCTCGAGTTCCTCAGTTCCTCATCGCTAACTATCTCCTGTGCTTCCTAATTAGCAGTCAGATGCATGCCAGTGGTGTTTAATTGCTTAAATATGTTAGTGCGTAATTATTGCAATCATCGCCATTAAAGCCTTCTGCCTCTCAGAGAGGAGAGAAAGAGAGAGAAAGAAAGAAATAGAGAGAGAGAGAGAGGTGATGACACACTGATGATTTTACAGCTGTCAAAACATGTTTCATTTGCCAAATCTCCAATTTCACACTCTCTCATTCACTAAGTGATAAATTAAACAGGGTCGTAAGGTTAAGCAGATTGGCCAGTGTGCAACAAAACACATTTACCATATATAAATTATTTTGCACTATTTAGGCTCTGGCACTTGCCAGCATTTTAGTAGAACAATTAATTTTAGTAGAAAGTAGAATCTGCTACTACCTATCTACCTACTTTAGTTAGCATATGAAAATCATAGCTGCTTTAATACTAGTCTTTACAGTATGCAAGAAAACTGTTCATCTTCTAATCATTAGTCTTTGCTCAACCTCCTGGGATAGTTCACCACTTTTGAACTCTACTTTCAAGTTTATAATAATAATAATAATAATAATAATAATAATAATAACAAAATCTAGCCAGTAGGTTAGTGGGTACTGCACTGTTAGAAATAAATATCGATGACAGTTAATAAATTAGACCCAGCATAAGTGGCTTCCAAATCCCCTAATGAAACGAGATGAATCAAGAAATTGTATCATTTTCTCCAAATACACCTTTCTTCTTAAACCAAAGAGAAGGAAATGCATTGGAAAACAGCTGTAGCTACTATATGCTTCAGCTACTCTCCTTTTAAAACACACTTATTATATGTCCTTCTAAACCCCCTTCACCTTTCCACCTCAGATGAGAGAGAGTTTGCTGGGAGCAAAATAAGAAGAGCAAAGGAGGAAATAAGAGGGAACAGAATGATCTGCAGGTATAGATCATGGCATGCAGGAGAAGATTAAAAGAGAGAAGAGTAGCTGTAGGAAGAACAGCTCAGTGAGAAAGGGATGATGGGAGGAGAGGAGTTCGGAGGAGACCATCATATTGTGGAAAGGTTTGAATGTTTAAAAAAAGAGACAGAGCAGAACTTCTCTCTCCCAGCAGGAGAAACTCTACTTGTTTTGTTTTTGACCGGATGATCTGACCTGCATGAAACTCTGCACTCAGCCAGCGATAACGAGCTCAACAGCTGCACCTTCACCTGTGTGCGTGAACAAATAAGTTTCCCCAGCAGCCCATAGAAAGTTCACATCGAGTTGCCTGTAGACTAGTTGGAGCTCACCCTTGCACTTCAGGATTTGGTCCTGCACTGTATGTATCATAAGCGGATAATTATGTTAGTGGTACAGTAGGATTTTTTTCCATCCCAGTCTGTTCTTCAGTGTATTTTAGCCAGGTTAGTGACCCAAAGCAGACAAAGAGGGTTGTGGCACAATACATAGCCACCTACTACCAAACTACAGTAGAATACCCAATAAACAGATCTGATCATTAATTGTAATAGATACCAAAGATGAACAATGACTATAGTGTTTTAAATTGAATTAAAGCATGACACTTTAAACATTTTATCCACTTGTAGGTAGACTTAATATTCTGGAACGCCCATAAAACAAGTTATCACATTTGTTATAGCAGCTAAATACAGTTCCCACTCTTTTTTGAAGTTAACTAGACCTTCCTGGCGGCACGGTGGTGCGGTGGTTAGCACTGTCGCCTCACAGCAAGAAGGTCCTGGGTTCGATCCCCGGGTCAC
>JAQQZR010000038.1:2497877-2537120 GCA_030068235.1 Notoglanidium macrostoma | reverse complement strand
ACACACACACACACACACACACACACACACACACACACACACACACACACACACACACACACACACACACACAACTCGAAACAGAGCTAATGTGCATAGGACAACATTTATGGAAAGATTTACTTCCTCTGACAATTGGTCTTATGGTTGCCAGATTGATGAACGAATTGATCTTCCACTTGTTTGCTAGTAATTAAAAATGTGATGTTTTCCTGGGTATCATTAGGGATGAGCAAAACTGCAGTTCATAATTTCACTATATTTCTTTTAAATGATTTATTTTAGTTTGCAATCCCTGATTTAATCTGCAATCTGATTTAATCTGCAATCCCTGTCTGTCAGGATAATTTAATGTAATCAAGAGATTTTTCTTATAAAAAAAAAAAAATGTTCGCACAATTAAGAAAGCCCATGAAGATATACATGGAATATGGAATAAAATGAGAAATTTTACAGTCTACATTTTAATAACATGGACGGTCCTAAGTCGATCTGCTCACTGGCAGATTATTCCAGTAATGACACAGTAAGCAGTTCAGCCCCTGATTACCTTCTTTCTCATTTTCTCTCAGCACAGGGAGTGTAGAACTATAAACACTAATGATTCATCTAGTTGTTTTTTTTTCTTTGCTCATTGCAAATTGCCTCCAAGCTGGATGAGAGCTGAAACTGGAAGAAGTCCTGCTGTTACTCAATGTATTTTTTTTTAAGTGTAGAAATGTTGTAAGTGTTGCTGGCTATACCACAAAACTGGCGAATTCAACATATCACCGATTCATGTTCATGCACTCGTTCTAATACGTTATAGCTCCTTGAGTAAAAATGTACGCAAGGACCTTTGTGCCAGACTGATTTAAAATGTGTATAATTGCTGATAAGATGAGGTTTTACCTTGCATTTACGGTGAACATGTATTTATTGTATATACTGTATATACACGAAGAATTTTAAGGAGATCCGACATCTTCAGTGGACACTTTATCCTGGTCAGGGTCTCAGTGGATATGAAGGGTGTGAAGTGGCATGAGATGCATATAAATCAGAAGACGCCAGGGCAATTTAACGTGGGCAATCATCTAGTAGGAAGAGAGAACGGGTAAAACTCCACACAGACAGTAATGCAGCTCAGGATTAAACTGGGATCCTGGAGCTGTTGGGTGGCAATGCTACCCTCTGTGCCACTGTAATGCACCGATCACAATTTTATCCCTTAACAAATTCACTTTTCATTCATTTGTTGCTGCTATAAACCTTTCACTGTGTGTCAGTGTGGAGTCTCAAACACACACACACACACACAAACAAACACACACAGTGGGTACAACATCTTGACTGCAGGTTGTAACACACACCACATGTGGAGAGCCACAGGAAATCCCATGGCCTGGAAATAAACACCACACACCAGGTCCTGGATTTTTATATGTGATGTATTTCCTGATGTTTCTCCACGTTTTCTATCCTGCTGTTCCTACAGCTGCATTACTCATCTCGCTCTCCTTTTCTCTCTCACACACACAAACACACATTGAACTATCGATTCACACTGTGGGCCATTTTAACACAGACACTCTGGTGAGTCAGGTGGCTGTTCTTGCATCATTTGTGAGGTTTTTATCAGCATAGAGATGAGAGGAGAGCTGCTGTGTGTTCAGTGCTATTCTGAGAAGGTTAAATCATTTGATCCCATCATGATATTCTCTGCTACTTTCATATCTTATCATAATTAGGAAATTCCGTGCATGTAACATTCAGATCTCAGGAAGAAAATATAATAGGCATGCTGTTATAGCAATGTAATCAGCAAAACAAAGCAGCGTTAATGTTACCACCCCGAGGTTGAATATTTCCCAATATTATAACAGTGCATCTAGAAGAGTTTTATTTCTCTTCTTCCAGAGCAATTTGTATTTCTTTTATTTATTAAAGAAAGACATACACCTTTTTAAAAATATATTTATAGTTACATTTAATGTTGTGGAACATCCAAAAGTCAAGCTATTTCCTGTTATCGTTTATGTTATAGCAGCTATAAACAGTCATTGATTTCACCAGCCTTTCTTTCGTCTCTGGAATGGAACAAATTACACCTGTTCATTAAAGGAATAAAAAGACGTAATCTAGACGCAATTCTATATGAACTGTTAACATGTACACCGTTGTCCAACTCCTTATTTCATAACTCCTTATTAGTCATAGATCTGTGCGGCAGCTCCGTCAAGCATAAATAAAAAAATGATGGTGGACAGAAAAGAGAACTAGTATACAAAATGACTTTTCTTGGGCTTTTAAATTTTTGAAAAGTTACCAAAAATAAACATCTTAAAACCCTGTAAGTCTAAGCAAATGAATTAGTTTGATATGATTTGTGAGGCATCTCTTAGCCTACTAGCTAATGTTATAGTTTAATTACACAACGTTCAGACACCGCACGCTATCTTAAAAGGTCGTTCCAAATGAGCATCTTTAGAAGATATAGTCAGTCAAATGTCCTGCCTTATGAGACAGCTGTCTGTTAGGACAACAAGGAAGCAACCTTCAGTTTTGAACACAGCCTAACATTAATTAACAGAACATTCTGACCAGTCAGAATTGAGAATTCAACAATGCTGTAGAAGAATTTGTACTAATAAAACACATAGGAAAGTTTTACGGTGAATGTTACTTCTAGTGTAGGTGCTACCAATTTGGGGGACAATCAATACAAACTGTACAGAGAAAGTCTTGTCAGTAGATTTTCTACTTTTTCAAGTCAGGTTATGAATTTTAGAAACAAATTAAGGTGCCCTTCGGTTTATTCATTTGTAAAGAACATATAGATTTTTTTTTCTGACTCCACAGGGTCCTGTTGAGAGAAAAGCCACAGATTAAAGCTTTCTTTTTCCCAGCCTGCAGAAGTGCTCTGGCTAAGCCTTGCTAAGCTAAGATTTGGTATCTTTGACAGATTATTATATAATTATTAATATTAACAAGTAATTAATTAGGTAGAACATTAATTCTCCCATAGATTATCATGTTGGGATTATTAGATTTGGAGGACAGCCACCTAGACTTGGATATAAATTCCTTTCTGTCTACCATCATCTTGAATCCCTACAGAGTCTCACAGCTGGCCAAAGCTAATTTCATTACAGCACATAAGAAATCACTGGAGCAAAAGGACAAAGGGTTTAATGATGATGATGGTGGTGATGATGATGATGACTGACTCTAATGGTGTCACTTGATGAAGTCTGTAATTTAGCTTCCTGGCAGTGTGGACAGAAAGAAGAGCAGGTAACTCTAGTATAAAAGCTGCTGCTGATCCACGTAATTGGCTATAAAATGTGGTCAAAATATTTCTTTATGGTCTCTATCTGTGTGCCAGTAACTATACTAATTTACACTGGGTTGCGGCAACGGGTCAATTATGAGAGCTTTATTTATAATTACACTTCTCAAAAGAATTAAGGGAACACTTAATCATCACAGTATAACACCAAGTCAATTAGACTTCTGGGATATTGATCTGTCCAGTTAGGAAGCGTAAGTGATTGTTAATCAGTCTCACCTGCTTTGGTGCAAATGAAAGCAACAACAGGTTGCAGGGGCAACAGCAAGGCAACCTCCAAAAAGGGAATGGTTTTGCAGCTGGTAACCACAGACTATTTCTTTCTCCTTATCCTTCCTGACTGATTTTTGTCTAGTTTTGAAGTTTGCTAGTGCCCTTGTCACTACTGGTAGCATGAGGTGGTACCTGCATCATTCAGGTTGCACAGGTAGTCCAGATGTTCAGGTCCAGAAACAGACTCCATGAAGGGCTCAACATCCTCTAACGGGACCTGTCCTCAAAGCACACCAGAATTGGCAGGTTTGCATTTGGCCTCCCGTTTTCTTCACAAATGAGTGAAAGTGTCTGAATATGCCATGGCGAACGTTACACTGCCTGAAAATCATCCAGCATGACCGGTTTGGCAGTGGGTCAGTGATGCTATGTGAAGGCATATCCTTGGAGGGTCACCCAGACCTACACATGGTAGCCAACGGTACTCTGACTGCTGTTAGGTACTGGGATGAAATCCTCATACCCTTTGTTAGACCTTATGCTGGTGCACTGGGCCCTGGGTTCCTCCTGGTGCAGGACAATCCCTCATGTCATGTGGCCAGAGTGTGTAGACAGCTTCTGGATGATGGCATCAATGCCAGTGACTGGCCCCCATGTTCTCCAGACCTGAATCCAATCGAGAACCTCTGGGACATAATATATCGGTGCACCTGACACTGCCAAATAGCACCACAGCCTGTCCTGGAGCTCACTGATGTCCTGATCCAGGTCTGGGAGCAGATCCCCTGGACACCATCCGCCGTCTTATCAGGAGCAAGACCAGATGTTGGGAGTGCATACAGGAATGTGGGAGCCATACACACTACTGAGCCACATTATGAGTTGTCGTGATGAAATTCACACAAGTTGGATCAATCTATGATTTCAGGTTTTTACTTTGATATTCGGTGTGATTTTGAATCCAGCCCTTAGTGGGTTACTGATTTCGGATTCCATTGACCATTCTTACATCATTTTGTTCTCAATGAATTACACAATGTATATCAATAAAGATTCTCAACTTGAATATTTCGTTCCTCGAGATCTGATGTGCAATTTAAGTTTGCCCTTAATTTTTTTTGAGCAGTGTATTATCACTCCATTTTGTATGTGTCAAACTTATTATCATTTATTTTTTTCAATATTAAGTTAATGTTTCTCATGTCAGCATTCACGCTTAATTTGGATTTTTGAATTCTGTCCCGACTTATCTTTTATTTTTACTACGTATATTGAGGTAGAAAACCTTAATATCAATCCTCCTCTGTGTCCAGATTTTCTGCTCCACCGATAACGTTTAATATCAGAGGTTTTAAAGTTTATCTCTTCTTGTCAACCAGTAATTATGCTTATTTTATAACTTTTTTTTCCCCCAAGTGCAGAAAAGAAACGCTTTTCTACAGATCACCGTGAATATGTTTCATATTCAGTCCCTTAGAATACTGTTAAGGACATTTTGTCAGCAATTTACATCTCAAATGATGTGGAGTGATTATCATTAGTGATTTATCCACACCTCATCTCATGTAATCTCATCAGGACACTTTTTTTCCCCTAATTAGCCACAAAAATCCATAATCTAACAAATCCACTGCAATGACCTAGCTATTAAAATGGCACATCTGATTTCTACATTTCATATACAAACTTAAAAAATGGATTTAGATATTACTTTGAATTTTTAACACTGTGAATTAAATTTTTACAAGTAAATAGAATGATGAAATAGCCTGAGGAAATATCAAATGAAACCAGAGGGCTTCACAGGTGCCACTTTACTTTTCCTGCATATGCATATATATATTAACATTCTAATAATATTGAAACACATTTAGCATCAACTGAAGTTTGGCAAATCAACAAAAAATTAAGAAACGGAGCTTCAATATTTATTGAGCATGTCGAGGTTTTTAACTGTAATAGACTGTCTATTATTCATTCATTTAGCTAACGCTGCAATATGCAGTACCCATGAGTGGTGGTTCAGTGGTTAAGGGTCTGGGTTACTGATCTGAAAGTTGAGGTTCAAGCCCCAGGGCCAGCTAGTTACTACTGTTAGCATTTGACCAAAGCAGTTATACTTAACTGCTCAAGTGGTGCTGTTATCATAGCTGACCTTATGCTCTGACCCCAACTTCCTGGGACCTGCAAAGAAAAGAATTTCACTATAATGTCAATGTGAGAAGCTAAGACTTCGTCTTTCGTTGACCTTTTATTCAAGTGGTGCCAGTTCTAAGATTACAATAAAATTTTCAAATCCATGATTACAGCTCGCTTTTACCTCTCATTGAAATATTGTACATACAGAAATGAAACAAAGACAGAGAGACACATTGCTGCAAGTCTTGAGTTGACATTTCCTTCTGGAGGGAAATGAGCCATAGGTTCATGGAAACAGACAGACAGACAAGTTATTAATCCTGAGGATAATTGCAGGGGATGTATGCTTCCACTATGATGAAGACAACAGATAGAAATGGAGAAAAGAAAACTTTTATACCTGCACTGGCCAAAGAATTAATGAATTAATTATTGTTTAAGAATATTCCACCAGATTTGCTAAAGACTTTGTAAAGTAATCTCCATTAAGAAAGGTTATACTATATAAATACGCTACAGAAATGCAATGTGTGCTAGCAAACCCATCTTTCATTCAATATTCTCAGGTTTTCATTTTATATTTTCAGATTTTGTTCAGTATTCCTGGTTTAGTGTTTATATCCATTTCATCGGTAGTGAAAAAAGCTTCCATTTCCAGTACATGCAAGCATTGGTGTGTTCATTTCTACTTATCAGCCCTCTGTACTCTCTTAGCGAGGGACTCACTTGGTTTCAACATGAACAGCATTTAGGATGCCTAGTTGGAAGCTTTCTAATAATTATGATCTACCTTATTGGTTTCTGCTGTACAGCCCGCACTGCTAAAAGCACTCAGAACAAAGACAACTGCTGTTTGCATCACTCGAACCCAATAACAAAGTCGAGTGCTTTCTAAGACAGTTAGCTATCTTGTTTGAAGAAGCTTTTTAGCAGCAAACTCTTTCATTTTCTCTTCCTTATTGAGTTTTAAGGCCCCATTTAATTTTTTTATTTTATGGCCTCAAAGCACAAAGTGCAATCATTTTGGGGGCAATTGTTGAGAAAATTTCATCATTGTTAGAAAAGCTTTACATTACCTTTGGAGCTTAGAGTTCTTTGACTGTATGAACTTGGAAAACGTAGGATGAAATTCGCACAATTTTGGAACAATTATTACAAAAAGAAAAAAAATTTCTGTGATACACATGCTCTGTTTTTGAAGGTCAGTGCATAAAGTTAAATGAATGTTAAATTAACAGATTCTGAAAGTCTGATTTTTAACATGATTTAAACTGAGAGACAAAATAAAGGTATTTTCTCATCAATGTTTGGCCTCTCATTTACTGTCGCATAAATGTAATCTTCACTTATGTCTCATTTGACCCACTAGTATATGTTGGTTTAACATCATCAAATACTCTGTCTACTATGGTGATATCTGGGATGCTGTGAACATGGTCTGGTTGAACTGGATATCTGTGTCTAGTGAACATTTCCATATTTTCTATCACTTTCCCACATGATCTCAAGTTTGACAGCTAATGCACAGATTAATCATAATAACTATATTATAAGTCTGTTTTACTCTTCTGAGCTATGAAGCTGTGAAGCAGTTTAGAACCAAGATGAGTTCTTTCAGTTCTCCAGGGAGGCAAATGTTCCACACAGGGGATTTCACCGTACCTCCACTCTGATGTTCCCACTGAAATCCAGGACAAGAGACTATAGTCCTATATCTTACTTGGACATGCAATGATAAATTAGCTGTATTTCCTGTATATTTGTAAAACTACATAACACAATCTGATTGAACACTATATATGTTTAGAAAGTTATCTATACATACAATCAACGTCACCCGTGTGGAATGTTTTAGCAATATTACACTAATGAAAGCTAACGTCTCTTGAGCTCATAGTCCTCCACCCTGACCCTCACAAAGCTGGCTTTGTTAAACTGTGATATTTCACTTCTGAAAAATCTCACCTTGCACAATGAATTTTAACAATATAAAGCTACCCACATTGTAAGGAAAAGTGCTGTAAAGCATTAAATTATCTTTAAATAATCACTTTATTAAATAAAATATACTAAAGCAGGGTTCCTCAACTCCAGTGCTGGAGACCCCACTGTACTGCACAAGTTTCTAGTACTAACATACATGATCTGACTCCTTCAGAAAAAACCTTCTATCTGAAAACCATGATAATCTGTTTAAACACTGGGACAAAAAAACATCAACTACTGCATGTTAAATAAAAAAAAAAAAAACATAACATTATAAAAAAAAATTGCATTTGACTACTGTTGCTATTTTTGTAGTCATAAATTAACATGCTGCATTTAAAAATGAATGTGTTTCTCCATCTCCTGAAACCCCATCTTAGTGCGGAAGCATGAGACTTGTCCCATTTCTTACAACCCACTTTGGATGATATTCACAATTAATGTCACTACACTTCAACGTAAACCCTACTTGGAGTGGATTTGCTTTACATGGGTATGTGAGGTAAGATATTTATTACTTGTTTGTGTCTGGGATTTTACTGTCTTCCAAATCAGTTATGTCATTATTTTTTATAGTCTGCATGTTCTCACTTCAGGAAAGATTACACTTTAATTTACCTAGAAAGTAGTAAAGGACACGCAATCAAGTCCATAAGTATACCTTGAGATACTTTGCCAGGTCTTTACAGTAGCTGCCT
Organism: Notoglanidium macrostoma; assembly: GCA_030068235.1. Classification (NCBI taxonomy): domain Eukaryota; kingdom Metazoa; phylum Chordata; class Actinopteri; order Siluriformes; family Auchenoglanididae; genus Notoglanidium; species Notoglanidium macrostoma. Next base: position 2,528,753 of record JAQQZR010000038.1, on the reverse strand, counting down.
TCAGTTGCTGCTTGTTTGTGGGTGCTTCTGCCTTCAGTTTTTGGCTTTTTTAAATGAAAAGCAAGTTCAACTGCATTGACTGACTTATTCATCAATAAACACCAGTGACCCACTTCCACTGGCAACCATAAATACCCATACCATAACACTGTCTCCACCATGCTTTGGATCATAAGCCCTTCATTTCCTTCTCCATACGCTTCTCTTCCCATCATCCTGCTAAAAGTTAATCTTGGTTTCATCTGTCTGAAGAATCTTGCTGCAGAACTGGGCAGGCTTTCTAGAAAAATCTAATCAGGCTTTTCTTTTTTTTCTTGCGTTTAACCAATGCTTTGCACCTTGAGGTAAACCCTTTGTATTTACATTCATGAAGGACTCTCTTTAGACTTTAACAATGATAGGCCTACCTCCTCCAGAGTGTTCTTGAGCTGATTAGATATTGTGAAGGGGCTTTTCTTCACCAAGAAAAGAATTCTACGATCATCCACTTTAGTTGTCTTCCGTGGTCTTCCAGGCCTTTTGGTGTTGCTGAGCACACCAGTGGATTCCTTCTTTTTAGGAACATACCAAATTATTGATTACTCCTAAAGTTTCTGCTATTACTCTGAGAGGTCTGTTGTTTGTTAATGACGGCTTCCTATGCTTGCATCGACACTGCTTTGGACCACATATTGAGAGTCCACATAAACAGCTACCAAATGCAAATTTGACACTTCGAATGAACCCTGGACCTTTTATTTCCTTAATTTGATATGAAATAACAAGGAAATAGTTTATGAATGGCCATGAAACTGTTCATCAGTTAACTGTCCCATTACCTTTGAGCCTGTGAAAATGGAGGGACTATGTAAAAAATGCCTGTAATTCCTTAATGGTTAATGCAATATTTTTGTTAAAAACATTAAATTAACGCTGAAAGTTTACACTTCAATGATATTTGATTACTTTATTGTAAATCCACTGTGGTGGTGTACAGAGGCAAAATTACCAAAACTGTGTCCTTGTCCAAATACTTGTGTAAATCTGTAGTGACATGATGGTACATTGTTATATAGTATATATAAGTATACTTATTCTTTAGTTCTATTTTAATATCCAACTGATGCTATATTGTCTATTTTCTCTTATCTTCTCCTGTAGCTCTGGAATTTCTCAGCTGGGATTAATAAAGTGTTATCTTCCATCCTGTGGGAAAAGAGGTTTTGTGCTTTCTCTTCAGTATGTAAACAAACCAGGAAGAATTTTTTTCTATAGTCTTCAGATGATACCGGCAAGTATTGGCTGATTTTTCAATAGGACTTGGGTGCGTTAATGAGTAAGCTATTAAAGCGAACATGTAACCTGTCAATGATCAAGTGTAACGTGGAGGACTTTTACAAGAGGTAATAATTAAGATTAAAGCTATTAAATAAATGAGGTGTACGTAGTACAGAGATTTACAGAATGAGCTCTTATGTGGTGTGAATTAATCATAACTATTACAAACATCCTCTGGCAACATTATTATTTAGCAGGTGCAAAAGGCAACTTCACCCAAATGTTTTATTTCACTTTATTTATATGCCCCTAATTTCTCTATTATTATTTCAGATTATTGCTTATCATTTGCTGTGTTCCTGTTTTCTCTCATATTTGAAGTCACTTATTACACAAATGTTAAAACCTATTATGAATCTATTTGTTTGTTCTTTTAAAACAAATTTGGCATTGTAACATCAAAATCATGCTCTTGTCCTTTAAAGACATTTTTTGTCCTTTCCTTTCTAAGAGACATTGTCTTATTTTTTGCTGAGGCCTTTGTCCTGGATGACATAAGTGTACTTTGCCCTGATGCAGGATCTTGAGAACATGCCATGCTTGTTCTTTTTCTTAATCCTTTACTCATGCAAACTGCTTAGCGGTCATGTTTATCCTTACGCAAATGTTTTACTTGTTTATCTATAACCTTGGAAATGTACCCTGACGTATGCATCTTTAAATACCGCTAGATTTTCTGTAGTAAATTCAAACTGAGTTCTGTACATGATCCTGTGTCTGTTTGCTCATTCTCCAAGCGTGCACGTCACACAGTAGGATAGAGAGAGAAACACGATTGCCGAGTTTGGTACAGATTTGAACCTGAAAGAAATCTTACACTGACCAAACAGAACACTTTTAAGCACAACCGAAGCGCAACCACTTTTCAGCTGGTGAGAGAAAGAGACAGCTAGACAGTTCATTTATAGTGTAAGGTCAATAGGTGTCAAGTGTGCCACATTAATCAGCTCATCTCCATACATCATGCTCTGGGTACTAACATGTGATAAATCAAGCCCCCAGCCATGATCCAACATTTAATTATATATTGTATATTGCCCTGCAGTAAAGATCATTAGGAAGTGAGTGTGTACCACTATTACATTCTGTCAGAATTTGGCTGCAGCATATCTTAAAAACACACCAAGTGGAATGGTTAGACATTTTCACCAACACTGCACTGATTTTCTTCTTCAGTGCCTGAAAATGCCTGATTGTGTGTTATGAGCACCATCTGTTCAAACAGTTCTCATCTGTCTTTGGCTTAATGTCTTAATGCTTTATATTACAATATTATATATTTATATTGTAATATATCCCTTGTGTCTCTAGAATGCCTGGCTAAATGATTTAGTTCTTTGAATTAAAATCCACACATCTCATCAAAGCCATGACGAGCCAGTTTGAAATAATGGGAACAGTGAGTGTTGGAAATATCTTGGGAGGTTTGTATGTGCATGTGTACGTGTGTGTGTCGAGGGTGCAGGTGATTTATTATCCTCCAAGGTGACCTGATTATATTTGCTTGGTGGTACTATGGAGTCTGAATGCAGACCAAAAATCTGACGAGAAATTAAGTGAGAAGAGTTTAGAAGAGCGTGTTTGTCAGAGCTCCTGTAATTGGTACAGAGATTCACTGATTCAGTTTGCACAGTAGGCTGATACGAGTTCATGCCAGACTCACATAACCCCAAATTATTCAACCTTTCATGTTTAGTTTATGATATTTCTCACAACTCTCTTTCCTTTCGTTCACTTTATCATGAGCTCTTCATCCAGCATTCCACAGAGGAGCGGCCTCGCCATAGGTGTTATTTACTCTGTATGGTCAAAGTAATCAACTCTCTGAAGTCGGAAAATTGCTTTAATTATGTCCCACCGCACACACGCAAATGGAATATTAAGCTCTAAACTTCTCAATATAGAAATCAACCCACCTTCCACCGTGGGCTCGGTTTTCCTCGAAGGCTATGCGATATAACCATTCAAAGCCGGAGGGTCTGCAATTATGAGTTTGCCATTTATTTTAAATCTTTTGTTTATGCGCTCACAGTGCATTAATCATTAACAATGGACAACACTATCAGCTGGTGATTATTCTGCCAAAGGGTTTTATACAAAAGCAATTTGCCAATGTTAACAATTTATTTATTTATTAAAGCACACCACTCCTTGCATTGAATACACCGTTTTTAATTTCACTGAATGATCTGGAATGTCCACATGTCATACTTTTAGTATGCTTACTTTTGTCTAGATCTAATATATGGAGTACTTTCGGTTTCAATAGTGACCCTTGTATTTCACATGCAGGTGTGGACGAGTTATCGGGCATATTTAAGCTTGGGTTTGGCTTTGTTTTGATTTCCCCCAATGATCATTAGCTGCTGTGATTGGCCGAGATTTCTCAGCAGATCATAGGAGCTGTTCAGCCTGCAACATCCTCGATGATGGCGTCTAATTGAGTCACGTGATGAGTGAATAAAACTGTTTTCATTTGGAATCATAGTGATTCAGTGACAGTTTAATATTATAATATTAAAATGTCAGTCATTGGCACAGAGAAAGTCATTAAAATGTCATAGCTGACACACCAGAATGCATATTCTTGTCTGGTTTATGGACCCTGAACATGAACAATGCTTTTAAGTGAAGTGTTTTATGAGCCATGTTGAATTGGTCATGCCAGGCAAGCACAATTATTTACTGTGTGCATGGCTCTGAATAATAAAGGTCTCCGATTACGCAATAAACATGTCAAGGACACAGTTGTACTTTCTGCTTGAGGACAAAGACGAAGTGGAAACACACTCACGCATTTGTATGTTATTTACTGACTGATGGCTGGATAATTTAGCAGCAGCTATTTGTAATAACAAATGACCAAGCGAATAGAATGCTTTTACGTTGAATTTGGATCAAACCTGCTGAAAACGGTCAAGACAAGGTGCACTATGTTTAAAGAATGACGAATAGATATTTTACTAACTTAAAATTAGTTTTGCTTATTGTACTTGACCATCTAGAATACTTTGTATTGGATGTGTGCAAATAGTTTTTCGTTTAAAGCTTTTAGCGATTTTTTTTACTTGCATTCATATTCAGAATGCATTTGATCCAGGAGAGGATCCAGAGCCTTCGGGAATTCATATTGGATGCCAGTTTAACAGGACACCATTGACATGTATTCAAACATTTATTCATAACTAAGGGCAATTTAGAGTAGACAATCCACCTACCAGTATGTTTCTGGGAAGTTGGAGGAAACCATAGAACTCAGAGGAAACCAACACTGATACAGGAAGAAAACACAAAACTGATCATCCTGATCTTAGGACCATGGAACTGTGAGGCGGCAGTGCTACCTACTGGGCCACCATACCGAGAGCTTGCATTCGATGTTTTATCGATGCCATTTATACAGAATTTTCTTCATTGTCTGAAATTTGATATGGAATCAGAGGAAAAGCCTTCCAGCTCCTGTTCGCATTGATGCTGCAGCCTCCTGCATGTGCTGTGATGAATGAAAGGACTGTTTTGGGTCTTGCAGAGCTGTTGGCGAAAAACATGCAGGTCAGTCGCTGATTAAAAACATATCTCCTGGCTGCCATTCAATACTGTTAAGCTTCAGAGGCAGCATGACATCAGCCCGTGGCGTGTAATCACATATTGACAGGAGAGTTTTTGAAGGTCAGGGAGATACCAAACTCTCATATGACGCAGTTACTTTGATGTGAATTATAAGACACCGTTTTGAAAGTCAATTTGTTTTGCTTTAGTGCTGTTGATAAAAAGGGACAAGGTTAAAGACACCAGAGCTAATTCATCCCGCTTCACTGATAGCCGACATTTGATTAAATGGTAATGAAACAGTAAAAATATTCAGGTGTCTGAAAGTGAAAGAGATACAAAGAGATCCTACTGCTGAGGAATATGAAAGTCGATACATATTCATAGTCAGCTTTGCTGCAGTGTTTTGCATATTTATACCCGTTCTTATGAAATGATTTCAAGGATAGTCTTGACATAATAATTTGCTTCATAAAGATGCAGCAGCGTTCCTTGTTGCCCTTTCATCTTTACCACATTCCAGACCTTCCACTCCTAACCAAAGCAAAACTGGGAAGGTTCACCAAAGCTTCACTTTTTATGTTTTGATATACAGACTCATTAAGTAGAGCAAATTTAGTTTAAGAGCATCAATAAATTGCAAACTTTAACACACCCAAAGTGTTATATGGGATAAATATATTGCATGCAATCATCCTCTCCACAACCTGAGTGTAAAATATTGTAAAGCACCCGCATACAGCAAGATCTAATATTAGCTTGGACTCGGTGTGTTGAAACAGCTCTGATTTAATGTCCTCTGTGTGTTACGATGGGAGCTGAGATTCACACTCAGGAAGACACACTTTCAGGACAGATACATTAAAATGACTAAAGGCAGCAGCATTTTCTCTTGTTTATGAGCTACTAAAAGAAGCAGGATGTGCTCATTTGCATTATATACATTGGTGGGAGGTCAGGAGTCTAATAATAATAATAATAATAATAATAATAATGTATTAATCCATTTGTCAAGGCTTCAATAAACTGACATACTCCAGTTTTAGGTGAACAGCAGAGACCATGGCAGAGGGGACATGGTCAAGCGTCGTCCATGAGGAGGTGGGTTGAAAAGGCAGGTAAGGTGTGATGGTTCTCACTTGTGTCTTATCACCAGCAGTGTACTTACTATGAGTATTGTTTTTCCTTTCAGTAGGTGCCCTGTGCCAGAGAGAGAGAGAGACAGCAATAAAGCTGGTCTTGACACTACTGAAAAACTCTCACCTCAGAGGCATGGATTACACACGGGCAATTTTAATCATCTGAATGGGGGAGCAAAGAAAATTGACTTAAGCACTTTCGTGACCCAACTCAGAATTGAGGAACTTTCCCAATAATTTTTGAATTGAAATCACCAACTCAATTAATTTCAGTTTCAATATTTATCAAACTCCGTAATATGCATCTGAAACATGAAGCAGGAGCACAAAGCTGTATTGGGAAAGTGGAACTAAATCACTTTTTCCCTGTGTCCATTTCAATTCTGATCCGTTTCTGAGTTATGATCCTGATGATCCTCGTGATTCCATTGTTTTCTTGTTGAACCTAAACACAGCTGTAAAATGTTTTGCCTGTCCACGCTGAAATGAGAATGAGAGTTTTAAGTGAAGCTGCCAGTGTTCAGAGGAGGCTTGATGTGTTTTGTGTGATCAGAGCTTAAGCTGGAGGCCAGGCATTCTCAGCTGAGTCTGCTGGTGGGAAACTGCGAGGGCAGTGAAAATGTCTGGTACAAATGCACAGTGATACATTGGACATCTCTTCCCTCATTTGCATGTAGATCTTTAACATTTACTTATGCGAAAAGCCAGCTGGGAAGATGCAGTGCAATTATTACAAACCAGCTGCAGGCAATTGTGTCTGAACCCACCTCAGGAACATTTGCACTTGTTAATGTCGGTGGTATATGAAGTGCTAATGCAGTTGCTGGCTGTGTTGCTGCTCCTGTCACAATGATACCCTCGAGGTGACGTGGTCCTGAAACAACAGACAGCCTTAAAAAATGTGGAGAAGCAGCAAGTTCAGCAACAGTGTAACATGAACCAGGAGCTTTCTTTACACACACACACACACACACACACACCTGACATTCATTTCAATGTCCCTTTTTTACCTGCAGGCTCAAATCAATTTCCCTATTGGTGAAGCAGCCCTGAGGATCTGAAACTATTTATCTTGGTCCAGTAAACATGATGAACCTGTTGCTCCAGTGGTACCGTCTTTTCTTCCATTAATAATATATATATATTTTTAACATCCCTCACATTCTTACACCACAGTGCACAAAATAACACTGTGTTATGTGGAGTCTGTCTGAACTTTGATAGAACAGCAATATGCCTAGACACAGAGCTTGTAAACAAAGGGAAAACCAGCAGGGGTGATAACTAAAAACACTGAAGACAAATGTACAAAAGAACATGCCAGTGGATCACAAGTAAGGCATTTTACTAGTTAGAAAACACTGTCTGTGCGATTCTGTTAAACTCACTAACCTTAATGCTGTACTCAAAACTGACATTGTCATTTCCAAGATAAGTCCAACACCAGGACTAGTCAAGATCAAGTCGAGACCGAGTTTTAACAGGGTTGAGGCCAAGTCAAGGGAAATAGTTTTACTTCAACTAGTCTTTATTTGTACATTGCACCAATGATTAGGTGATGTTTTCTAGAAGAATATACTTTACACATTATTTTTACAAACTCGCAAAACGTATAGGCCAAATTCATATTCAGCGAGACCAATTGCAAAGACAGAGTACAAATGCCAATATTCCGAGACAAGTTCAAATCAATAATCGATAAAAATAAAGTTTGTGTTGTCTTTTCTTTTTGCATGCACAACGTTTGACAAAAATGCCTTGAGATTGGACTCGAGTCCAAGAATTTGTCCAATTCATAAAGCCCTAAATTCTTTTTAGCTAATGGGTCAGAATTCAAAATGAAGCAAATGCCCTTTACACGGACATATTCCTTCTCGGTAACTTTTACATTCATTAGTAAAAGCAGGACCAAAAGTGTAAATCCTATTTATTCTGGACAAGAAGAACGACTCTCTACTTTAGTGCTGCAAAATTATTTTATTGTGTCTGTCAGAATAAAAAGCCCACAAAATCACAATACCAGTACAACTTAGACTTGAACGAAGGTAATTGACGTCTCATATTATATAACACTAATTATATCTCACACACTCGGACTGATTTCATCATTATTCTGTATGCCTACAGATAAACTAGCACAGTATTTTACAAAAAAAAAAAAAATTATATGTACACAAAATAAGATATTACCTGCATTTGTTTGAAAAATTCTAGATTTGTAATAAGCTCAATTTGCACTACGGTCTCAGGGGCCCTTGTTTAATTTAATTTCATTTTATTTCATTTTCCTGAACATCTGATGCATGAAAATTATACGCTCTCTTTTATATTTACAGATATTTATTCTGGCCATGTCTCCACTTCTGCCCTCACTTTGTTTTGTTTGTTCTAAATATTATCTGCATTCATATGATTACCCATAATTTCAAAATTGTCATCTTCATAATTACTATGCTCACTTGCTTACTTTTCTGTCTTGAACTGCAGTAATTTTCAGCCATTTCCAGGCACTAATGACTGTGTTTACATTCTGCTTTGATCTTCTCTGCTCGGACTGAGCTGCCATTTTGAATTTCCTCCTATCTGTTCCACCATGACTACGGCTGTAACCCGGCAGCTAATGAAATGCATAATGGCATCACATTTGCTCAGCAGACTGATTCAAAGCCATAATTTCAGTTAGCAGTTACTGTTCACAAACAATTAGCGCCAATTACTGAAACCATACACTGAGGATGTAAATAAATGTTTGTCGTTTCTTCTTGTTAGAATATATGAAAATCTTTTGACATGGACAGTTCAAACTCTTACACTTCTTTCACAACTGCTTTTTTTTTCCTGCAGTCCTTCCGGCTCTCCTGTACTTGTCCTGGTGCTTTCTTCCCTGAGAATCAAAGCCTCATAGAGACAATCCTCTTTTCCAATATTAAACTTTGTGGCCCTCAGGCTTGGTCTAGTAAGTATCCCCAACATCTCCCTCTGACTTACTTCCTATAGGAACTCTAGGAGTAGAAAAGAGACCAGTCTCACAAGAGTGCTTATATTACAAATAGAACATTTAAACGACAGTAATGGAACTGTGACCATGAATCAAACAATCCAGATGAAATATGTCCGGTTATAAGTAATCTAATTAACAATGAAGAAAAAAAAAAAAAAAACACATATGTGTGCGGTATATAGCGTTATATTTTTTATAAAACTCTCAAAATAAAAAGTACAACTCTTTGATTTGTTTTCACCGGCAAGGTGCTTTTGATTAGACCTACTATTGACTGGATGATTAATAACTTCTTGTGGCGCATTAATTAGTAGCAGCTGGTAGTGTTCAGGTGAAACGAGAGGAAATGAGCGAGTGCCGAGGCAAACACGAAACCAATAAAGCCCTGCCCTTGAGCTGTGCACATTATAGCACAGAGCCTTTCTAAGCACAAGCTCTGCCAATACAATATAATTCATCAAGCAGCCAATTACTCCCTACAGGATCCTTATTTTTACACTAAGCCTCTCAGATTGCTGTGCGAGTCCAGCTTTTTTGCTGAAGTATTACTACATATGCTTACATTTCAGCCAAATCGCAGCGGAGAAATCAATACAGGCGCAGGGGGAGATGGACATGTAGAAAAGCCAGTGATTTCAGCAGCCACATTGTTATTATAAAACATCAAATTGGATTCTTGAGTTCCTGCAAAAATGCACATTTACCATTAGCCCTTTGCTGGAAAAGGACTCCTGCACTGTTGAAGTTCTTAAACAGCTCCAAATGAAGGCTTACTTTTTTGTGTCACTTTTTAATCTCTTAAAAATATGCATGACAATCTAGGCAAGTATGGTATGCATATCACCGAGAGAAATAAGTATTTGATATCCAACAAAACATGACTTCGTACTTGGTGGAGGAACCTTTGCTGGCAAGCACAGTGGTGAGATGTTTCTTGTAATTGGTCACCAGGTTTGTCCACATCTCAGGAAGGATTTCCTCTTTACGGAAATTCTTGAAATCCTTTAGGGTTCTTGGCTGCCGCTTGGCAACTCGAAGCTTTAGCTCCCTCCACAGATTTTCTATAGGATTGAGGTCTAGAGACTGGCTACTCAACTCCAAGACCTTAATGTGCTTCTTCATTAGCCACTCCTTTGTTGCCTAGTATGTTTTGGGTCATTGTCATGCTGGTCTAATCTTCAGTGTTCTGGCTGATGGGAGGAGGTTCTCGTCCAAGATTTTATGGTACATGGGCCTGTCCATTGGCAACTCAATAAGGTGAAGTCATCCTGCACCCTTAGCAAAAAAACAGCCCCAAATCATAATGTTTCCACCACCGTGCTTGGCGCTGGTATACTTTTGGGTCATACTCAGCATTTCTCTTCTCTGTGTCCTCCAAACACAGCGGGTCGGGTTGATGACAAAGAGCTCGATTTTGGATTCATCTGACCACGGCACTTTCTCCCAAACCTTCTCTGAATCATTTAGATGTTCACTAGCAAACTTAAGACGGGTCCGTACATGTGCCTTCTTGTGCAGGGATACCTTGCGGGCGCTGCAAGATTTCAATCCATTAAGGCGTAGTGTGTTACCAATGGTATTCTCGGTGACTGTGGACCCAACTTCCTTCGGATCATTAACAAGCTCCTCCCGTGTAGTTTTGTGCGGATCCCTCACCTTTCTCATGATCATCTTCACCCCATGAGGCAAGATCATGCATGGAGCTCCCGACCGAGGGTGCTCCATGGTCATTTTATATTTCTTCCATTTCCGAATAATCGCACCAACAGTTGTCACATTCTCACCAAGCTTCTTGCTGATGGTGTTGTAGCTCATTCCAGCCTTGTGCAGGTCTCCAATCTTGTCCCTCAAATCCTTTGACAGCTCTTTGCCCATGGTGGTAGAAAGGTTGGGATAGAAGAAATTGATTCTGTGGACATGTGGGATTTATACACAAAACGAGTTGAGGTCAGGAGTATCTGTAATTGATTGATTGATTGACCGTAATCTGTGTGGCACATTTGCACACAGCCAATCTGTGGAAGCCAGAATTCTGGTTGGGTTGTAGGGGATCGAATACTTATTTCTCTCCGTGACATGCAAATCAATTTATAACTTTTATGTAATGTATTTCTTTCTGGATTTTTGGTTGATATTCTGTCTCTCTCCATTAAAATTATACCACCATAATAATAGAGACCGTTCATTTCTTTGTAAGTGAGCAAACCTACAAATTCAGAAGGGGATCAAATAATTATTTCCCCCCCAGTATATGTTACGTTATCAGTATCAGTATCAGCGCTTAACATAATGCTAGCAATATAAACCTATGTATTCCTTTTGCTCACCTGAAGTTATGCCCAAGACAGTGATAAAAGCCACATATTGTCATCAGTGGTTCAATTTGATTCACATGTCATTTTAGCTGTACAGCTCTATGTCATTATTCTCTCTGTGGTATTAATCAATTCGCTACCATGCATGTGCTATGAGGTAGCTTTTTCAGCTTCTTTCTTTTCTTAACTTTCATTATCCAGCATTGAAAAGGTTACATAGATTCTTTTCGTGCTATTTTCCAACCTAGCAGGATACTCTTAATAAATCAAATTACGTTTTGACAGCAGTGGTGAAGCATGTTGGCGATGGCAGGTATTGGATTTCTGGTATTGTGAAATTGTGTTTGCATTGCAGAGCAGATGGTAGGATTAAGAGTAATGACCAGGTGACCTCGATAATGCTCACCGCACACTGCTTCTCTATTGCATGTAAAAAAAAATAAATAATAAAAGCATTTATTTATGACACTGCAATATTTCAGCTTTCAATTTGGTTGGTCTGCCGGCTAATGACCCTTTTTAAAATGTTATTTCCTTTCAGCACTAAAAAAGCATTTAATCCAACAGCCCCTTCTTAAATACATGTCTGAAATAGACAGCAATTTCCAATACTCAAGCTTTACCCGAGTGATTCCATAATTGTGGTACCATTTATGTCCCACTGATTTTATATTTACAGATATGCAACATTTTCGAGTCATGTAATGTGTTTCAGATAAATGATTTAAAATATGAATAAAACCTCTGTAGCACTTGAAAAAGACCCAGTCCATTATAACCACACTTTACCTTGAGCTAATATTCAACAGCTTTCAATCTGCTGCTTGAAAACATTCACCTCTATGAAATATTTCAAATATTGCAACTGGAGCATGTTCTACCAGAAGTTGAATCATCCAAATTATCTGAATTTCATGGGAAGAATAACAGTACATAATCCGATTTCCCCCTTTTTTCAATGACACAGTGAGAGAAAGTATTCAACACATCAACCCTTCTTCCAATAAACATAGACTTCTCCACCAAGTATTAAATAAATTTCAGTTAGCGTGTTTTTTCCTGCCATTCCATGTTATTGCACATAACTTTTTTATGGACTGGAATATTACAGTTTCTTTTTCTGTGTTGTTTTATTGCATTAATACTAATGAACGCTCAAAATTTCATGTGAATAGCTGCACTGGAAATATGTTTATGTCAGGTAGTCAGGCAGAGAGCGGATGTAAAAGCAAAGGGAGCTTTATATATATATATATATATATAAAAAAAAATAAAAAATAGGGCAAACAGAGTTCAGAGGCTTTGCAAAGATCAGAGTCCGGATATGCAAAAACAGAGTTCAAATTCTCTATTATGCATATCTGTCTCTATCTGAACTCTGAACAACACATGAGAATAACCCAATCTTCATAAGTTCAAGATCATTGTAAAATCATGAGATTTCTCCACCGCGTTGATTATTGAGTAAATGTACTTGTGTAAACGCCTTCAAGAAGCTCTCTTTGTGAGAATGAGGTCAATTGGCCTGTAGCTTGGAAGAGTAAAATTACAATTGGAATTATACTGCTATTCTTTTCAGACAAAAATCCTGTCAAACTTAAAATTATTTGTTCAACTCCTATGCTAAACAGAATCTGGACATTCAACACTTTGAAATTCTGTTCAGGTTATTCTGTCAGTTGATGAAGCACTGGGCAGTGTCACTCATTTAAACACACACACACACACACACACACACACACATGTCTTTCTATATTTGAAAATCCTTTCATTGACATAAGTATTGACATAAATATTCATGTAGTTAATTAAAGGCCACACACACCTATACCTAAATCTAGTATGAATGGTAATTTAAATTCCTTTCCCCTGAGCTGGAAAATAGGGAGCCTCTGAGGTGACATGGTGGTTATTTTTTAATGAGGCATGGCTAGGAATTAATATGTTGAAACTACCCGATAATATAGTAAATAATATTTAAATTAGGTTCAAAGAATTTAAATCGAGTCATCTTAGGTTCATACCATTTTGCTATTGGTGTTAAACGCTGAAGCATTTAGGCATTTAGCATTCGGTGTCTTCTGTAGTGGATTTTATTGTTTTTGGTATAGGATCTCATGGAATGTTCTGGAATGTGAAAATGCTCACATTTCAAAAATATAAGACTCAACAATTAAGGAGTTTAATATTGTAAATGGATGGAAATTAATCCATAATATTGTAACAATTAAGGAGTTAACATTGCAGCGTAATTAGTGTTTATTATAAACATAAGGAGTTCTCCGGGGAAAATGTAAGACATTACATAAGTATTTGTAATATGTATTTGTAAGTATTTATTACTTAGTCCAGAAGTATTCAAACTTTCTTCTCCATGAAGCCTATCTTCCAGTTTTTTGAGAACTTTCTTTTTCTTCTGGAGTCATGCTGCCACTTGTAAAAACGCAAAACACTCCCTAGAGGTTTGTCCATTCTGGGCTACTGTAGTTTCGCAACATGGCGGCTCTGGGGAAGAGGACCCGCTCCCTATGTAGATATAAAAGGCTCATTCTAAGCTTACGAAAACACAACAATTCATAGTTACAGGCAATTATACACTAATGAAAACATGCTAATGAATATTATATTCCATTTCTGATAATAGATCCCACTAAATCCTATATGTTAGACCTTTAATATTTATCAACTGGGAGTGAATTTAAAACTCTTCATGACAGAAACACACCCACAAGCCTACCTGACACTTGCACGACTATAGTGGCACACAGAGACCCACTTTGTTGCGTGCCAATGCAGGAACTACTCATGAAGTGTGATCGGAGCTTTGCTACTAATTTCCGCTGATGATCAACAATCATAATGCCCGCAGCGGCCACTTTTGCATCTGTTCTGAATCTCGTGAATTCAACATGTGTCTTCTATCACGGAATATTGACTGTTTGAAGCTTTTTGAACCATAGTGTGCGAAGGCATGGGCCTTCACACCCCAAATTCCTGCACGATGACTTTACATGTGCGTAACTATAGTGTGCCACTGAGTGCACAGGTGTGCGCAGGCATGACATCATGGCATCTTATGTGTAAACACTGCATCTACTTGGCACAACTTTGGCATATTAATGATTGCCATGGCGTGTTTTAGACGGGTTACATGTTTGTCGCAGATGTGCACCTAGTTCATATCTTATGCATGACACTATGAGTAACTTTATGATGACAAGTGTCATGCCCCCTTTTTGCTGCATGTTGGTATGATACAATGCAGACCTGTTTGTCTAAGTGGCAGGCTGGCTACAGTTTGAAGCTCTTCATTTGTAAAGATAATCACAGCTTTTACCTTCACTGGAGTGAATATTGCACTTGAGTGAAACCCTGTTAACAGAAGGACCATGCAAATGGAGTACCTGTTGTCAGGCTGTACCAGACTTTTTTCTTATGAAAACTGATTTAATATTTAACCATGCCATAACCCCATTCACAGATGATTTGAAAACTGTTCGTTGAGTGATAAGGCGGAACACAGTCTCATATTTTATTTAGGCTGTAATACTGAGAGCACGGAATTACATTTCTGTCAGTGTTATATTGGTCTTTTATAACATAAATGTCCTACTATGTTGAGCACACCGTCAACTATAAATTAGATCTAAATTCTTCTGTCTGAGTGTTAACCTATGAAGATGGTTTGTGGTTTAACCACGTCTTTTTTTTTTTTTAAAGATAAAAGCAAAAAATATCAATGCATGAATGGGGGAAAAAATGTCCATCTAACAAACTATAAGAAAAACACTGCTGGGTCCAAGCCTGCCTTAGTGTTGATATGATTTTATACACATAGTTAGAGATAGGAAGTACGAGTAATCAGATATCATGTGTATTACTAGGATTTTACGGATACGCATTCACCTCTTATCTTAAAGTGTGTATGATCAAAGATTCTGTAAATCTGTAGAAGAACAAAAGGTACAATATCCATGTAAAATATGGAGGGTTTAGGCATCATTTCAACACACTTCGTACTTTGTCTTTACTACTATTTATATGATTCATGTTCTATCTGATATCACACAGAAGAGCAAGGTGTTTCCTCACCAGTCACCTCTGGCTTATTCCTTAAGGATCCAAATCTATATCCAAATTTCTGTAAAATTTTGCTTCGTGACAGTACACAAAATTGTGAATGGAATTGAAATACGGCTTTCAAAAGCTGAACAATCAAAGCAAAGGCAACATAAAATCTGAGAGGTTTGTGTATACACTGAGTTATGGGCACTAATGAGTACCATGTACAAGGGATGGAAAAGTAATATAGCAAGTAGAAAGCCAAGAAGAAAGCAGAAGACTTCTATCACAATGTACAACAATACAAAAATTCCTATAGCGCTTTATTCTTAAAAACTGTGAGTCTTTCCACCATCACACAGAGATCTCCTAATTGTTGATGTTTTAGGGATCTAGTCAATGTCCACATTTCTGAATAACTGCTTTCTGACAATGACGGTTGTTAATGCTGCATAAAACTCCAAACTCCACAAAGACCTCTCTTTCAGTCTTCATCGCATGCTCGGTCATTAGGACATATATTATTGCTTAGGAGTGATATTACACAGGTGCTGCATGTTCAGCAGCTTTGTACTGTATTAAATGGATGGTTTTAGCATCTAAACTCCAAGTGGGATGCCACATTAATAATAAATGGTGACCCTCATTAAACCTGAAAGTGAACTGAACAGAGCATCCTCTAATTACAGCTGGTGCGGGTTCCACTGGGACACTCTGGGTTATTGTAAGGTTAACGATAATGGTGCTTTCTTCCCTGCACATGCTGTTTAAAAGCAGCTGTATATTAATGCATAATTGGAACGATTGTCCATGATTGTCCTTTACACAAAAAACATTTTATGTATGTATATATGCATAAACACAGTAAGCAAATTGTTAAGCAACTTTACAAATCATTGAATATTTAAGCAAGAAATAAAGCACAATATGGCCATTCTGTTACATGAAAATTGTGGTGGTGATCTGGCATGATGCTATGCGTATTGTGTTGATTATTTTCTTATGACAGCATGCCCAATGTATTTTATTACTCTTATACCACATAATGTTTTTTCAATTATTACATTCTTTCATTTAATAACAATACATCAAACATTTCATTAGTTTCTGGTCATGATTAATGTTGTGGAGGCATTAGTTCCTGTTAGTTTGTTCTTGAGACAAGTTACATTTATGTTATAACAGCATTAACAGCACTCTCTTTTTTGTCTCTCTCTTGAAGTGAGTCTCAATGTACTCTAAGGCTGCGTCCACACGTACCACTCCGTATCAGAAATAATCTCTGTCCATATTAGAGTGCGCGAAAATGCATATCACATGACCATTCACACACCCTGGGCATCTGCATGCCAGTGTAAACAGGAAGCAGACTGTCAACTCTGCAGTTGGTTGTTTAGTTGCTCATCGCTGAAAAATAGCTTGCAAAAATGAAACATTTTAAAAATAAAATGTATTAGTGATGACATAGCCTAAGTCTCAGGATACTGAGAAACCATAAACTACTCGGTCCTGAAAAGTTCACAGCAATGAAAAAATTTTACCTACAGCTTAACCTCTAACTGTTACAAAGTTCTGACACTGGAGACTCCTTCCATCTATAATATAAAGATTACATAATCTATTTTAAGTAAACGTCTCCTTACAGAAGCTTTCATCAGCTGGCTGAATTCACCCATAAGCAAAGTGGAACTGAAGAGAAAGAAATACAGAGAAGAAAACACTACATATATAACTGATTGAAATTCATCTCAGATTTATTAATATATTTTTTACTTCTTAAAATTTCATGTAGCCTTCAGCTGCCGAAATGGAACCTTTTTTTTTTAAATAGCAGCTCTCAGGTCCGTATCCATTCAGTGCAGGATCACTAAAAGCCTTTATATTTCACAGCCCCAGGTTTTGTTTATTCGGCAGAAACATATTAGAGTATCATCACAAATAATACACATTAGAAAACAGCATCATTTTAGCTGAAATTTTTTCATTAAAAAAAAAAAAAAAAATCCTACATACTTTTCTTTGTCATCTGTGTTCAGGTGTTATATAATGGACAAAATGCTGTTTCTCTCATGTTTTCTCTACCTGCCTGCTTCTGTTGGCTTCCTTCCTTAATCACTGTTTCCTCAAAGTCATGTTTTTATCAGTACAGAAGCTGCCAAGTAGTCTGAACTGATTAAATCCAAGGCACAAATAGTTGTGTTTTTTTCCCCCCAACATACTGTGGATAAAAAGTGTACACACCCCTGTTAAAATGCCAGGTTTTTGTGATGTAATAAAATGAGACCACAATAAATCATTTCAAAACTTTTCCCACCTTTAATGTGACCTATGACCTCTAGAATTCAAATGAAAAACAAACAAATCTGTTAGGGGAAAAAAAAAAAAAAAACAACAAAACAAAAAAACATACAATAAGCTGGTCGCATAAGTGTGCACACCCTTAAACTAATATTTTGTTGAAGCACCTTTTGATTCAATTACAGCATTCACTCTTCTGGAGTAGGAGTCTATCAGCATGGCACATCTTGACTTGACAATACTTGCCCACTCTTCCTTGCCAAAGCGCTCCAAATCTGTCAGATTGCGAGGGTATCTCTTGTGCGCAGCCCTCTTCAGGTCACGCCACAGATTTTCTACTGGATTTAAGTCTGGGCCATTCCAAAACTTCAATTTTCTTATGGTGAAGCCATTCTTTTGTTGATTTGGATGGATGCTTGGGGTCATTGTCATGTTGAAAGGTGAAATTTCTCTTCATCTTCAGCTTTCTAGCAGATGCCTGAAGATTTTGGGCCAAAAGTGTCATGCACCTCACCCAGATGGGGTCTGAAGAACGAGTCTCCACCAGACTCTCCTGAAAAAGTCTACAGTGGAGCAAAAACACACAAGGAGATTCAACAATGAGATCTCTTTGATGCTGTGTACGCTCTTTGCAAACCATGGCTTTTGATGTAGCAGGCAACTGCGTAAATGTCAGGAAAATCCTACTAGGACAGCTGAACTTTATTTAGGGTTAATCAAAGTCTCCTTAATTGATGGCAGGTGTGTACCCAAGAAGAGTGAATGCTGTAATTGAATGAAAAGGTGCTTTAAGGGCGTGTATACTTATGCAACCAGCTTAGTGTACGTTTTTTATTTTTTTATATTTTCCCCAAACAGATTTCTTTGTTTTTCAATTGAATTGTACAGGTCATAGGTAACATTAAGGGTGGGAAAAGTTTTGAAATTATTTATTATGGTCTCATTTTTTTACATCACAAAAACCTGGCATTTTAACAGGGTTTGTACACTTTTTCTATCCGCTGTAGGTCAAAGATGCAAACAAAAAGATCAAATTTACCATTAAGCAATGAGAAAGCAATGGAAGTATGAGACTTATTTTGTATACAAGCACGTTATAACATTTCTTATGTAACCAAAGAGCTTTCTGTTGACTTTATATTCAATATTCTTTATTATATAATGAATATATTTCCCTCGGTGTGCTGTGTGTATTTTACTGTATGCCAAGTTATGTTAACACCAAGGCAGAAATAGCCCAACTTGCATTTGTGAGCTCCATGAAGTTATACTTAATATAGCATCTCTAGAGACACCGTTAATTTTTGTAGTAGAATACAGCCCATGAAATAATGGAAAAGATTTCAGGGTAAAACCAAGAGCACCTTAAAACTCAAGCTTCATTTTACGGAGCTCAAATTCACACATTACTTTCATGCAGCGGAGTCTTTTGAAACATACAGGACTCAAATGTGGAGGATCTGGAAAAAGTGGTAGTACAATGTGTAAACACAAATGTAGTATTATAGTATAAACAAGTCCAAAAGATAATCTGAACAGTAAATGAATAAAGCAAGGGATTCCCAATAATTGCAATTTAGGAACACGCAAGAAATTATGTAATATACATGAAGTGCTTAAGGGCCTATGTCCACCAAATGTTTTTTTTTTTGTGTGCTGATAGCATCGATTATCTATACAGTCAAACCTATGAAGTTCAGCATTGACGACACTCAACGTCCTCACCGCAATAAAGGCCTCGGCATACTTTTTTTTTCACTGCTCTGAGGGTGGAACACTGCCGAGCTCACCAGTGTCACTTCTCTCTCACCAACCAATCAAAATCAAGAAGGGGCGGGGCTTACTGTTTTAATGGTGGAATAGGAGAAACTGATCCTGACAACCCAGCTATCTATGAACACTGACATTTCCTAAAACTAAAGGATTACCATGATCAATATTTGAAATCAGCACAATTTCTTTCCATTTTTTAGCTAATATTTCTAAAGTAAATAGAGCTCTGAAAGATGCTAGATGTTTTTTGTAACCTGGCAACAATAAGCACTTCAGAGAAATGCTCTGGAAGCATTCTGAAATGAGGTCTTTGGTGCTGCCAGGTGAAAAAAAAAAAAAAAAGAAAACGCATCCGGTGGACACAGGCCATAAGTAGTCCAAAACCTGGACGTGATAGCAGAAGTGGAGCTAGAACTCCAGTGAACATGACCTCTATTGGTGGGGAGGGGTAATGTACTGAATTCGTTTTACATGCAAGTGTGCAAGAAACACAAGCACTAATTATTTATAGCCATAAACTAATGAATGGTTACGTATTAAAACTTGTATTGTTGCCATCATTGTGTCATAATAGTTGCTTATAGATTACAAATTTTATTTGTATACCACTGATATAGACTACCATTTGGGAAATGTTTCCTTGATATGTACGGTGTATATTTATTAAATCTTTATATCACATGCTGAACATGTGTACAGCACATCAGCTCAGATCTTTCCACCTCAGCCACTTCCAGGTTGGAAAAAAGGTCAGACTTTTCTCCACTTTTTTCAGTTGCATCCCAAAAATGACCATGCTTTGCAAAGTGTGAGTAGCATTTGCCTGTCGCATGTTTGAATTCTGTGTCGGAGTCCTCTGTATCCCAAGTTTCCTCTCAGCCTTTTGTTTTAGTAGAGAACCCCATCACAGCATCACACCACAGCACAAACACTTTCACTCCTCTCTAACAAATTTATACAGCACAGACTTGTTGAGTGCTTACTCAAAGTTTCATGTACACCCCAGAAAGGTTTGAAGATCCACTTCAGGCAGTACATCTTCATTCCTCTCTATGTTTATAGTAGTTTGGAGCCTTTGAGCAGCCACAGTGAACTCTGTCAAAGAGGCCTTAGAGATGATTTTGCTATTGTAGCCTTTAATCTGGCTTCTCATGTTGGCCATTAGACTCTCGGTGGGATCTGCAAAATGTCTTAAATCATTTTTAGAGAAACACAATTCAGTGCAGTTTCATTTTGGTGAAAAATGGGAGATTTCTGAAGGGTGACATAAATGGCCTATTCTGAGACGGGTAATAACACACTGTGTATTCTCTTAGCACCGAGATGCGTGTGGTGGTCTGGGAAAACCTGTCAGATGTTGCTGTGACTGAATTCTGGAAAACAGAACAACAAGAATGATGAAAAATCAGGTAAATGGTTATAAAAGGCTTAGGCATCTCTACTTTAAAGAAACATAAGTAAGTGCATTTTAACAAAACAATGTGGAAATGTTTTATTTACTTTTTTATCTGGCTTACCTATTCTTCCATTCTTCATTTTAACAAAAGCAGTATTAAAAAGTGACTTAATTCCTCACACAGTGAATGCCTCAAAATAATATCATTTTCATAGCTACGTGCCATGGCAAAATGAACATCAGGCTAATCAATTCAATTTGTAATCATGTAATGTTTTCCATTTAGCCCATCAGATTATAAATGCATTTGTTTTTAAACTTTGGGGGATTAAACTGATTTCTGATTGCGAGATGTTCAAATAAGATAGCAATTACAGTTCAGGATAGTGTGAAGCTTTCAGAACTACAGTCATCATGGACATGAACAGCTATGCAATATTAGGCTTTTAGTTATTTCTTTGAATTGTTCTTTTTCTGTCCAAAGATTGTTCAACACATCTTTAATACGAAAAAAAAAACAAAAAAAAACAAGACTGGTAGACAAGGTTTAAATTATTTTGGGATTTCTGAAATGCTGAAAACAGGGTCAACATTATACATACAAGGTCAAAAGTATACATGCACCTAATTAGATTATTAATTCAGTGGTGCTGAAAGTTCCAAAATGTCTTTTAATTTGCCAAGGCCAAGGCCTCTTAACTTCCTATTACTGATCATGATTGACTACAGCTGATAACATACAAAGGGTTTGTTTGACAAGTGCAACTTAATGATAGTTTTTGCAAATTTTCCAAGGTCTGGAGGAAGCCTGTCAACCTCAGAAATTGGTTCAGATGATCAGAAACCACCAAGGAACAGGCCTGCTATGAAATGGAAGCTATTGGAACACTGTATACAGTCAAGAGAGTTTATCATCACCACGGACTGAGAGTCCAAGAAAGAAGTCTCTGCTCCAAATTCCACAACATCAAGTTCAATTCAAGTTTGCATTTGACCACACGGACAAAGAAAAAGCCTTTTGAAGGAAAGTTTTATGGTCAGATGAGAAAAAGATCGAGTTACTTGCGACAATGACCAAGGGTACAGAGGAACACTGTACCAGATATTAAGCATTGTGGTGTTATAATCATACTCTGGGGCTGTTTTGCTGCAAGTGGATCTGGCGTATTGCACAAAGTGGATGGAATAATGAAGAACCTCAGAATTCTTCAGCGTAACCTCAAACCATCAGCTAGATGGTTGAAACTTGGACACAGTTGGGTGTCCAACAGGACTCAAAACACACATCAAAGCTGGTTGTAGAATAAACCAGAGGGATAAAGCAGGCAAACATTAAGCTTAAAACAAGTCCTGACCTCAACCCTATAATGTAAACCATGGAGACTGTGCTTAAAACTAAAAGGTCTGTGCTAGGAAACACACACATTTAAGTGAACTCTACCAAGAAGACAAGAAGAGTGATCAAATAACCAACCAGAAGCTTGGTGATGGCTACCAAAAGCATCGGGTCAAAGTGAAACTCACTAAGGGACATTTACACAAATATTAGGTGCGCTGTATGTGTATTTCTGACCCTGTGATGATTACAGAAAAGCCAAAATAAATTAGTTTTTTTTTTCTATTAAAGATCTATGTTCATTCATTCTTCAGAAAAATAAACAATTAAAAAAAAAAAAAAAAAAATCACCGAAAGCCCAATATTGCTATGACACTCATGTGCATGATTACTGTATGTAAACATCTGACTGCAACTGTATCATACACAGTGTAAATATTTAAAAGGCTAATTAAATTAGAGTACTGTATTTGAATCAACCATGTAGCAAATTTGATCTAATTACAATTTAAGTGAAAGTGAAACAGAACAGTTACATTGCACTGCGCTATATACTTTATGCCCATTATAAAACAATTTAAGATTTGCCCTGCGTGACTATAAGTACATGTTAAAACTGGTAACTGGTGTAGTAGAGATTTTAGTATGATAATTTAAGTACACAACAGATCTGTAAAAACTTGCAAAGAGCTTTACTGTCATTCTACAGAAATATAATATACGGTAGGGTAAAATAGGCCACCGAGCTAATCTCCAAGGCCTTGTTGCAATATATTATAGAAAAGTGACAATATTATGGTACAAGATAAGACACAAGTGTTTCCCACTGGTCCAAGGTGACAAAAATCAAGTTCCAGCATGCGTTTCCCAGTTAGTACAAAATCAGCATTACAGATTCAATGTACACATTCCCACAGTGTGAACAATGAACGGGTTTTTCCCCTGTATGGATGAGTTGAGCTAATTCAGACGTTTGAAATTCTTCCCACGCCGTGTGCACCGATACGCTTCCGTGTGAATTTTCTGGTGTTTTGGAGATCAGTGTGGCGAGTACACCTTTTCCGACAGTATGAACATTGATATGGTTTCTCTCCTGTGTGAATGCCTGGGTCTTGCTTGAGAATATTTTTCTGAGTAAAACCAGGAAGAGAGTTCATCTTTCCTCTACTCTTTGTGAATCCATCGCTCAGAGTTGTTATTGTGGAAGCACCAGATGGAAATCTACTCTCAAAGAGAGAGAGAGAGAAAAAAAAAAGTATAAACTGGATATCTAAAATAAATTGCCCATTTCCTAATATTTTATTATTATGCTCTGATCATCCCTGATTATGCTCTTGACCTCTATACACCTGAGGATTTGGAGGTGCAAACAGCCAACATTTACATAGAAAGGACCGGGAATGATCTAATAATACTTGAGTACATAACAACAGAGTACTTAATCGCTTAACTGTTTAACAATACTTGTCAAGTACAAGTACATGTAATTTATGCGGACTATAGGTATTGATAGAAATGTCATGTCAGTATATGCACCGTTTTGCTTACTTTATTGACATGGATGATTTTGTAGAAAGTTAGGATAATGTGTAATGGATTATTCAAAAATAAATATGCCCTTTTATTTTATTGACTGCAATAGATGGAGAAGTCCAGCAGGAATCGATTTTATAAGAGATTCTGCATAAGGCACCATGACCTGACGTTAGAAACAAGTTATACAAGTAATATACAGAATGAGAAATAAAACATTTATGTGATAGCACTGATGAGTCACTAAATCGCTGCGGTGTTTTTTTTTTTTTTTTTTAAAGTGGAGACTCTTGCTTTCCAATCTACCCATTTGCATATATAAGTATTTAGGAACAGACTCCTGCATAGACATTACATTCAACACCAAAACTTTATCCACACTGTCAGCAGTAATACAGCTTCTCTCATGTGTGAATGCACTGACGTGATTTGAGAGTACTCTGGCGTTCAAAACACTTCCCATACCGTGAGAAGTAACGTGGCTTCTCTCCGCGTGAACAAGCTCATCGTATATGAGATTATTTTTAGTAGAAGGCTCTCTCACAGTGGGCCACATTTATAAAAACTGGATATACATTTATCTGTAAATCATTTATAGGAGCATTTACACAAGAAATCCGGTATCCTTTTTTCCAGAAAAATTGTTTGAATGTGCATAAATGTCTGCATAAGGAGACAACAAACGTGAACCCCGATCAACCGAATATAAATCACATCAATTGGCATGGGCTACTGAATCTTTATATATCGATTATGCTGTCATGTTTAAATAGCTTATTTATTGCAGTTACGTTCACAAATGTAATAAAACTTCGTGAACTTTATTCATTGTTCTGTAGCAGAACGAGAGCGAGAAACTACAGCACAACATTATAAAGTTAAGCACAATTACTCCCTTAGTCTTCTGCACACGGTCTAGAATTTGACCATGCCATCACCACACAACCAGTTAATAGGATGTCAAACGTAGTTTTACATGCGTTTCCAATGTTATAAAGGAGACTTGTTTTATTTGGTTTATATTCTCATCTGTAGTTGTTCACTCAACCTTCAGATGTATTCTTGCTAAGCCTCAGAAAGTTGTTAAGAAATAATTAGAAAAGTTGTAAAAATCTGTGGTGTGCAAAAACTTTTGACCAGTAGCATACATGTGGTTGCCAACTTGAGAGGATTGGCCTTCTCTGTGCATTCTTGTTCCTGCTTGCATTTGCTAGCAGAAAGCTGATTGTTTTCTGAATTACACAAACCACTAGCTGGGGCCACTGTGGATGAGTTCCGCAATTTCCCCTACAGAACCAAGTTAATAAGATAATAAACTGCTCACCTATGTGCTGAGGAGCGGAATGGTGCCCTAGCCACCTATGTCTTCAGTATCCAGTACTGCTGTTGCAAGTACAACACTGATGCCTTGTTGTAAAGTGGCAGTTCTGGCCAATATTGCAATAAAGAGGTACACTATTAATCATTTAATTTTTTGGTACTCCTGCTCCTCCTTCAGTCTTCTATGCAGTAAAAACAGGATAGATGATGAGGAAATTGGTACAGGGTGCCCATTCTGACTAAGTTCAATGCCTGATTTGGTAACATAGCACATTATTGCTTGCTCTACGGATGTACTTACAACAGTATTACTCAGATTTAAACAATATTTTTCTGAATTTTATATTAAATCCATAAAAGAAATGTCATGACTCATCAAAATATTTCAGTGTATGTAATCAGACATGCCTCCCCACCAACCAATCAGCATTCACCAGATGCATAGCATAGAAGATGGGGTTAGCTAGTTGTAGGACTGAGGTCTAGCACATCTCTGCGTGCCATGTTTACCCAGAATACCCCTTACTGTTTTAGAAAGACCAACAATTCATTGCTGATAACCCCATCTTGACCAAGTGTTTTTTTTAGTCAATTCTTATTAGACAATCGGTGCTTTCAGTTCAGGTCATATTGAGCACATACCTTAAACACAACACTCGTGTGTGAATGAACCATGGGCTAGCAACCACTTGGTCCACTTCCAACATGATGAAATACCGAAAACGAATGCATGACAATGCAAATATTAGAGGTAAACATCTGGAGACTGCCTTCTGCTGCTGCCCCAATCTTCGAAAAGGACATTGAAGACTGAAGAAACTGGATACCCTCAAGTTTTGCCCAAAGCTAATTCACAAATACAGAATTACAGAAATACCTTTTGGAAAAACCCCTGATCTCATGCAGGCACTTTGAATTCAGACCAGCCGTCAGTATGACCTTCTGAAGACCCTCTCCTAAAAGTGGAACCTACACATCGACAATGGTGAACAGCCCTTACCATCAAAACAGGCTTTGACAAAATGTGGCATAATGGCTTGCTATCAAAGCTCAAGGCAAAGGGGATCCAAACAAAGCTCCTTACCTTGATCAACAGCTATGTCTCTGAAAGATCCATCTGTTTAGCACGTTCAGGGCAGAGTTCCAACACATCAATTAATGCTTCTGTCTCCCAAGGCTCTAGGCAAGGGCCTCTGCTGTACTCAGTTCTCCCTGGGACAGCATGTGTGTACAAGTCACAGGTTTGGACTATCACAGAATATGCATCATTTTCTTGGATAGATGCCTCCAACATCACTGATATTCCTGGATAAGATCAATTTAGCAGCCGGGGGATGTTCATAGCCACAACAATGACTGTAAACTGCCCTGACAGATTTGTAAGGCCGACACTTCACCGTCATGAATTCCATCAGCAAAGAAGAAGGTTTAGACAAAATCACAGCATTCATGCGCCATGGTTTTGATGTAAAAATACATGTCCCATCCATGGGTCACACCAGATGTTGTAGCGTCCTGGTCTGCTAGAAGGTAGTTAGCCCAGTTACACGAATAGCTTTGTCATGCCATATTAGGAATGCAGCTGTTGAGCTATGTTTCTGTAAAAGTAAAAATGCAGTACTCCCTCATCTCTCGCTGTGTGGGCCACTGTTCTAGCATGTCCTAGCATGCTGTCATCTTGAAATTATCTTGGAAAATAAAGCTTGGTGGAAGTAGCAGAAATTCATGCTACCTCTTGCTACAGTTGGTTACCTATTA
The DNA here is from genome assembly GCA_030068235.1 of Notoglanidium macrostoma. Classification (NCBI taxonomy): domain Eukaryota; kingdom Metazoa; phylum Chordata; class Actinopteri; order Siluriformes; family Auchenoglanididae; genus Notoglanidium; species Notoglanidium macrostoma. The sequence goes on along the minus strand of JAQQZR010000038.1, from coordinate 2,501,956 downwards.
CATTACCTATTGCCAACTGAATCTCTGAGGCTTATGCTACATTTGACTTGCAAGGAAATGGGAAGTCTGAGTTTAGAAAGACAAATCCATGCATTCAAGGTACAAAGTGGGGGACGTCTTTTTTTTTTTTTTTTTTTTTTTTTTAGCAAAAATCTACCCAGCAAAATGTGATGCATATTTACTAACTCAAAATATAATAATATATTGACTTGTTATAGATTTAACAAGTAACTATGTCTGCTGTATACAGCAAATACCTGTATACAGCATAACAGTTTTAAATGTAAGGAGGTTCTACTTTGTTTACTTCTATTGCCGCGCACAAAGACTCATCAAAACCGAGAACATAATTAAACCCAAGTATAATTAAAGACAAACAGTACTTTCAGATTACATCTAGATGAGATTATCTATGCAAGAAAGAGTGAGAGAATAATAATGACGCAAATGCCCCGGTTCACAGGAATGCAAATCTTCTAGAAACTCTCTATGGCTATGTAAATTTACAGCTATAGGCATCTGAGAATTTAAGCATAGGACAGCTATAACAAAACACAATACTTATTTTTAGAAAGCTTTGAATCAGTTTCTATCAAAATGTATTATATTAAGCAGCATTAAATAGTGGTGAGACGGGTTAGCAGGTTTATCATGCAAGTTAAGATTACACTTGCATCTGATGGGATTAAAGATGTATAGTTTGGTTAATCCATAGCTCTCCTTGCTTGACCCTAGTGCAGCTTTTGATAAGGGTACGGCTCTGGATGCTGAGTATCTTCCTCCTCCTGCTCAATTATGAAAAGACAGAATTACTTCTAGTAGGGTTTGGCTTCTACTAGGGTTAGAAGTAAGCTTTCAACTTATTTAGAAACTCTGGATGGCCTTTCATGAACACCATGTGCAGCTGCGAAAGACATAAGAAATATGTCAATACATAATGCAAAAAAAATAGTTGAAAAGTTATATTATCTTGGTTAGAATATTGTAGCATATTGCTGTTTGGATGCTACAGTAGGTGCATAAACAAGTTCGAGTAAGTCAAAAAAAAAAAAACAGCAGCCTTACTAAAATTGGAACGGTTTCACACTGGTAAAGACTACATCACATGGAAGAGTTTTTTTAATCTAATTCTAGGTACCGGTTCAAATGTGAAAGGTACCCAACCCTAATCCGCGTTCTCCCCATCTCCAGCTACATGTTACTCCTGTTGCTTGATGATCTGGATTCTATTTGCACTCTGGTCCTGCCTAATCCATCCTGATCCTCTACTTGCTTATTATGCTCCCACATTGATAGCTTAAAGATTGATATGAAATTGCTGGATGGTAACAGACAGACTCATTGTATAGTCTAAAGATGCACTTACATAAAACAGTTTATGCTCAAGTCTCATTCACTATTTAGTGAATAACTTGACTCTCATAATCGCATTATCCATTGTCATCCCGAAAAGGGCAGGTTCCCTTTTGAGTCTAGTTCCTCACAAGGTTTGCTCCTCATGTAGTCTTCTACTTACACTGATTTATATTGTTTTGAGAATTGTTACACCGCTGCTTTAACATCTGAACTGTAAGGCTCAGCTTTAATTCTATAATTTTAAATGATGCACGACACTAGGAATAGCTTGACATCTGTACTGAGGATCACATGCAGCACTATCAATCTAAGCCAAATCCAGCTCCATCTATGAATGCCTGATTTGCCTTATCGCCAATATAATTACTGACCACTCAATCTGTGTGTGTGTTTATTTATTTATTTGCTCAGTAGAGACGTGGAGCCACAGCATGCAAAGTACAAAAGGCCAGCTGGACAATAGGTAGGACAATCGGTCACTACCATACTGGTAGTCGACAGTCTACTTAGTTAAGATCTGGAGCGCTCATGCTGAGAGATGTGGCCTGACGTTGTTAGAAAGTGTGTGGTGTTAATTACTAATCAACCACAGCCTTTTAATTGTCACCAAAGTCCTATGAAATGTATTTATCATATGAAAAAATATTGGGGGAGATATCAAGGACAACTGAAATAGTAACAAAAGACAAAACACTACTCCCTACAATAATTTGTGGAGCTGTAACTTAAAATATAATTTTGGGTCCCATCCCATTCACTAACATAAAAAATGAATAGGGTTAAAAACTGTATGCAGCCAGCAACTGGGCCTCAAAGACATTTTGGATTCATTTTTGAACCACTGTTGCAAAATTCCATATATATCCAGTCATTGGGACAACAGGATTGAATGTGTCTGACTGTAACTTAGTAACAATTTATTTTGTGAAACTTTATTGTCGTTGTATATTTACAGGCGTATTCAGCTAGCCTCAAGTGTAAATATACATGCTGTAGTGCAAAATAATAAAATATAGGACATCAAGTAGCTGCTAATAATAATTTTAGTTTAATTTTAATAAAAAATTAATTACAAGACAGTTTAATTTAAAAGCATTTATTTTCTGGTCTAATAAGTTAAAAACTAAATTTATATTCTTTGATCAGTGTACAATGGAAGTGTAATGTTATGTTTTCAGTCCATGTAATATAAATTTCATTATAGTCATATCCTATGATTTCTTTTAGCAATTCTTACAATCCTATGCATCAGTTCAGGTTTAGTGTGCTGTGGATGGATGGTCACCTGGACCAAACTCACCTGGACAGGGCTTGAATTCAGATCATCAATATGTTTCTGTCGTTTCCCAGGATTAGCAGAATCTTCGAAATTGCATGTCTCCGCCATTATATATTCAACAAAGTGCAAATGCACAAATTCCTCTAGTTTCAAGAGATTCCGGGAGGTTCTAAGAGACTTTTGGATGCTTGTTTTCAATTAGATAAGTTACCAGCAGCAGACCACACGCATTTCATCAATGGGAGCCGCCGTATTAAATCTCACCTCCTCTCGCGAGATTTCAGGTCTGGCGCTGACGCATGATTCCGTGTACACTACCCGATTTGCATAATGGTGCGGATCGGGGAGAAATATGCTTTTTTTACGACTCGAGTCAGTCTTAATAAGGTACAGAAATAAGAAAAATAAGGTCACATGTTAATCTAAACTTTTATCATAACACAAATTAAGCCTAATAAATGAATGTTTGTTTGGCCTTACAACTTTATATTTTTACCAAGGTTTTGTTATTTAGCTACAATATTTTAATAAAAACTAACTTTACCGAGCTTTAAAAACGATTTTTTTTTTAAAATGCATCAATGGTGGGAACGTGCTGTGCAAATCAGAAAAGATAGCCACATTAAGGTATAAAATTAAGGTATACTGGGGCAAGCTGACATAAGGCAAGGTTATTAAATTCTCAAATTTGACAATATATTTATAACTAATTAAGTGATTATTTAGAAATATAACAGAAGTGTGGTTTTAGTTGGTAGCTTATTAAGGCAATATTTAGGTCAAACTAAAAACCAAACACTGCATCTCCCATTAGTATAATTTTAATTATCTTTACTCTGTGAGCAGGGTTGCCAGATTCCAGCTATAATAGCCGCATATTGCAAATTGAAAAATGTGCAGCTCTTTTGCTTCCCTCCAAAAGACAGAGAAAATATATATTTTTATAAAGTGCATAGTTTTCTACTTCTATGTTTAACTTTTTCTATGTTTGAACAATTTGAGCTAGTTTTTGTAGTTTGTAATGTATTTTTAGGGTCATCGTTGGGGATGAGCTGTTCTTCAAAGGGTCATGTTTCTTATATATCCTTCACACTGCCAGAACACATTTCCATTGCTCCAGAGTCCAGTAGTGTGTGCTTTACACCAAAAAAAAGTCCAACCGACGTTTGGAATTGTACAAAGTGATCTTGGGCATGTGTGCAGCTGCTCGGCCATGCAAGCCCATTTGATGAATTGCCCAGTGCACAGTTCTTGTGCTAATGTCATGATGTAATTGTACTAATGTCTGTAGTAAGTGATGTACTGTAACTTCATGATGTTTCAGCACATGGCAGCCCCACTCTGTGTGGCTGAACTGATGTTGCTTCTAGATGTGTGTGTGTGTGTGTGTGTGTGTGTGTGTGTGTGTGTGTGTGTGTGTGTGTGTGTGTGTGTGTGTGTGTGT